>JBAIZL010000006.1:66325897-66403397 GCA_036971475.1 Prosapia bicincta | reverse complement strand
TTATGTTATAATATACGTATACCCCAAGCAATTTGTATCTTTATGTCTATCTACAATGCATTTAAAACAACGATATAGTTCTCCAGGCGACAGAATCTGTGCCCGTTTCCACTACAAGAAGCTAGCTCTCAGGCCTGTTCACATTCACGAGGATTTACTGCTAATTGGCAGAGCTCCTTTGCTTCGCTCGAAATGTGTTTTTACAAACTTACACTTTCTGTGTTGTGCTACTTTAGGTCTATACGCTTTTATTTTGTGCGTGTTTCAAGTGTAAGAGTTTTAGTTTACTTTCAGCAAATTTAGCTTCACGTTAGAGTTTAGAACTTTGAGAATGAGTAGAGTGTGTTGGAAAAGCGAAATTATAGATCGTGCACACTGTTATACAAGTGTTTTATTTGTTAGCTTATTTTGCACACGGAATCCTTTGTTACAGTAAGGGTGGCCGGATATAGAAACATTAAAGCCAGTGTCTGTATACTGCCTTGGTTGTCTGGAGACGAGGGATGATCATATCTCACGCTCGTGAGTTCGCCTTCAAGCACACCGTACTATATAAAGGATAGGCACCTGGTGTTCCCTAAGGTAAATAAACGGTACAGTACACTAAAAATTAGAAGCTTATGGACTTTTACCAATCCTGTGATATATTACTAATCTTAAGAAGAGTCCTATCCGTTGTTCCCATACTTCGAGTGGCTTTTTATATTTATAAATCGTCAACAGACAGGGAACAGTCGACCAGAGATAGAACGTTAGTAGTGACACTGCCGTGGAAACGCGAAGAGTGTCAGGCTCGGAAATCTAGCCTGTGCAACACAATTCTCCAATTCATTGCGTTGAGAATATGAGCCCCCAAGACGACATATATTTCAAACCGTAAATAATTGCTCGTTATTTGAAATAAGTAATAATTTGTTGAAAACAATTCCAAAAAAACAATAACGCCTGGTGATGTAGAAAGTATTCAAGATCCTAAAACAAATATGAAACCCCCAAAAATGACAAATTTGGAAATATATATTTTATCGCCCTACAAACTACAGGAAAGATTATGAAATTAAGGTTTTCACTATTATAAAGTTGTATTAACAATTAAGTACAAAGACCCCGATTAGAAAAATAGTGATATTTTTATATAACCACAATTAATTCCAAATGGATACTTTATAGATATTTTGTAATGTATCATAGCAGAGCAATAGTGAGTTTTATGTGCTAGCAAAATTATTTTAGTGTTTTAAAAATACCTAAGATATCAGCACTCAATTTAAATATGTTTTAATGTCTGAGGAATTTTGCATTATCTGGAATAATTCAGTTATTTTTACCAACGTCTTGATAACCGAAAATTACCAAATATTATTCCATCTGTATTTAACCAAAAGAAAAGTAGACCTACTAAGAAGTAAATATTCACCGCATCTGTATTTAGTTAAGAAATTACAAACTCAAAATGAAAAGAATTTTATTCGTATTTAAGATTAAACCAAATTGAATACATTAAACTTTGTAGACTATGGTTATGAAATTACAAACATGTAATTAAAAATTACCTTAACTTTTCGAGTAACAACTGCTCTTGTCGATAACAAAGTTAAAACATAGATGTCAGACATTTATAAATCGATTAACCTCAATCCATAAGAGCCCTGCGATAAAATAGGTAATATAACCTCAAACGATCTTGCTACCGACCAAAGACTAGCTGTAAACTGATTGCTGTTAACCAATGGTTTTTTTATGACTAAGAAATTGTTTTGGCTGTGACCTTGACGATACGGTTCATGTATACTTCAGTTTCATCATATACATAACATTTTTTATGTTAGTAAGACATATTTTTTTATATTATCCCGTAAATTTATATTAAATACATTTATAATAAATTAATTTTTATTTATTAATTAATTTTAAACCATTCATACTTTTGGATGGTAATTAAAAGTCTTGAATTACAAACAAAATAATATTGAGAGATATAAATAGGGAAATTACCATGTTTCATATTTCCATTTAAATACAGATAAATACGATAGTCAATTCTCTTAAAAAAAGCCTAATTTTTATAAAGTTTTGGTGATTTATATTACTACAATGATTTATTATTTACGCCTATTTGTAACGTAAGCCAATCCTAACTTGTGTTAGCGTAACAAACCGTCAATAACAATATTGAAAATAGTAACAATAAGTAAAAAATAATATTTAGGACAATAAGTTTGTTCATTACATTCCAAAGCGTTAAAGTTATAATATATATTATACTGTTTTTTTTTCGTCTTGCCATATATATTTTGAGCTTTTGTCTAATAGTCATTCATAGTATGAAATAGCTTCATAAATTTATATTTAGAGCTTAAAGTTTAACATTTATAAATACAGGTATTTCGTATTTCTTTTTCTACAAAGAAAAGGAGAATTAATAAGAGTTTTCATTATCTAGTATGTTTGTTTCTCAAAATCATTTCCTTTCAAGTAAGGTTGTCATGGCAACGAAAGTGCGTTTATTTGCTGCCATAAAGTTAAAGGTTGTTTCGTTTCTTACAGAAGCTGTCGGTGGAATTATAACCTAAAATATATCCATCATTAAACAAAATGTTTTGATATAGAAAGTGTTTATTTTTGTTTAGTTATTATTACGTATGATTTCAATAATTCAATTTTATGTGTAAAACGGTTTAATAAAAATAAAGTTTACGAAAGTCGATAGATTTTGAATTATAATCAATAAATTTGGGAAAGTATCAAACATCTTATATCATAGGTAGACGCGTATTTTTTAAAAAATTCCCCATCTCCATCAAAAAAAAAATTATTCTCCAAAAATAGGTTTTACTGATTTCGCTAAAACTTGTAATTGAAATTTATAAGCGATTATTTCCGAGATTTTAGCATCTGCAATATATTGCTTTTTACTGAACATTCTGGTTGTTTTGACTTTGTTGAAACAACGTCTAACTTTGTTTCTCTTTATTGCTGAAGTATTAGCTTTTTTTGGCGATTTTGTTCTTAAATAAAATGGTACACAATAAAAGAGTAACTCATAAAAAAAATATTTTCCCTCAAGTAGAGACACAAGTTTCCTCGTTTGCAACACAAGATGTCTTATGACAACATCATAAGAGACGTTATGCTCTTTGTTTACCGGATTGATTACTTAGTCTTAACAAAAGTTTTGGTTTCAATATATTTTTAATGCACATAATAAGTATAACATACCAAGCTTCTATTGGTTATTGCAGTTTTTTTTATTCCTGTGGAAAATGATGAAAAGGGTTGCTTAGAGATACAATAATATATAAATATTGTTATTCCTACTACTAATTACCTTTAGATGGATTTCAAACAAAAAGGTATTGAAAATGTAATTTTAGAGAAATCGATATTTTCCATTATTGCTCTAGGTATCGTTCGAAAAAAACGATCGAAATGTTGTAGCAAGGTCTACTACATTTACAGTTTAGCATGGAGCTCAGATCTTTGTTAAGATATTATTTAACTTCATAATTAATCCTTGAATTACGTCCATTACGTTCGGTGAATTTTATTAATCACTTAAACAATAATTTATGACTATCTGAATTTTACAGTTAGTTTAAAGTTCGGATAGTCATATAAAAAAAATCATAATAAATATTCTTTGATTACCTTTTTTTACTTTAATCACATTGCAATACCAATAAATTAAAACTTTTCTAGTAGTACTTCACAGACGTTGTAAGAACAATTTCAGACATTTTAAACATAAAAAACTATGTTCAAGTTCATACAATTCGACATCTCCTAAGGTTTTATCGTTTTAAAATCAAAAGTGAATATGATCTTACACAATTGAACACTATTTTTGGAAAGGAAGATTTGTATAATATGGTGTTTGATATAGTATCGTATATAGTCCCCTAAAGTATAGGTATATAGAAACCAACACCGTTTTGGCAATGACATTTCCACGTCTTGAAACTTCAAAAACCCTAAAAGTAGTTTTCGTTCCAAAATTAATGACAATAGGCTACCTTCTTTCTCTTACTTAGAATCAAATCATCATCTAGAAACAAGAGTAGTGTCTGGCGAAACGGAGAATCCCGCAATACACATTTTCTTGGAGAAAGTGGAAGAACATCCCAATATAACTATAGAATCAGTGACGTCTTGTTGGAGTCGGTGAGAAACAGAAAGGAAAATATTTTTCTTTACTTTCAGCTCTCCCTGATAGGACATCTGTTTTGTAGATATAAATATCTACTCGAGTCTAGTATAACACACATATTATACCTTTCCCACAGCGTACCCTTATTGAAATAAAAACAAATGGTCTCAATAGGCTGCTAGCAAATTTTGCTTCTCTTTTTTCTTCTACTGCTATAGCAGGGGATAAATAGTTTTGTAATTGCATAATTCCGGAATAAGTTTTGCAAATTGTTTTAAAATTGTAAATTAATTCCAATAAAAATATTGACACTCACCCTATACCACAAAAATAATCCAAAATAACTAATATTACAAGGTACTTAATTTACATAAGGGTTTAATCTTAGCTAAGTTGTAATAAAAGTTATTTTGTAATATTTTCTTGGTATTGAGGATTTTTCCTAAATTTTCATTCTAATTTATTGTACCTCTGTGCTCTTGTGATATTTTATATTGTAAATTATCATTTAAAATTGCACAGCGTATTTGTTTTCTACTACAATGCACGAACAAACCAATCAAAGCTACATTCAATCTAGATTAAATTATTAGTTTCAGTTTATCCAGGCGTTGATATCTCTGGGTTAGTTTAGTATAAAACTAGTTTAACTGTACAAGATAAATATTTTCACCAAATAGGGAATTACGTATTTGAAATATAACTAACGTTTCATTAGTTGATCGAATATTTACCCCGTTATATTTTCATTTTATTGTAGGCTCGGTTTCTAGATATGCCAAAACAAAACTATTTAAATAGTTCACGATTTTGGTCCACGTATAAGACTCCTTTTCCACTATAGGTTTTGACAGTAAGGCTTACAGTTATTTAGTGTCTTTTGGAGAAAGATTTGAGGAAAATAAAATGAAGAGTGGTGGCAAGGATTTCATGTTTTCCCACTTAACCTCCTTGTAAGAGAACACAGTCATAGATGCTTATGTGGAAGTATCTATAGTTTCGCGGTCAAGCGTTGGAAAAAAATGTATTTACATTTTGGGACACCACATTTAAGGACCATAGGACTGCGCGATCTGGTGTATGTGTATAAATAAATTAAATTACTCCTAAATACGCGACAGAGCATTTAAATGTAAATTTAGATACATCTATAAGAGTATGTAAGTACGACAGACAGACATATAGGTAGTACAAACTTAAAGTTTGTTTATTTATATATATAGTTCATCCTGAAACTATATGCTAAGCCTAATTTATAGTCAATGTTTACAGTAACTAATTACAGACTTTCTAAAGTAGGTTTTATGTTTCAGGGAGTTGCCTCCCATTTGCCAGATGCGGCAAGAAAACGTTACAGAGACTCCCAACAGCATTAGGCAGAAGCACAAATAGTACACACGTCACACGTTTTTACAGTCAGGGTTGAGTGTATCAGATACCAATGTTACAATTGATACATTTGTTTCGTATTAAAATTGTGTTTATGTATACAGCGAGATACTGTATAAGATGGAAAATCGATTAGTAATGTCTAATAACTAAATATAATTTTTAGAAAAACTGAATTCAAGGTTTTTATCATAAACACAAATTACATATATCTATACAGAAGTGACATCTTAGTACGATTTTTAAATGAGATAACAACTAATTCATTGCAAGAAAACAAATTTCGTAAAGTATAAGCAACACTACTACGTTTAGTGGTAAGCTCAATGCTGCTGCTTATATTATATTAAATGTATTATCGATAAATAGATTTATTTAATAACGAATTCATATGAAATACTTATATCTCCTTCAACAGCAAGTATGATTCTAAATATATGTGGGAGATATTCTCTACATAACGTCCCACAATTTGGTGCATACAGGTTTCTGCATCAATCAAGAAACTGTATTAAATCTTTAATTAATAGAATCAACAATTATTAGCAATACAAAGTTGAGCTGGCTGAATAATTATGGTTGAGTTGCCTGTTTGCAAAATGCATACTGTTACTTTCTACTGGATGTTTGATTTTCATTGCATTTAGATATGATTTATTGTGACGTTATTTACGTCCAATTAAAAGTGTTCCCTTATTTACACGTTTGCTGTGATTTGAACCGAATATTTTATGTTGGAATTCTTTATTGTTGCTAATATGTTATATGTTAACCCATTATTCGTTATTTACTTTTTCATATAGTACTAGTTATAATGATAGAAACCATTTCCGTAATGACTTCTAGATTAATATTTACATGGTAGGATTAGCCAGTGTGTTTGTGAAAGTTTTGCAAAAAGAAGGATATAGAATGGCAAGAAGAAGCAGGATAACTTAGAGTACCTAGCCCAACGTCTCTTACTTCTAACCTACAAAGAACTCAAAGTTAAGGTTATAGTGCGGAGACTACCACTCTTGCTTCAGGCGCGAAGCTGGATATATGTTGCCACGTCCCACGCGTACCAACCTTTCTGCAAATGTCTTTCGACGTCACTGTAAGGCTTGGAGTAACGACCGGCTCGCCGCTGAGACGAAACGAACTAAATCCACAGACTACGGTTTCGACCACTTTTCCGGAACTACTCTGGACCAATAGAACTTCGATAGGCTAAGAACTTTCGACACCCCGTCTGATTAGCTCGATTCAGGTGATGAAATCGTACCACTCTCGGTTGGACTTGCCTAAGGCCAGACCATTAAACTTGGACGTGATTTTGGGGTGGGACTAATCCAGCCGTTATACTTTGAGATCCAGGGTAGGACATGTGCTAGTGTGTTGTGGAAAACTGTATTAAAATAAGAAAGATAGTAAACATAAACAAATATGGCAACGAGTACCTGTCTCCCAACTCTACCTCCTAGTTTATAAACACAAAGATAGGTCCTTCATATAGACATTACCTCTAGTCTTGCATCTCGAGCCTCTATCCCCCAGGAATCCAACCTCAAACTCGAACCCGGGTGACTAGGTTCTGAGCCTAGACGTGGGGCTTGGTCGTACGAACCAGGTACAAGAATACAAGATTCATACGACCTCACTATAAGGCTAGAACTGCGCATTTTGATGCCCCTAGGTAGAGAAGAACTCCAACCAAGCATACCGTTTCGACAGCTTTGTCCTTAGAAAATAGTAATCTGGGTGTATACCCAAATTATATTATGTTTAATTATAACATGAACCTGGCGTGAATGAATTTAATTTTTGCCAAAGAAATATTCAACCGTGGTAGGACATAAAGAACTTTTCCACTTACGAAGCAACTAAAAGCAAAACCACTAAAGATAAGACGTTTTTCCAATAAGAGCCATTTGGAAATATGCAACTGTAAAGTGTATTAAAGAGTGCATCACTCTAGTTCTTGCTGCATCGATCGTGTCTGTCGGAATCCATATAATTAGGTTATGGGTTTTCTGAAGTTTAAGCACTATCTCGGTAAACAATGAAGTTAAGTTAGCCCCACGGTACAGTAAAAACATAGATTAATGGTCAACGTTAGAAAACGACATAGCTAGTACATTAATGAAGTAGATGTAATCTTAAAAAAACAATTTTTGAATACTCTTAAATGGTCCTACGTGTGGTTTTAGTTATTAAAAAAATCTATTTCTTTCCTTTTTCTCATCTTTCCTAATCAGTGATTAGGCCTACTTGCGCCTCACCCTATAACACAACCAAATTATCATGTCTACACGCTTTCACTAAGATATACCACATTTGTTAACATTATTGGTTTTCTTTTTTAAGTTACCTTTACACAAAGAATGAATTCTTTACGGTCAAACGTCATATTTTAATATTACTTTAAAGTTAAACCTCTGCCTGAAAGCGTCTTTTAGAAAGTCACAGGCTTATCGTCAAAACCTTTTTCAAAATAATTGTTTATCTTTTTCACAAAATTTACTCAGTTATAGGTTAGGTTAGGTCAAGATGGATTAGGTAAAGCAAGGTTAGGTTATTATTAGTATGTACCTCACACTGCCCTTTTTATATAAGAAGTAAAGGACTTAAAATACAACTGCTTCTATTCTACAAAATAGCACAGTGCCTAAACTCTGGGTAACAAAACATATATTTGGCTTGGCAGAATCCAGTGTCATATGTGGGTTCAGCTTCCATAAGCCTAGGACAATGCTGGTAATATCTAACAGACATAGCCTATGTCACGCTGGGAATTATACAGTAGATTGTGTGTTCCGTAGGGAGGGCAGTCGTTCATGTAGATAATACTGGAATTTAAATCTCCCTTCCCTAGAGACAGCCATGTACATAATTATACATCTGATAGCACATTGTATATTTCTAATTGAATCTTTAACGATTTACAGTTATATTTACCAACAATGTTTTAGGTAATTCCTGTTAACCTATACTATCACCTATACATTGACTATTAACAAAATATTTTAAATTATAAGACAATCTGTGAAACTTGTCTTAAATCTTTTGGAGGTATGTTTTTAAAGCATGGTGACCTTCGACACATTGGACGGATACTTTTCCACGGGTCAGAGCTGCGACAGTATTCCGGAAGGTTTAGGTTGCCGAAATGCAGACACACTTTCACAAATTACAATCATTGCTTTGTAGATTAAAACAGGAGTTTACTATTTTGAGCCTGGAGGAAAACTTAGGAATTTACTCCGTCGGTTCTGTAGGAAACCTTTCAAATATTATTTGAGTCTTAACTTAGAGCCACACAATATTGAAAATAATTCAGTTTTATGATTTTTCAAGTATACCTTTTGCATTATATAAATTTGTTGAAACGCTCACGATATGTTACATATAGGGAAACAAGAGAAACTATATTTAAATGTAAATTAAAATAATCCAAGAGTAAAATATTTACAAATATCATTTGAGGAGAATATAACACAAAGAATAAACATCGCATTTTATACTCCTGGTAAGTTATGATGCGAAACTAAATCTATAACGACTGTGTTTAGTTCAACCTATATAATAATATAGCTGAAAAATTATCTTGCTCTATGGAAAAACAATTATTTATTAGAAAACCGACCTTTTTCAAGATGAAATATCAGGTGTCCTCTCCTCGTATGAATCACTGAAGTGATGACGACTATGTTTACACTAGTATTTAACAGAAACATACTAAAGCGTTGCCACGCTACATTACGTGACACAGATAAGTGGAACTAAAGGAGCAGATCTTCTACATCCAAGGTATTTTACATACAAAGCTGAACTTCCTTAGGAGTTAAGAAAGACAACCTTTACAGAACATGCAAGTGAGTTGGGTAATAATTCACAGATTCTCCGCCGCATTCGGTTTTTCTGTGTTTACATATATTACTCATAAATATAATATAAGAAAGTAATAAAATCTCCTGAAACTACAATATTTTATGTTAATAAATCTATGCACATTTCGACTCAAAAGAACACATTCTCATAAGCGACAAACAAAATTATAGAATAACAAATTTTGGTAGTTAAAAGGTGATGTGTACCACTCTTTATAAATTTACCACAGTTTATTACAAAATAGTGAAGTATACAATCGTTTAAAAGTCCATAAAATAGTGGTTCAACCAATCAAACCCTAATTATGAAAAGAACTAGTTTATCAAGTGATTTCGAAGCAGTATATTGTAACACAGCATTGATATTACATCTATTTTGAAATGGATGTGCAAAGTATCCGGTTAGGAAAGCGGAAAGCACTATATATTAAAGTGTAACCTAACCTGATCTAAATGTTTTGTATATTCTTTAGACTATATTTCCCTCAAATACTATTAATATTTATACTTCAATTATTTTAAATTATGTATCAAAATATATATTTTTCCTAAATTTAGCATATCGTGAACTTTTTAATTATACGAGGGCTACTGAAAAAATACGCGGACTCAAGTTAGTTTCGGGAGAATCCTCTTGGTATCGCTAGGTTCGTATAAATCAGCTGATTTAAAACATGATATTTCAGTCGCAGATATCTTCATTTGTTGATGAGTTACACGCAGTTTAGTAAAGAGTGTTTTTTTCGTTTGTCGGATTGTAAAATGGACAGCCTGAAGGAGCAACGAATTGCTGTGAAATTTTGTATAATGCAAAATTTTATATTTTGAAAATCATGAAATTGAATTATTTTAAATATTATGCGATAAAAAGTAGCTCTAGTTTAAAACTTAAATAATATTTTAAAGGTTTCCTTTACAATAGAGCGAATTCCCATTGTAATCTGCAAAACCATAATTGTAATTTGTGAAAGGGTAACTCCCATTTAGGTTACTCATCCTTCAGGAATATGGTCTCAGCTCTGGCTCATGGCAAAATTCTCCGTCCAATGTGTCAAAGATCACAATGATTTAATAAGATAACTGCAAAAGGCCCAAGACACGTTCCACAGATTGTCTTATTATTTAGAATATGGCAATTATACTCAATATATAGGTTACAGTATTGGTTAAAAGGAATTACCTAAACATTATTGGTAAGGGTAGGACGGATCTGGATGGGTAAAAGAGGCTCTACGGAGAACAATAAAGCTGTAAGACCCTTTCTAAGATAATACAACACTATTGGCGACCTTTGGGTGATTAATCATTGACTCCCATCGAGAAGCATTTCGGAACTTTAATGGGAAAACCAGGAAGGTATAATTCACTTTTTAGTAATGGTCAAGCTAATATGGAAGCAAAGAATCTGTCCATTAGGCAGTCTATATATACAGTCAAATAGCAAGTATTTTACAAATTATTATAATTAATATTGTACATTTTTTCTATTGTGTTATATTTTCACTGATATTATCGCTGTAAGTCAACTTCAGTCAATCGATTTCAGTCTCTTTCTTGTTTTACCTATCTATTAACTATTCTGTAACTAATATAAAACATATTTTTTAACAAATCAATTTTACTATCAAATGTTAATAAAGTGTATAAATCTACTGTATTGCTTTCCTAGGTAACGGATCTGAACGAATTATGCGATGTAATAATAAAACCTCGCCGGAGGAAAGATTCAATTCGAAATGGAACTATTTTTGCAAATTATGCCACCTTAATAACTAAAGTTGTTTTAGCTCTATTGGGCTGGATTCTGAAATACACGAATAATACAATAATTAGAGGGACGGGGTTAAATAACAAGACTACGAGTTATAAACGATTTTCGGGGTCTCTTAACGGATTGGTCAACAGTGTCGTTGAAATTAATGAAAGTGCTTTCGGACGTAGAAAATATAACAGAGGGCGATTAACAAAAACAAGATGAGTGTAGGCGTAATTGAATATTTACACTTCGATTATTTTAATTTACATTTCAAAATATTTTCTTTTGTTTCCCTATATGTTACATATCGCGAACGTTTCAAAACATTTATATATTGTAAAAATTATACTTGAAAAATCATAAAACTGAATTATTTTCAATATTTTGTGACAGAATGTAGCTCAAAGATTAGAAAATTAAATAATATTTGAAAGGTTTCCTACAGAACCAACGGAGTAAATTTCTAGGTTTTTCTGAAAGTTCAAAATAGTAAACTTCAGTTTTAAACTACAAAACATTAATTGGAATTTGTGAAATTGTGTCTGCATTTTGGCAACCTAATCCTTCAGGAATATAGTCGCAGCTCTGACCCGTGTTAAAAGTATCCGTCCAGTGTGTCAAATATTAACCATGGTTTAATAATATACCATAAAAAGATCCAAGACACGTTTCAAAGACTGTCTTAAAATTCAAAATATTTCAATTGAATTCAATATAGGCTATAGGTAACAGTATATGTTAAAAGGAATTACCTAAACATTGTTGGTAAATATAATTGTAAATCGTTAAAGTTCCAATCTGAAATGTTGAATGTGCTATCAGATGCATAATTATGTACATGGCCGTCTCTAGGGAAGGGAGATTTAAATTCCAGTATTATCTACATGAACGACTGCTCTCCCTACGGAACACACAATCTACTGTATAATTCCCAGCGTGACATAGGCTATGTCTGTTAGATATTACCAGCATTGTCCTAGGCTTATGCAAGTTTAACCCACATATGACAATGGATTCTGCCAAGCCAAATAAATGTTTCATTACCAGAGATTTGTAACTTTGTTATTTCGTAGAACGAAAGTATTTCCATTTTTCATAACCCACTTTGTATACTCAATGAAAATTGAGAGATAGGACTACCTAGTGTTCTTACAAAACCTATCCTAACGTAACATAGCCTAATCTAAATTAACCTAACCTAACTTAATCTAACCTAACCTGACATATTCTGAGATAACATGAGTTAATAGAACTTGTTTTTGTTTTCCTGGGGCTGTCTCAGGTTCAGTGGGTACCAAAACAAGCCTCTGACTTCAGGATCTGTAAAATAAATCTACAACTCAAGATGATGGAGCCCGGGGGAAACGATTGTTGCAACAATGGACACATTCAAAGAACGCTTGAATCGATTGAGCAAAAATTTGAGTGATGGATTGTTTACAACATTTTATTATTTCAAAAGTTTCAAATGGCGTTAATTAGCTCAGTTTGTTAATGTTTCTTTAATGGTAGAGTATTTCCCGTCCTGCTCTGAGCGAGTAGTTCTGGAAAAACTTCTGAGCAGCTGTGCCTGGTTGGAGTTAGTTTCGTCCCAGGGTCGGTTATTTATGCCGCCCAGGACCAAATTCCGAGTCTAATGGGCTGTGCCTTAGTTGAAGTCTATCGAGAGTGGATGAAGAATCGATTTCAATACCTGGACTGATGTAATCAGAAGTATTGACGGTATAGCTAATCTGGTTGTTCTGAAGGTTTTATTGGTCCCACGTAGTTCTGGAAAAGTGGTCAAAGCCATAGCAGTTGGAGCCAATCGCTAGACCAGTCCTCAAAATGAAATCGAAAGAAACTTAAAATTGAGAGCAAGTAGTTTTTCTCGGGTAGGACGCTTGTCACCCGGGAGAATTGTACGAAATTGAGTTATTAGTTGAAACGTGGATTTAAGTTCTGAACTGTAGATATTCTCACAATTATGCATATATCATTGAGTTCTTTGTGGTTTATAAGTAAGAGCTGATAGGCTAGGTTCTCTAATTCCCATCGCTTCTTCTTATCATCTGTCTTTCTACTTGTAAACACACCGGCTAATGTCCTACCATGTAAATAATATTCAAGGACTCAATACGGAAATGGTTTCAATCAATTTAGCCAGTTCTATATGAAAGAGTGAATCGCGGTTAAAGGGTCCTCATATAACTTATTAGCAATGTTAAAGAATTGCTATATGAAAGATACGGTTTGAATCATAGCAAAAGTGTAAATAAGGAAACACGTTTAATTGGACGTAAATAAGGTCTCAATAATTGTTATCTAAACGCAATGAAACCCAAACATCCAGCACAAAGTAACATTACCCATTTTGTAATCAGTAAACGCAGCTATAAGTATTTAGCCAGTTTAACTTTCTTGTGGTATTTAATTATATAATAGGGATTCCTGATTAATGCAGAGACCTGTATGCTCCGAGTTGTGGGATGTTCTGCAGAGCATATTTCCCTCATATATTTAAAGTCAGAGTTGCTCTTCAAGGAGGTAAAAGACTTTCTATTTCATATGAATTTTATATAAACAAATCTATTTATTGATAACACATTTACTGTAGTATATGCAGCCGCGTTGAGTTTACCACTAAACGTAATAGTCTCGCTTGTACTCTACGTGATTTTTTTACTTGCAATGAATTACTTTTTATGTGATTTGAAAATCACAGGAATATGTCACTTTAGTATAGGTATATGTAGTTTGTATTTATGATAAAACTTAAATTCAGTTTTAATTAATTTTATATTTAGTCATCAGAAATAACTAATCGATTTTCAATGCTAAAGTGTATCTTGCTGTATACATAAACACTACTTTAATACAAACCCAACGTATCGATTGTAACACTGATAACATATAGACTCAACCCTGACTGTAAAAACGTGTGACGTATGTATATGTGTGCTTCTGCCTAGTGCTGTTGGAAGTCACTGCAACGTTTTCTTGCCGCATCTGGCAAATACGAGCCAACTCTTTGAAACATAAATCCTACGGTAGAAGGTGTGTAATTAGTTACTGCAAATAGTGTCTATAAATTACACTAAACACATAGTTTCAGGATGAATTACAAAGTAAAATAAACAAACTTTACAGATAGTTTACAAATGTGTCAGTATGTATCCTATATTTAGGCTCATGCCTAATTGAATTTATCCATGCAAATGGAGCAGCAGTCGTTAAATATGGCTTCCTTCATTAACTTAAGTATACGATATTTTCCCAAAGAACAATATTCCAAAAATCGTGTTTAAAGACACTCTCTTCTATGTTTTTGTGTTTTCTTATAAACCTAGAAACCTATTTTCTTATATTACCTAAAAACCCAGAGGGAAAAGAAAAATATATATTTCCATCGAAAGACGTGAAATTAAGATAATTGCTACAGTATTGTTAGGAAGCTTGTAATAAATAAAATCGTTCTTGTTATATCTAAGGATCAATAGATACAAAATCATCTGAACGGAAATATTAGTATGTTGGAACCCCAGTAATTTTTTATTCCAGTATCGCTATATTAGAAATGTTTGACATACTGTCAGGTTTCAATTGATTAGATAAATATCGATGTAGTTTTTCGATTGCATTTCCTAGGCACTAAAATAAACATGATTTCAATTAAAATAAAACTCTTGCAATTCGGACACAGTCGGCAGAGGACGGCTGATACAAGTGTCGGCGACTGTTTTCGCCATGATTGTGTTGTGGGACGCATAAATATCTTTTACAGTGTACTAGCAGGATGAGATGTTTGCAGTACTTTCAAAGCGTGGCCTATAGCGGAGAAGGTGCCTTAGGTGATCCAAAAGTCACATTTAGGTCATGAACAACGGGGAAGGTTCTTTTTCAATTTTAGAAACCGAGTCCACAATAAAATCAGAATATAACGGGGTAACTATTCTATTAACGAATGAAAAGTAAATTAATTCACAAATGCATAACTCAATAAGCTGTGAAAATATTTATCTTGTACAGCTAAACTAATATAATACTCAACTAACCGAAAAATATCAACGCCTGGATAAACTGAAACTAATTTAATCTAGATTAAATTTAGCTTTGATTGATTTTTTTATAGATTATAGTAGAAAACAAATACACTGGGATACTTTAAATAATAATCACAATGTTAAAATAATTAGCAAAATCTTTTCTGGAATTGTACATCTGGGAAACACTTTATCTGCTGCCTTAAGGAGAAAAGTGAGCCCCACTTCTAAGCAAACATTGCGAGCCCCTTATTGACCCATAATGTTTTTATTGTAAGACCTACTTCGCTTTTAGTGTATGTGTGTAGGCTTATTATAGATTAAATATTATTTCGTAATTTCGATTATTCAGATTTCACCGTAGCTGACGATAGAAACATATCTTTTATATTAGTATGGTATGCTTGAACGCGGTCACACGTGCTTGGAAAATGATCCTCTCTCATCCCAGACTACCGAGGCAGTATACTGAGTCTGGCTTTACGGTTTCAATATGTCCTCATCCCCATCAAAACAATGTATTTCGTAATCCTTAAAAGCCAACAAAGAAATCACATTTTACAATGGAAGTATAATCTCGCCCCATCAACACACTATACTGCCTTTCAAAGTTCTAAAATTTACGTGAAGCTAAAGTTGCTAAAAGTAAACTGAAACTCGAAACAGACACTAAATAAAAGAGTATAATAAGCACAACACTGAAAGTGTAAGTTTATAAAAACACACGAGCGGAGCGAGGAAGCTCTGTCAATTAGCAGTAAATCCTTAGTATTGTGAACCGGCCTGAGAGCTGGCTTCTTGTAAAGGAAACTGACGCAGATTTTATCGCCTGGAGAACTGTGTCAATGTTTAAATGCATTAAATATATACATACAGAAACAAATTAGTCATGTTATACGCATATTATAACATAACATTGCTTTTGTAAATAAAAGCATTATTTGTCTAAATTATAATACAGACTACTTGGTAAATAAATAGTGTACCATTTAGTCATTATATGTATGGAATGTACAACTGGTAACGAGTAGTTCTGGAAAAGCGGTCGAAACCGTAATATCTAGTTGGAGTATCATCAGATCCCAGAGGATTACTGGTCCCTATTCCAAGCCCCAAACAGGCATTCGGATGCTTAGAGACTGACACGAAAACCCTCCCCCGGCCTCGAAGATGCTTGTTAACAATCCGGGTATACGTATAACATAAAACTGCTTTTATTTTTGAAATCACACTTTGAGTATATTATAAAATAGTTTATTTTGTAATTTGAAATGGGTTAATTGTCTTATTGAAAATATATTAATTAGTTGTTCTTAATTTATTACTAATTCATCTGGTTTAATATGATTAGAATAATTTTAATTATTGGAGGCAATGTATTTTAACACAATAAAATTAATGAATACATATTAGAGTTTGAATTAAACATTAATTACTCTAAACCTTTCAAAGTTCAAATGATTTCCAATATTAATAATCAATCTACATGATTGAAGTTCATAATTAAATCCACATTTACTATTGTTGATATCGATGCCCGGCCAGGTAGCTTGAATTTCAGCGGTAAGAGAACGCAAGTAAAACAATAAACTCTCAATAAAAATATTGAAATATATGAGATAATAAAAGAGATATAATTAATGGATACATATCTTGGTGTAAGCTTACTCTCAACATGTATATAGGTTTAGTTACTTTTCACGCTCTATGAATCTACTCTGTTGGCTTCATACATTTAAATTAAAATAGAGATTAATTTTAATAATTAATCAAATAGTAAATATGAGTGACTTTTTAATGATCCTTATTGTAGTTTTTTTCTGGCCCTGGTCCGGCATGGTCTTCTTGATTCTGAGCCTCCAACCAAGAACGATGGAGTTTCTTCCTTCTTGGTTGGTCGAATGTCACTCCTTTGGGACTTGTAACTCTCACCACTTCCCCGCGCGAACACCATGTACCCTTTATTCCAGATCATGGGTCATTCCTCTATTATACCATTACCAACTTTATTTTTGAATTAACTTTTTTTTCCTGGGTTTCCAAAACTAGCTACTAACTCCGGCTCCTAAAACGTAACTCCCTCTTTCTCCAACACTTGAAGCTCATTACTTCAAATTTTTACCGATTCGTCTACCTTGAACTTTATTTCTCTAATTTCAACCGATCATTACTTGTATTTCTTTGGTTGTCCTGTCTTCTTCTATTTTACACATTTGGTTTTCAATTCAAATACTTCTTCGAAAACGTCTACTTACAAATCGGCAAGTAAAAATCGTAATTATATTTCCATGGAATTATCTATTTCGTATTTATTTAAATCTAAGCTAAATATTATATGTTTGCGTCTTTAACAATTTTTCGTTTCCTTCATTATTTTTACTATTTAAACTTTGTATGAAATTTTTACCAACTAACGTGGCCCGCGATATGTAAGGAGATCGAACAAATAAAGCGAGTCCTGACGTCACAATATTTAGCTAATTCAGTTAAACTAGGAATCATTACAACCCATTCCCTTTTTTATAATTTTTTTCTTCGCCAATAAAACACGTACCGTACTAATAATTTCAATATTATCAGGTCTTACTTTAAAATATATTTGACATTTTATCGTTACAGAAACTTACAAAATCTTACTCGTGGTTTAATTGTTTCATTCTAATTTGCTCAAATTGTCAAATATCAAGTCTGGCTCAAGTCAAATATTGTTTTGTGCATATAGAATATTTAT
The DNA here is from genome assembly GCA_036971475.1 of Prosapia bicincta. Classification (NCBI taxonomy): domain Eukaryota; kingdom Metazoa; phylum Arthropoda; class Insecta; order Hemiptera; family Cercopidae; genus Prosapia; species Prosapia bicincta. Next base: position 66,385,483 of record JBAIZL010000006.1, on the reverse strand, counting down.
TATACACATTGTTCTTTTCAAAAATTAAGTTATAATAACAAAGTTTTGTGGTAGTCACTTCTTGTATCACCACACGTAATTAGTTAAACAGCGTACAAGAACAGTGTGAGGAGACACTGCGATATATCGCTGCATTTATCATACGCTCTATACCGCAATTATAGCAGAGTGAAATTGCCCAAGGCAATAATTACTAACACCACCTGCAGTGGCAACACCAGATACAACCAATGCAATTAATGTCTTGTATTTATGGGTTGCGTGTAGTTTGTCAAAGCGTTTATCAATGTACCACTTCAAGGTGACGGAATTTTTGTATTCATGTTTTGATGCTTTAATATACCTTTTTAAATAGCCAGGCGATTATTGTAGAGAAATATATATTTAACTATAACATTCGGCAGGAAAATTATAAGGTCTTTGAATATTTAGTTTTATTTATATTTTATATAAATTAGGTTTACATAAAAAATAAAAAATTTAAATAAATTTCATTTGCTAACTGTGTAGTTATATAAAAGGACATGTTCTTATATTTAAAAATCGTGACATATTTTCCTTTAATGTAATTCCTAAAGATAATGTTTTCTTATATTAGAAAAAGTCTTGTAGTTACTGGTTGATATTAATTATTTTATTAAATATATAAATATATATATACATATATAGGAAAGCACCATAATTAAACCACGACAGCTACTGTTCAGACAAATTGTTCAATAGGAAATGCAGTATTCGACGCTGGTATCAGATGACTACAACCTAGTTAGGTTAGAGATATCAACCAACGTTAAGGGAAGATATTGAGTTATGGTCCAGGATTTAGCCATACTCAGTAAAAATAAATTACCGTATATTTTATTTGACATTGTGTTACATGGAGAAAATTAAATTTTCCATTTCGCTTTGTATATATACACACTTGTAGTAGATTTCTAATAATTTGATTAGAATCAGTCTTTGTTCAAATATTGTGAATTTACTAAATTAAAATTTTATTATTTAAAGAGGAAGTTTTAGTCTGTTAGTGTTCACGTGTAAACAGCTCATGCAAAATATAAGGAGGGGGAGAGAAGTCATGAAAGAGGTGGAGGGAAGGGAAGCAATAAGTCATACAATTTTTGAATTAGAATTATAAAACTTCACTCAGTTTTCAATTAGGAAGGAATAGTTTAAATTGTATTTGTAGAAAATGTGCTAAAATGCATTTTTAAACTTTTATGTTTGCACTTTTAAAATAAAATCATATCTTAGTAGAATTTATTCAAAACCGTCTAGCAGTAAAAGTTACCAGCACATGAAAGTAAGTTTGTGCAAGAAGAGCGCCAGGATGTAAACAGGCTTAAGGTAATTGCGGTCGAAGAAAGTTTAGTACTGCGGAGTCAATGAAGGGAGTAGGAAGTATGTTCCTGTGATAGTATTTCTTCGCTTTTACGCCCGCTTTAAGCCCGCAGACCTTAATGGTCGCCTCGACGTTAGGGGATTAATTGTTTATCGTTTGTAACCCGTGTTGTCATATACTTAAAATCACGTTTCGTTGTTCAGATTCGCTATACTTTATTCGGATATTTAATATTCTAAGGGGTTAAGGTATAAAACAATAATGAGTGTAATAAATATGCTTCAAATAATTATACCATAGTAGGAGTTTAACATTTTATTAAGGTGTTATGTACAAAGGTGAAAATTAAAAGTTTAATGAAACAAACACACTAGTTTATTAAAACAAACACACTAGTTTATTAAAACAAACACACTAGTTTCGACGACGATGGCGTCTTCAAGAGTGCTTGGGTACTACACTGTGGTACATCAGTGATAGAGATTTAGAGTAAACTGTTTTAATTGTTACCATTGTGAATTGTTCTCATTTGCTAATCTATATTAAACATAATATTAAGGTCTTAAATATTGTTAATATATAATAAGTCGTCAATTATTATAATATTTACCAAACGAAATTAATATGAATGTATTATTGCTACAGGGTTGCATACATCTAATCCTTAATCATCCCTTCTAAGAGGACTCGTTGTGGGGTGTCATTCTTTCCCTACGCAGGCCTCTGTAAAAGTAAAACTTCTTCGTTAGGAATACCTTACACTAATCTAGACATCTTGAATACCTACAATAAATGAGTGAGTACTAATTTATAGTCCCTGATGGTAAACGTCTTTTAGGCTTTACACGTAATAGCTATAATTTATTTTATCGCTTTCTCTTTTTGCAATGTTTGGAAAACATTATTGAACCCCTGTGTCAGTTAGAGCAGCATATGAAGTTTGGTTCTCAGCTTTTTAATACATAACAATCCGCTCATTTGCTGCGACTTAATGGATGCCGGCGTACAATATAACAATGGGTGATAATTACTGATGCATTGGTGGTTTAGTGCCAAAATTAGAGATATCTCAGTATTAGATGAATGCCAAAATGGATCACTGTGTCAGCAATAGAGTGTCTTAACGTTCTAGGGATCGAAAACAGACAAATAGATGTACTACAATATTTTCCAACGAACATCAATAGTCTACATCGAATCCTCCCTCATCTCTTCTAAGACGCCTCGTTGTGGCGTGGGATCCTTTAATAACGAAGCCCTTTTTGTAAGAACTAGTTCAAAAAGGCTTTACACGAACTAGTTTAAATTTATTTTATAACTTTATTCTCTGCACTGTTTCCTAAAATAATTATTGAGGCCCTGTATATATGGATATATCAAACCAAATCTCTTGAGTGCAAAATATTTTTTATTAACTTACTGCCTCTCTGCCTTATATGTAACTACACACAGATGCTGCGTGACACCATAACTGGAGTCACAGATGCAGCAAATTATATTGCATAGCAAATAATGAGCTACTCGTTAGTTTTAGTTTCTGTACTTATATTATAGTTTGCATGTGTAAGAGAACATGCAAACGTTTTAGGATAATATTATTTGTGTTAATTTTCCTAGAATCATTAGGGTATTTTTGATATAAGAAAGTAACTAATGAGGGACACGGTTACACTATATTCAAGAGTCGTCACTAGGTCAGTGGAGAATTAGGATGGCAAAATGACAAAATTATATCAAAATAGACAAAAATAAAGAAGCTTGAAGATGATGAAGCATTTTTTTGCAGCTAATGCTCAGTAATTAATGATGCAGCCCAATAGGGTGTTTCTTGGGAACATCTATATTTCTTCTGGGACTATGTAGAAGTGTTTTGTATAAGAGTGGATTCATAAGATGATAAAGGTACCAATTCAACCTAATATATCCGGATGCAAACTATTCGAATAGATGAGCATTTTCCGATCTTACCACTACACATTATGAATGACAGGTCCTGCGACAGTGGCTGCAAATATTATCAGGTTGTCTAGTTTCGCTGAAGCAGATATATATACTTAGGGGAGAAGATAGTGCGTTAAATGTAGCTAGGGATACAATGGAATGAATATTGTTAGGTATATACTGCTTTAGAGAATAAAGCGTAAGTACTCATCTTTGTCAAAGCAGGAGAGTAGATTCCACGGATAACAAAAGCTACCCTTTTATAATAGGAACGGCGCAGAGCCTTTTGATAAATAAATAGTAAACCACTTACGTATTGTTGATATTTGGATGCAGGCGTAAAATACAACAAAAAGTAATCATGGCCGATCACTCACTACAGTTCGGCCATTAGGAACGCAGTTCGGCCTTAGCGAAATATAATGCTAGAAATGTAGGTGCAATGTCAAAACTAGAAACATTTCAGTATTACGTGATGGCAAAACTATTCCCTCTCTCTGTCAGAGATAGAGTCCCTTAACGTTCCCGTCATCGAAAGAATAGAGATACAACAATTTTTCCAACAAACATAAGCCTCTAAACAGGCAAATATAGCAATCGGGAGCTTATATTAAAAAAATTGTAAATGTATTGTAAATATATGAAACAGTAATAGAAATTAAAAAACATACTTTATTAGGTTTCTAAAGGAGAGGTTTTGTGAACAGAAAGTCATTTCATCACTGCCTAAAGTCATATAATGTAATTTCTTAGAAAAACAGCGTTAAAGATTGTAACACATAAAACTGTGTAATTATGAAAATATAAAGTCACATAAATTCCTCTTTATGCTATTAGCACCTCTATGTAGAATAGCGGCTCCTATAAAGGTTAGGGGGATGATAAACGACCCCCTGTAAACTTTCAGTTGTAGTCTGCTCTTAAGTGCTGTTTAATGTCCCAAGTTAAGACCTTCCTCTGTAAGTGCTAGTCAGTTTAAATTTCGTTTTAAAAAAAAGTGCACGATTTCCAATAGGCAAATGTTGTTCTGAACTACTCACTCATTGGATCTAAAACCGAAAACACTGATTCTTTTTGAGGATTGTCAAATACTGTTGTATGTTAGATAGGTGTTAATTTATATCGATATAGTAAAGTTAACAAATAAATACATTGTATTATCAAGACATTAATTGCTGTCAAACAAAATTGCATGATCATTTAGAATATAAACGTCAAATTAGTAAACAAATGAGTTTATTTATCATGTTATTTAAATACGTGAATAGTAACAACGTAATGTTATATCATTATTTTCAATACAATTTATTCGTTTTACGATTGGTCGTATCTCACCATTTTAAAATATATTTTCTAATTCATTTTCTAGGTTGTCTCGGTGTGCTGTATATTTCCAGTTAAGGGGACATTCCGCGCTTTTTAGGATTAGAGACTTCATCAAACTAATAATGTGTATGTGGTAATGTGAAACGAAGATGTAAAGATGTGATCTTATGAAAGGCAGATGTCACATATGCGATCCTATAAAATGAAGAAACCACGGAAGCGATAAGGTGATAGGAAGAAGTCACATATGTGGTGCTGTGAAACGAAGATTTGTAAATATATTAAAGTTAGACCAGCTTTTTCCGTGACAAATCCATAAATCACAGATCCCATTTTATCTATTATGCTGGTATCGCCTTAAGAATCTCTGTTTTTATGCAGGGGTGCTGTAGTACCATTCCGTTGAATTAAAATAAGGAGTACCTCTAAAATTCTTTTGCCAAATAATAATCGACGTCATACGTGAAACGTAATGTTTAAAATTTTGGACTCAATCTGAGAATGACTTAATTGAAGATCGGTTCCCTGATATAAATTTATTTGCGTTAGCATAATATGCACGCCTATATCGAATCTCATATTCAGGTTTAAATTTGGATTTGCTCATAATGTATAATGCACGCTGAACAAAAATTATGTATCTGTAGGAGAGTCTAAAGTAGTAGTGTTATTGGAGCTGGAGATCATTTTTATATGAAAAACATTTTTCCTAATTCTTTGTGGTAACAAGTTAACAATAAGTAATTGTCAACCAGGCACGTTTTCTTGCAATCTTGATAAACGAGAAAGTTCAAATTTGTTTAACAATTATTCATTGTTTAACACGTGAGTTACCCCTTTCAAATTTAAATCTTTTCATTTAGAATTTATTTTCAAACCATTAATTAGGTTTAGTCATATCCTTCCCTAAACAATTTGAATGAAAGCCAGGTTCACTATCTTTATCTAAATAGTCTATTGATTCTCTATGTTTAAGTATAACGAAAAACCTGTACAAAGTTGAAAAAAGAGCTAAATTAATACCACGTTTTAATAAACTGGCTGAGATTGAAGTATTAAGACAAAATGTATAATGGTTAAGGACCGTTCTGTAGAAGATACATTTGGGCGAGTAAGAGGCACACCAATGTCAGATGATTTCATAGATAATAAACATAAAATGCATTGTGCATGAGCGATTGCATACTCAGGTCTAGTTTCTAATTTAAAAAATTGTTTATAATTGTATTATCATAGAATATTTTTTACCTTTATTTTCCGTTTATTATAAGAAATAATTCGTGTGGGAAAAATTAAAGTCATTAAAATTGTTTCAATATTGCATTGTTACCATAACCGTCACCGTCTTAAATAAAACGAACGATTGATAAATATTTCTAGATAAGTTTTTAAATATAAAGGAATTTTAATTTAAAAAGGGGATTTTAAGAATAAGTGACATGCAAAGTGTTTAAATGTCTATAATTGGACATTAAAACATGTTTCTTTAACATTGTAGTCGTAATTAGGTTTAAACAAAATTCTAAACACAAGTATCTTAAAATCGTTTTTTTGAAGATACAAAATCTTGATAGTCAAACTAAAAACTGATCAGTGAAGATTGTCAAAATACTGTGTCAATACTTTATTTAAAAAAAATGGTTGGTAAATAAAGACGTGTTTGTGGAAAACAGAAAGACACGAATATAAATAAAGATCATGTTTTCCGAATTATAACAAAGGGAATATAATATTATCATCTCCATACCATTAGGCTACAAACGTTTTGCTTGATAAAACTATATTCTGCGTTTGGAAAGTTAAATAAATATCAAATATATTGCTAATGAAAAGTAAATATTATTAAAAATTGGATTCACTCCTTGCGGATTTTTTTGAGGGATTTCTTTATACACAAGTTGTGTTTACGCCAAAATGTTTGGACATTCCATATGTACAAAAATTGGAGTACTTTCCAAACTTTCCTCAACTAGCTGAAGCCAACTTGGCAGTCTTAGACAGCTAAGTCGTTGTTTGAAACTTTTCGTTATTAAAATTTGTCAAGCTTGTTTTATTTTATTTTCAACCTTGTTAGTTTGGACATTAGTAAGTTATGATCATGAACTGTATTGAAGATTCATGTTTAAGTTTACTTATTTTATTACAAAGAACAATTAATGCAGTAAACATTTCGTAGGTAAACGTATTTATCAGTGAAGGTTTTGTAATTTTAATAAATTTTTAAGTGGAATTTTTAAGGAAAGCATTTTTGTTCCTGTAATAAACATGAAGCTCACACCACGAGAAATAATTTCATTTCCATGCAGACAGAGCGTACAAAAATGCTGTGAGCAAATCTCTATTCTAGTACAATTTAACTAATGTAGTGTGTGCAATGAATTAATTATTAATTAATTATCTGATACGTATGTGGGAAGCTTAACTATGTAACTGTACCGGCCGCTGGCCAGAAATAGTCTGGATAAGCCAAAGGCGATTTAACCTAGTTTCAGAGCAGGTTTTGATTGATTTATTGTGGTTATATTCTGGGATTAGTTCTCACACCGCAATTGGGGAGGCAGTGGAGACATCTGTTATAATACGATTGCAATGGGGATTTGAAGGGAAACACTGCTACGTATAAATCGCCAAACATGTGTTTAGCAGCACCTATGATTTTATATATGTAATATTTTAATTTCCCCTCTACCAAATCGCTTATTGAATGTGTTTTTGTTTGTAGAATGAACATTACGTTTTAGATGTCGGTCAATGGATCTCGTTTAAATGTTAAAACATTGAGCAGATATGTTTAATAATAAATACAATTTCTATGGGATATGGTCGTCATCCTTTCTTTCATTAGTTTTACCAGATACTAAAACAAATATGAACAGTGTTTTATTGGTTTGGGATATTAAGTAGGTTTATAACATTAATGACAATTACAATTTTCTATGACGGTTTAATAAATGACTGTGAATAATATAAAGGACTAGGTTAGGCATAAATGTGTTCTGGACTGAAGAAATGGTTCTTACGTGAACTCAGTCGTTCTTTTTAGTGAGATATATTCCAATCTATGGCATAAATTGGTGACCCAAGTTTTAGATCTTTTTGTTTAGCAAGGTGATTCTTTTTTGCTGCCCCTTTTTACATCCATTTTATTTGCCACGTTTTACTGCTGTACCATGCTTTACGGAAGCCAGGGCTTTTAGCGATATACCTGACATAACATTTTTCGTAGAAAGGACCGAAGTAAGCCTTTCAACGAAAAAACAGATTATTCGTCATTTTGGTAGCCGTTATAGATAAGAGAGAAAAATTTCCAATGGTGTTTGTGGCTCGCCGATATCGTTAGCTTTTTATAGGAGAATGAATTCTGGGATACACTGATGACGGTACAGATAAAAAAGGTTGAATATGTTGATAACGACGATTGTGAGACGTCTAATTATATAGTGAAGGAATTCAACAAAAGGCATCAGAAAATCCTCCAAATTGGCAAAATATTCTGTCGGCTTTTCAGGAAAAATTAAATATCTTTTGTTATCCATATTTTAAGATCTCTGTATAGTTAGCTTTTTGTTTTATCCCTTGGGATATATTATTTGGTTGGCACCGATTCACAATATTATCTAGCACTGCTCTTGTAGTCGTAACTGCTATAGCTGAGTTATAATTTCTCATTAAAGAGTGACAGTAACAGCTGTAACTCACGTGCGATTCTTATGGTAAGGGTTCCCAACCCGTAGGAACATTCCAGTACAATTTTCAGAAGTAAAGAAATTGAATATGTAACTTCAAAAATGGTGACAGAATTTGTTAAATCTTGCCATACCCATCGAAACATTCAAGTATACCGGTATTTACAGGCAGTGAGATTTTACCCTGCTAGTATTATTTTATAGTTTGGTGGATAAAAAATCAGAAAAAATATCAGCTAGATAAAATATTGAAAATTTTAAATTACCCTATACCGTGATGTTCAATTATGACATGGAATTATTTCACTAACATAGTTGTTAAAGGTCCGTTTTTCTATTCTAAATATGAACAGAATCAAAAAGTTTTTGATCAAGACCCAATTTATTGTTACATTTTATTTCGAAGTTTTTAAAAAAATAATAATACCTACCGAACAAGTAGTTTCAAAAATAAACACTTTTTAATTCTCTCTAAATACCTTTTAGGCATAATAAATACTATCAATTTAGTATATTAATACAACCAGTATCTATTATTTCTAAGAAGAAGATTCTTAAAAATAAATATAGTTTTTGGTAAACTAGGAATTGATGTTTTTCTGAGAAGTTCTATCTTATAATAGAGTCATGTGGGAATTTTTCAGATATACATATTTAAATTCCTTACAAACTCCCAGGGAAGTGTGCATATGATTACGGTAAGCTGTATTGTTACAGGTTGCAAATTTAATTACCCTATGCCCACTTAAATTGTACTATTACCTGGTCCCATTTTTATTCTTTATTTCAAACTATGTTATAAGTAAACCTAATGAAGCGCGAGAGGTCCCAGTAATGTCATTCCCAGAGTTACTTTATTCCGAATGTGGGATGGGGGCAATAATACAGAGTGGAATTTACAGCCTCCCCTAGATATATAGGGTAATGAATTAAACTGCCAGTGACTGTTGGGTTTGGCAATGAAGGCAGTAATAAATAATAACTTATAAGATATAAGATATAAAGATATAAGATAATAAAATAAGATAAGATGTTTTATTTATAAAGGAAACTAATGGATAACAAAGGAGAATAACACAAGGCATTTCTACGGAGTTGTAGAACAGGCATTAGAAGAAGGATATAACAAACAATCAAATTGTAAGTTAATCAATAAATGAATAGCTTTGGAATGAATAGTAATTAGAAATTCACCAATATGTCTGATCTTCAATTTCTACAAATCATTTTTAATAATAAGTTTACTGTTGATATTTTAAACAGTAGTATTTTCTAAACAACCCAGCGTTACGTGATATGGTATTAAATGTTTACAATATCTTTTTAAGCTAACCAAATATAAGAAAAAAATTTGTTTTATTAAAAACGCTAGTATTTAATTTATACATTTTATTTACATATAATTGTTGCACGCTACATAATAGATATTATTGTGTTAAAGTCAATCGTTGCGGGATATGAAATAAGTATATTTTATAAAATGGATAATCCAAAGGGTACAAATAAATGAAAAGGAAAATAAAAAATGGAAATACAATGTATAAAAATAAACCTAACCAAGAAGATATGCAGCGAAGAAAAACATACGAAACACTGGTGAAGGAGATGGGGGTTCCAGTATTAGCACATCCGTTGAGCGGGGAAAGGAGGAAGCGTTATAGTTTTAAAGACGTTTCCACCTTAGTGACTTCATTACTATGACACTTTTTAATTAAAAGTTGTTTGAATAATTTACATATTTTATTTACATATAATTGTTACACGCTACATAATAGATATTATTGTGTTAAAGTCAATCGTTGCGGGATATGAAATAAGTATATTTTATAAAATGGATAATCCAAAGGGTACAAATAAATGAAAAGGAAAATAAAAAATGTAAGTTCAAACTATAAAATAAACAAAACCAAAAAGATATAAAGCATAACAGGTGAGGAAGAAGAAAGGAGGAAATAGAGGTTCCAATGTTAACGCACCCGTTGAATGGGGGAGGAGGAAGGGTGATAGTTTTAAAGAGGGTTCCACCTTTATGGTTGCATTACGTTGAGACTTATTTTAGATAGGCGATAAAACGCACACGATTATGTTTCTTACGGGAAATAATGAAAAGTTATGGGATTGCATTTATTTTTACATTTGTTATTGAGTTTTGAGAGTAACATCACTAATTACGACAATATACAAAGGCGATAAGAGGGAAAACCAGCATAATGCGATATCCCACTAAACTTTAGTCATATAACTACCAGATAGGGGGAACCTAAGCTGTTTGAATGCTTTTGTGTTATGCTAACATCAGTGGCAGACCCTTAGCTTTCGCCCTTTGATTTAATATGGTTAAGGACAGACTAGGAATGTGGGTATGAGTTTCCTAAATGTTTGACTAAACCTCCCCTAAATATAAATCTCGCCACTCCGCAAAACTCACATTGTAAATATTTAAACTGCACCCTACTGATTTATGCTTCACAAAATCTGTGCGCTAGAATAATAATACCTATTTTAAATAGAGAATACTTATTTTCAAATTATTTGTCTCCTAGAAGTAAAATGTGTAGAAGATACATCACAATCTGCAAAACTACGATTCTAATCTCCCATTAATATCCCAGTTTTACTGTAGTTAATAAATAAATCTGGCAATTCGAATCTTAGGTTAGAACTGAATCAAACCGAAATTCAGAACGTTAATACAAAATGGCTCATGTGAAGCTTATGATGATGACGGATATTTGTTTTTAAAATTAAAAAAAAAAAATTATAGTTTTTTTAAAAAAAAAGGTTTAATATTTGTGAATATATTAAAAGGGATAGTGGTGGATATATTAACTTAAATAAATTAGCTTTAGTTTGTTATGTAGATGATTTAACTGTGTTTACATAAGTATTCAGTATTAGATCATCTGTATATATGCATCAAACATAGTTGGAAACGTGAGTGCGATCATGTATATTTGCACTGCAGACTCACACGAATAAAACACGGTGTTTATAGGCAATTTCACGTCAATGTAACCAAGCACATGTAGAGAAAATAAGGTAATGAAAACGAAAACTAAATTATAAAAAGTAAATGTAAAACGTATTAATGATTTATATAGGACAAAAGAAAGTTGTAACATTAAACATCAAAGACAATTTTCAATTCATTAGATTACAGTCACCAACTATATAGCAAAACTAAGTTTACAGTTTCTTTCATTAATTCCTAAAGCTACACAAAGCTGGTTACTTTAATTCTCCATTCCCTTTTTACCTCGGTTCTATACTTTCCTTTTACAGAAGCTGTTCTGTCAATGTTTTCGTGTTATGAATAAACCTTTTCTCGGGCTTCCCCGTAAAAGAAACATTTTATTTTGCAATACCAAACACTTGCTTACTATGTAGACGTTTAAAAGTGAAGTATGTAAATACTTATATAAAAGCAATATATATATATATATATATATATATATATATATAATCTTATAAAATAGCTTACATGGGATTATATATTGCGCCCTCTATTATATGCTTTACTTTTAGAATATCTACGGCAAAGACATTTTGTTAGACTATTTCCAAGAAGAGAGTGGATTCAAATGAATTCAATAGGTCAATTTATAGAAACAATGTTACAGATAATCAGTGCTAATGTCTTTAATACTATCAAGGAAAAAAGTGTTAAATATTTCGATATCAATCGATTTCAGTTGTGTAGATACGATATATTGTATTCGCATAGGTAAACTTATAAGGATTTGAGGTGTGAAACAATAGCTGGTATAGTAAATGAGGTTCAAATATTTATACCTAATAGCATCTTTTATATTTTATTAAGGTCCTATATATTATTAATATATACTATGATGTCATTAATAAAATTAACAAAATTGACATGAATTTTTATTGTTTCATGGCGGCATACATCTATTCCTTCCTAATCTCTTCGAATAAGACTCGTTGTATGATGTGATCCTTTAATGACGAGGCCCTTAGTGATAGAAAAACGTCTCCGTTAGGAATATCTTACACTCTTCTAGACGTCTTGGAATCCTACAAATATTGGATAATTACTGAGTTATTAGTTCCTTGTGGTTAACGTCTTTTAGACTTTACTCGAACTAGTTATAGTTTATTTTATCGATTTCTCCTTCTGCACTTTTTGCAAGCACCATTATTAAGCCCCTGCATATATATATATATATATATATATATATATATATATATATATATATATATATTTATATAAATGTAAAACCACATCTCATGAGTACAAATATTTAATTAATTTATTTAATTCCTTTCTTCCATATGTGTAACTACACACAGATGCTGGGCGACACAATAACTGAGGTCACAGATGCTACAAATTATATTAGATATCAAAGAGTGAACTAGAGTTACTTGTTGGTTTTAGTTTCTGTTATTATTTCTTTAGAATATTGTATGGTATATTATTCATGTTATTATTCTAAGACTCATAGACTTTCCTTTGATATATGAATTTAATAAATAAATCAATAACTCACAATAAAAAAATAGCTCCTAAGCCTTGGCTTTGTTTTACTAGAGGGATGACTTCAAAGATGCAGTAGCGTCCCGAGAAAAGCTTTGGTTTTACACTGAAAAGCAGCTAGAAGACAATGAAGCCCTTTATGTAGCTCATGCTTATTATTTAATGATTCAGCATGTTTTTGGGAAGGTCTGTAGAAGTCTGTTGTCTAGGAGTGGATTTCTAAGATAATAAATGTGTTAATCCAACTCAATAAACCCTGAGGTATAAGGTGATTGTCAAAAGTTTGAACTCGGTCACCTATAGAGTGCCTTAATGTTCCAGTGATCGAAAACGGACTAATATAGATACAATAATTCTTGTATATATAGATTCAACATGCTAGCATAGAAATTGGTAGCTTATATGTTTTTTAAAAAGTTGTAAATATTTAAAAATAATATAAAATAATTTCTTCTAGAGCATTTATACAGGAGATTTCTTTTCGAACAAAAAGTAATTTTCCTCACAGGCCTAAAATCATTTAGTGATTTGTTGAAAAAACAGCGTTAAAGATTTTAACACATAAAACTAAGTAGTTATGCAAATATAAGACACATAAATTCCTCGCTACGCTATTAGCACCTCTCTGTAGTATAGCTGATCCTATAAAGTTTAGGGAGATGATAAGCGACCCCCTGTAAACTGTCCGTTAATATTTGCTCTTAATTGTTCTTTGATGTCCCAAGTTAAGACCTCCCACTTTAAGTGCTAGTAAGTTTAAGTTGTGGTTTAAAAACATCGTACGATATGTCTAATGAGCAAATGTTATTCTGACTTTCGGACTTATTGGATCCAGAAATCGAAACTACAGATTCTTTTCAACCATTGTCGAGTACTGTTGTTGCTTGGATAGTTTTTAATATATATCGGTTTAGTAAATTTATTAAATATATACAACGTGTGTACAAGGTATTTATTACAATGATACAAACTCACAGAATGGAAATGAAAATTTAGTAATCAAGAGAGTTTATTTCCAGAGGTTATTGAAATAATGTATTTTTTAAAAGCTATTTGCATTAAAGTTCGGTTTTTTAAATTTTTTCTTCATTGATTTATTCATTTTAGCACTGAACATATCTCAGTATTTTAAACTCCATTACCGGAATAAATGGGTCGAGTTTGTCGTCATAATGTATAATTCCAGTCACGGAGATTGTCCGCGGTTCTAGGATGTGAAACTTCAACAATTAGATAGGCAAGTAGTCCCCATTGCAAGAATTAGGTGACAAAACTGCTAATTAGCCCAGCCATTATGAAAACATCTGGTCATAAAAATCTGAAAATGTTAGATATAACTAGTTTACCTAATAGTTAATAAATGGAGTTGATAAAGAAACCCGTTTACTCACTTAATTAACAAGATTTTATATCCTATGTTACATGGGGATTTGTAAACAAGTGTGAAACCCTATATTGAGGAAATGTGAAAAATCGTAAGATTTAGCCGATATTTTTTTTTAGTTTTATTTTTTGAATTTTGAATTTAGTTATTAATATATATTTTTTTGCACTAAATAATTTTATAACATTCAGTTACAAACATATTTTCAGTGGTATAAGAGCTGTAATTGCATACTATTACTTTATAATTGGTTAATTGAATAGCGACATCGTAGTATGCACACCCATATTGAATTTCATGTTCAGATTTTAATTTGGATTTGCACATATTAATCGCTGCTGTACACAACGCAATAATAAACAATCTGCAGGAGAGTCAAAATTTGCAGTATTATTAGCTGGAGAACATTTTTATGTAAAACAATGTTTCTTGCACATGCCTTGTGTTTAATCTTAATAAAAGAGAATGTTCACATTTGTTTAGTAATTATTCATTGATAAACACGTGAGTGAGTTACCCGTAATGTTAAACTCTTTCTTTTAGATTGTTATTCAAAACTTTAAATAGGAATAATATTCTTCCCTAAACAGTTTCAATGAAAGCCAGAGTTCACTAACTTTATCTAAATGATCCATTGATTCTCTTTTTTTTTAAATATGACGAAACTGTTCAAGTTGAAACAAGCCAGATTTATATTTTTTCCTAGATTTCTAAAGTGGCTAGGATTGAAGTGTTAAGACAAAATTGACATTGGTTTTGGATCGCCCTTAACGATAGCTTTTGGTGGATAAGGGGCCAGACCAATGTCAAATGGTTTCATAGGTAATACAAATAAATTGCATATCTTGTGAATGAGCGATTGCATACTTTGTTCACAAATATTTCATAACAGACTATTTTTTACCTTTATTATCCGTTTATTATAAGGAATCATTCCTATGGGAACATTGCATTGTTGTCATAACCGTCAACTTCTTCAATGAAACAAATGTTTAGAAAGTATTTTTAAGGAAGTTTTCAAATATACAGGAATTTTAGTTTAAAATGTACGTTTAAAAATAAGTGATAAAGAAAGTGTGTTAATGTTTATCATTTATCATTAAGAATATGTTTCTTTAAAATAATGTGGTAATTAGGTGTAAACAATACTCTAAACACAAGTATCTTAACATCGTTTTTTTTAAAGATAACAAAACCATGATAGACAAACTACATACTGATCCCTGAAGATTTTCAAAATACTGTACCAATATTTTATTTAAAATAACCTTGGTAAATAAAGACGTGTTTGTTAAAAACAAAAAGAAATGAGTATAAATCGAGCTTCTCTTTATTACAATAATATTCCTAATTATAACAAAAGGAATGAACATTACTTTTCCAAATCCTAAACCTACAAAAATGTGACCTAGATAACCTATACTCTATGTTGAATAAATATGAAACATATTGCAAAAGAAAAGGAAATCATATTATTAAAGCGTGGATTCACTTCTTGAGGATTTCCTTCTGGCTTTTCAACACACAAGTTGTATTTACGCCGAAAGGTTTCCACATTCCATATGTACAAAACTTAAAATAATTTCAAAACTTTTCCCCAACTACCACAGCAAGCCGCATGCCTACTTGCCAGCCTTCAAGCCGCTACATCGCTGTTTGAAAACTTTCTCTATTTAAATTTTCACAATTTTGTTTAAAAGCAAGTTTTTCTTGGAAATAAGTTAATTAAGTTTTGATAATTCGAGTTATTGAGGTCCCTGTTTAATTTGACTTTTTTTATGACAAAGAATTATTAGGCAAGAATTCGTAGATAAAGCAATTTATTGGTGAAAATTGTGTAATTATAATAACTTTTAAGCTGAGTTTTAAAGTAAAGCCTTCATATTACTATAATAAAAGTGAAGCTCAGTTCACGAAAAATAATATAATTTCCGTGCAGACAAAGCGTTCAGGGGTAAAATCTCTGGGCAAAGTAGTAAATCTATGTAGTTCAATTCTAGTACAATTTAAGTAATGTAGTGTATGCAACGAAGGAATTATTAAAATTATCGGATACGTATGTGGGAAAGGGGACTCCCACGGTCTCCAGCTTAACTACTCCAGCACGTAAATGTGCCGGCCACTGGCCAGAAATAGCAACGTCTGGATACGCCAAAGGCGACTCAACCTAGATTCCATGTCAGTTAGATTAATTTACTATGGCTATATTCTGGAATTAGTTTTCACAGAGCAATCGCGGAGACATGTGATATAATACGTTTGAAGTTTGGATTTTAAGGGGAACATATTGCTATGTATAAATCGCCAAAGAAGTGTTTCGCAGCACCTATGATTTATATTTTTTAAAATATCCTCTCTACCAAATCGCTTCTTGAATGTGTTTTTGTTTGTAGAATGCCCATGACGTTTTAGAAGACGATCAAAAGGATCTCGTTTAGATGTAAAAAGTTGAGCAGTTTGGTTCAATAATAAATACAATCCTTTTCATCATTAGCTTTGCCAGACCCTTAAACAAATAAAAAAAAATTTGGTTTTATTTAATTAGGAAATCGAGTTTACTTATAACATGAATGACAATTACAATTTTCTGCTACGGTTAAATAAATTACTGTGAATAATATAAAAGACAAGGTTAGGCATAAATATTGCCTGGGGTGAAGAAGGATTGCATTTACGTGAACGGAGTCTTTCTACTTAGGGAGATATATTCCAATCTGGGGCATAAATTGATTACCCAAATTTTAGACCTTTTGTTTAGCAAGGTGATTTTTTTGCTGCACCTTTTACATTCATTTTATTTACCAAATTTTTACCTTTGTAACATGAGTTTTGGAAACTCAGTGCTTTTAGTGATTTACCTGACATAACTTTCTTCGTAAAAGGGACTGAGGTAAGCCTTCCAACGAAAAACCAGATTCTTCGTTATTTTGTTAGCCATTAGAGATGGAAGATAAAAACTTCCAATGGTGTTAGTGCCTCGCCGATGTCGTTAACGTTTTATAGTCAAATGATTTCTGGGATACATTGATGACGATACAGATAAAATAAATTGAATATCATGATATAGTGAAGGAAATAAACACAAGACATCTGAAAAATTAATACCAACCGAACAAGTAGTTTTAAAAATAAACACTTTTTAATTCTTAAAAACTAATATAGGTTTTGGTAAACTAGGAATTGATCTCTTTCTAAAAAGCTCTATCATATAACAGAGTATTGTGGGAATGTTTCTGATACATATTAAAATTTCATAGAAACTCTGAGCAATGTTTACATATGATTTCTGTTCGCTTTATTGTTACAGCTTTTAACACTAACTACCCTGTGGGCGTTTGTGTTGTAGTATTACAGCCCGTTTCACATGTTTATTCTTTATATCAATTTAAGTTACCTGTAGAAATATTTAATGAAGAGTGAGAGGTTGTATCAATGGCGCTCCCAGAGTTACGGGCTTACATAATCGAATGTGGGGCTGGTTTATTAATACGCAGCAGAATTTAAAGCTTTTCCTAGATATCTTAAGTAATAAATTAAACTGTCCGTGACTGTTGGGTTTGGCAACGAAAACAGTTAATAAATAATAACTTCTCTGAAGATAGGGTTTTTTATTTTTTAATGGAACAAATGGATAACAAAAGAAAATAACACAAGACATTTCTACGGAGTTGTAGAACAGGGCATAGAAGAAGGATGTAACAATCAAATTGTAAGGTTATCAATAAATGAATAGTAATTAAAAATTCACCAATATTTCCAAGGTTTAACTAGATAAAACAATTACAAATAACGTCACGAAATCATATCAATGTGCGACAGTAAATGAAGTGGAATAATGTGAAAACGCTCTCTACATTTTTAAATTTGAATTTGTACTGTGTCGTTATTTAAATCATTTTTAACAATATGTTTTCATGTTTACTGTTGATACTTTCAACAGATGTGTTTTCTAAGCTACCCAATCTTACGTAATATGGTATTAAAGATTTACAATATTTTTAAAGATAAAACTATATTTAAAAAAAAGTTTATAAAATTTATATATTTTATTTACATATAATTGTTACAGGCTATATAATAGACAATGTTGTGTTATAATCTATCGTTGTGGGATATAAAATAAGCATATTTTATAAAATGGATAACCCAAAGAGTACAAATAAATCAAAGAGAAAATTAAAAAAATTGAAACACAATGAATAAATATAAAAAAAAAATGAAGAAGATATGAAGCATAAAGGACATACGATTAACTGGTAAAGAGGGAGTATGGAGGAAATAGAGGTTCCAGTGGAGGCGCTCCCGTTGAATGGGGAAAGGAGAGAACGTTATAGTTGTAAAAACGTTTCCAGCTTTAAGACTGCATTACTTTAAGACTCGTAGCAACAGCTGAATGCGATAAAACTTACACAATTAGGTTTCATACTGAAAATAATGACAAGCTATAGAATTGCATTTATTTTTAAACTGTTATTGAAGTTTCAGAGTAACATCACCAGCTAAGTCTACATACATAGACGTTATAAGGGAGTACTAGCGTAACGCGATGTCCCATTAAACTTTAGCCATATAACTGCCCGATAAGGGAACTTATGCTGTTTAAATGCTTTTGTATCATGGTAACATCAGCGGCAGACTCTTAACTTTCACCCTTTCCAGTTAACTCTTTAATAAGGTTAAGGGCAGTCTAGCAATGTGGGTGTAGGTTTTCTAAATGATTGACTAAGCCTCCCCTGAATATAAATCTCACCACCCCGCAAAAGTCACTTCGTGAATATTTAAACCTCACACGACTAGTTTATGCTTTACAATAAAAACATTTTTCCTGGTAGCTGTCTTAACTACTTGGCTGATAATCTGTGTGGCCAATTCTATTCTTCGCTTTACCTTTACAATATTTACGGGAAAGACCTTTTGTTAGACTATTTCCAGGAAGAGAGTGGATACAAATAAACTCATTAGGCCAATTTATAGGAACGATATTAGAGATGATAAGAGCAAGTGTTATTAGTCCTATTAGGGAGAACAGTTTTACAAATCGAAGAAAGCATTTATAATGGTTTGATTACAAAAGGTATTGGAGACTGTTAGGTGGGGGGATGAACTCTACGTACTTGTTGTGGATATTAGTTCTACTTACTTATAGGTAAAAGTGGTCCAGCTCTATCTTTATAGTTAACAGACTAACGTTCCTAAACTTAATTTTACTTCTATATGCGCATTGCAACTCTCAAAGTGTGTCGAAATATTAGTGGATGATATTAATTAAAACAATCTCTCACCACAAATTCGACAAATTTTATTTTAACTTATGTACATTTCGATTACAAAGTAATCATTTTCAGAGGTATTTTACAAGTAACTGAGTTATTTGTAAGATACCTCTAAAGATGATTACTTTGTAATCGAAATGTACATAAAGTTAAAATAAAATTTGTCGAATTTGTGGTGAGAGTTTGTTTTAATTAACATAAATATTTACGCCACAGTTGCTTCAAGTTGTATTAGTGGATGAGTATAAAATTAGAGGTAATTCCTGGTGTTTATTTTGGATAGAATAGTTAACAACAAACAGTATTAAAATGTGTTACTTATATCGGTTGTGCAGAAATTAATTCTCTAGACGTTCAACTTGCAATATGCTGGCTCATTCTGCCGTATTCGACTTTTTTTATTTTCTTAAATATAATATAAGAGAAGTTGAAAATTATTTTGTAAGACCCAAACCATAAATTGCTTATATTATGTGTACAACATGAATCTGCTTTTGTTTATAAAATCGGTCTTTGTCTGCAATATAAAATTTAATATTTTTTAAATAAACATGGGGTATTTTCTATTTGATAAATATATCAATTGCCCCCAATATTCTGAATTTATTACCAATTCCCCTGGTTTAATAATATTATGAATAATTTTATTTGTGGGAGTCAAATCTGTATTTCAATACATTTCAGTTAGTGAAGACATAATACAATTTTAATTAAATTTTAATTGTTATAAATTTTACAAAGTTCAATTGAGTTCCAACAATAGTTATTAATTTTTATTATTGAGTTTCATGGTTTAATTTACATGTTAGTGCACAGTAAATATCGATGCCCTGCCATATTGGTTAAATTTCAGCGGTAAAACAACGCAAGTAAACAATGAACCAATAATACCCATATTGATATGTATGAGAGAACATGAGAGATATAACTAATTGATATATCTCTTGGTGTAAACTTTTTCTTAACTTGTATATAAGTTTAGTTACTATGCTATGAACTCACTATGTAGCCTTTATCCGTTTGTTTTTAAACATTTATAATTTAATATAACTAGTTGGATAGTACATAATTAAATTTGAGTAAGTTTGGATAATCGTTAGTGTTTCATTTTTTTGGCCGTCGTCCGGTGTAGTCTCTTGGTCTTCAAGTTTTGGTAAAAGCTTCTTTATTCTGCAGTCAAATGTCTCTCCTATGTAAATTGAAACTCTCACTACTTCCCCCCCAACACCATGTACCCTTTACCTCCAAATCATGACTCAATCCTCCATTACAACTTTACCAACTTTTTCTTTGAGTTCACTTCCTTTACATAGAGCTTCCATAACTAGATACTAACTCCGGCTCCCAGAACGTAACCCCCTCTTTCTCCAACTCCTTGAACCTCATTGCTTTTATTTCTTCCCGTTTCGTCTACCTTGGACTTTCTTTTTCTAATTCCAGCCTATCATTGCATGTATTTCTTCTGTTGTCCTGACTTCCTTCATGCCACACCACTCATCTGGTTTTTCAATTCAAGTCCTTCTTCGATAACGTCTACTTAGAGAACGGCAGTAAAAATGATAATTATATTTCTATGGCATAATCTATTTCGTATTTATTAAAATCCACGCTAAATAATATATGTCTGTGTCTTAAACAAATGTCTATTAATATTATTTATACTTTGTATTACACTTTTACTAATTAACACGGCCCTCGATATGTAAAGAGATCGAACAAATAAAATGAGCCCTGACGTCACCATTTTCACCTGACGTCACAATATTTAGGTAATTCAGTTAAACTAGGAACATTAACAGCCGTTCCCTTTATTTAAATTTTTTTCGCTAGTAAAACAAGTACTATTAATTTCAATATTATCAGGTCTTACTTTAAAATATATTTTACTTTTTATTGTTACATAAATTTACAAAATCTTGCTCGTGGTTTAATTTTGGTTTCATTCTAATTTGCTTAGTCAATTATTGTTTTAGCATATAATATATTTTCTTGAAACATTGTTCTTTTTAAAAATCAATTTTTATTAACAAAGTTTTACGGTAATTACTTCTTCTTGTATTATCACATGTAAATCGTTAAACAATCAGCGGTCGAGAACTGCTTGAGAGATGACAGTGGGATGTATCGGTTCATTTATCCCACGCTCTATACCGCAATTATAGCAGAGTGAAATTGCCCAAGGCAATAATTACTAACACCACCTGCAGTGGCAACACCAGATACAACCAATGCAATTAGTGGCATGTATTTATGGCACATAGGGAAACGCAATATTCTAAAGCAGTTTGTCAAAGCGTTTATCAATGTACCACGTCAAGGTGAGAGATTTTTTGTACTCATGTTTTGATGCTTTAATATATCTTTTTAAATAGCCAGGCTATTGTTGTAGAGAAAGCTATTTTACCCTAATATTCGGCAGTGAAATTATAAGGTGTTCAATTAATTATTATATTTATATTTTAAACAAATTAGATTTATATAAAAAATAAAAACATTTAAATAAGTTTCATTTTTTAACTTTGTAGTTATATAAAAGACATGTTCTTATATTTAAAAATAGTAAACATATTTTGCTTTAATGTAATTCCTAAAGATAATATTATCTTATATTAGTTAAAGTCTCTTAATTATTACTGATTTATGTTATTGATTTTATATATATATATATATATATATTATTAAATAACTTCAAAAAATTCATAATCAAGATGTATTTTATTCAACATTTACAATTATGCTGAAGCTTTTCGCCGGTGTACAGTTCCAGCATTCTCAAAGACTACTAACATGGTTTGTAAAACTATTTAAACATTACTCTAATTGATTGCACTATGTACATAAACCACTGATAACTTATTCCTTTAATCTATTTGTTTTACATTAAATGAACTATCTGTTTGATAAAATCTTAAATTCTATCTAAAACATGAAAAATTGTGTTGTGTTTAGATTTAAGTTGGGACTGTTCTTTAATAAGTATGTTATTTAATTTATACTTGTAGATATATAGGTTATAAAAATGGACTAAATTTATTTACACGGGTTATGAAATTAAATCACTTAAAAAGTTGTTTAAAAATACTAATATTAAATTTGCGTTTTATACAAACAATACAATCAATAATCTTATTTTGAATCAAATTAATGACATTAGTAAATTGGATTTATGTGGGATATATAGTATAAATTGCCAAGATTGCAATAAAAATTATATAGGTCAAACGAAAAAGAAAATAAAGGATCGCTACAAGGAACATCTCAATGCGTACATAAAACCAGATATATATAAATCGAATATGGCTACTCATTGTATTGCAAATAACCATAGTTTTCCAGACATACAAAATATGAATTTAATCAAACATAATAATAAAGGTTTGAAAATGAATGTTGTGGAAAACCTATATATCTACAAGTATAAATTAAATAACATACTTATTAAAGAACAATCCCAAATTAAATCTAAACACAACAGAATTTTTCATGTTTTAGATAGAATTTAAGATTTTATCAAACAGATAGTTCATTTAATGTAAAACAAATAGATTAAAGGAATAAGTTATCAGTGGTTTATGTACATAGTGCAATCAATTAGAGTAATGTTTAAATAGTTTTACAAACCATGTTAGTAGTCTTTGAGAATGCTGGAACTGTACACCGGCGAAAAGCTTCAGCAAAATTGTAAATGTTGAATAAAATACATCTTGATTATGAACTTTTTGAAGTTATTTAATAATTATAACAAATCAAGAAAAAATAATCATCTTTATTATAATATATATCTATATATATATATATTTATATATATATATATATATATATATATATATATATATATATACAGGAACTTCATACAAACACATACATGAACGACTACCCAAATACACATATACACAGAAAGCTACATACAAAGAAATACATGAAGATAAATACGACTACACAGAAACCCAAACTAACATATACATACAGAAAATTCACACAAACACATATATGAACAACTAAACATAAACCCAAACACACATAGACAGAGAGCTACATACAAGGAGATACATAAAGATAAACCAGACTACACAGAAACCCAAATCCAAATACAGGCACGCGCGTACACACACACATACACACATAAACTCACAAAAAACTTTATACAAAGAGATACATGAAAATACACCCTACTGCACAAAACTTTAAACACACATAAAAACAGAAAGCAACATACAAACATATATAAGCCATATTCTGTTTACTAGCGTCTGATAAATATTTATTTTTATTCTTAGAAGTCACTTTAGGCCTAATTGAAAATTAGAATACTTATAATAAATGCCTATAAAGGATTTAGTACATTGATAGTAATACCAATCAAACACGTAGTTGAAAATATAAATAAATACTAATTCTCCCTATGTACCACCCTTTCGTTAAATTAATACAGTATCTGTAGATTCTACGAAAAAGAATCTTAAAAATAGTATGGGTTTTCGTAAACTGGGAAATCACATCTTTCCGAGAAAATTATGCTTTAAATATAGTATTGTGAGAATTTTTCATATATATATATATATATATATATATATATATATATATATATATTTACATTTCGTAGAAACTTACAAGAAAGTGTGCATATGATATCTGTCGCTGTATTGATACAGGCTTTAATAATATCTACCCTGTGGGCGATTGTGTTTTTGTACCCCAGCCTTTTCACATGTTTATTCTTTATACCAATTTATGTTACAAGTAAACATACATAACCTCTCATATGAGCTGCATGACCTTGACGTGGTGGAGAGGATTATTCCGCGCTTTGGCGATGGATGGAACGGAGCTGTACGTAAGTGTCTCCCTATAAACGGGAAGTCCAGGCAAATATGTGAGTGCATGAAAGTGGCTGAAAAAAAGGAACCATCAGTCCTAGAACTTGATGGGCTATTATCCGCCCGGCTCTCACCCTGCCCTTCAATTGCGGGTGGCAACCAAGAAGCAACCCCCATCCAGATTGGTGGTCTGGATGGGTATATACATCCCCGTTCTGAAGGTGTTATGCGACCCATGCCGATGTAAATTCGTGGCCCTCAGGCTAAGGAGGGTCTTTAACTGATTCTCATGGGTACCTGGCGCCACCCCTGAGTACTTGAGTCGCCTGACCGCCGTGAGCGGGGCTCTGCGGCGGGGGACCTTTATTTCCCTAGCTGCTCGTGGAAATACACATAGTAGACGAAAACGAAATATATTTAACTGGTCGGGGCTTAGAAACTAACGAAAAATCTGTACCAATGTATGTGGCTTCGGCCCCCGTAGAGACAGATAGAAAACCAGTTGCGAAGGTAACAGGAGGAATGAGTGGGGCACAAAGGAGGAAAGCTCTCTGGATTGTCTACCATGAAGAAGCAAAGAAGGCGGAAGTGGAGGACAGAGAACCATTGCCACCCCCTTTTCGGAAACACCGGTCCAGGAAGCAGAAGGGTTTGACTAGGGTTGGGGCTAGAAGCCACCCTGTTGTCCCGGAAGCCAGTGGATCTAGTAGGACCTTAATACGACAGAAGAAAGAGAAGAAAAGGAAGGAAAGGAGTACTTCTGATCCTACTCAAGCATCGGGGGCCAAAAGGAATAGACTGTTGAGTCGGGAGGGGCGTCTCTCTCGTCGATCTCCGCCAACCTACCGACGGTACTAGTGACCGTTAGGGATAGTGTAGGAGTGAGGATGGAGAATGCGGTGTTTAACCACCATAAGGGCACCGTCATGGACCGAATTTTGGGCATTCCTAGTAGAGGTTTTGTTCCGTGGTTCAGGAACATATACTTAAGAGATGGAGTAGCATTTATTTGTGCTGAAGAGGAATCGGCCAAATGACTGAGATAAGTGGTGACGTCAGTTAAGCTCGAGGACGGGAAATAGGCAAAGCCAGTCCTGCCTGATGAACTGGTAACAAGCTGGGCGCACCTACGCAAGTGGGGAACATGAGGAGCACAGGGCATTTGTGATAGTCAGAGGACTAGAAGCCACGCTGATTCAAGAATTCTCAACCAGGGACCTCGCGGTGATTAGTATTCGAGGTAAGAGCGAAGTAAGTGGGTGCCGGGAGTTCATCGTGGCCTCCACTTACTGCGCCCACAATAGAGAATCACCCCCTGCAGAACTACGTAAGTTAGTTCGTTACTGCAGGGAAAGGAATATAGGAATGTTAGTGGGATGTGGGGCAGCACAGACACAAATGAGCGAGTCGAGTAGCTCCTCGCCATTTTGATTGAAGAAAACCTTGCAGTTTTAAACAGAGGTGCCAAGCCAACATTTGTAACTTCAAACAGAATGAAGGTACTAGATAAAACCTTCTGTAATAGATAGATGGATAGGTGGGTGCATGACTGGCAGGTTTCGGATGAACCATTCATGTCTGATCACCAGATCATTACTGCTACAATGAGAGGAGTTGTCCTACATGTGGTGTGGCTTAGAAACCCGAGAAGGACAAACTGGGAAGGTTTTAAGTCCTCGGTGAGGAGACGGATGACAGACTTCAGTAAGTATGGTACATCAAACGAACTGGAAAATACTGAGGCCTCCATCAGGACTGCAATTTCCACGTCGTTTGAGGAAAAATGCACTCTCTCGCGGATAAACACTGGGCGTTGTAGGCTCAAGTGGAATAGCGAGTTAGAGGCAAGACGGTAAGAGATTAGAAGGCTCTTTAATAGAGCTAGGAAGAAGAATACGGTGGAGATCTGGCAGGAAGTGACTATATAAAAGAGGTTAAACGTGCTTCTTGGAAAAAGTGGTGCTCAAAGACAAGCACACTGAGTGACACTGCTACACTGCTTAAGGTGATAGCAGAAGGACCGAGGGGAGAGCTTAAGTTGGTCAAGAAGGCTGATGGTAGCTTTACTGACACCCCAGAGGAAACCCTGCGTCTGCTTATGAGTAACAATTTTCCAAATAATATACCGGTAGAAGACGGTGCTCAAAACCTCCGCCATAGTATGCTAAGGGCGGACTGGAATATTGCTGGGCAGGTGATTTCAGCGCAAAAATTTAGAGAGGTGATTCTGTCTTTATAGCGTTTTAAAGCGCTTGGATTAGATAATATTACTCCAGCATTACTACAAAATTACTTGGAGAAAAATAATAGCGCCACTGACGGGATTACTCAGGGGCTGTGTTGCCCTAGGTTACACGCCCGGTCAGTGGCTCAAACCGAAAGTTATCTTTATCCCCCAACCGGAGAGGAATGGTTACACATAGGTAAAGGACTTCAGACCTATCAGTCTTACATCTTTCTTAATAAAGACATTGGAAAGGCTGGTGGGCCACTATTTGAAGGTGGGACCTCTGAAGCAGTATCCGCTTCATCAGGACCAACACGCCTACCGAACTGGTAGGTCAGTGGAGACTGCACTGTTGTCGGTTGTGGACTTATTGAGATTCAGATCAACAACAAGGGGATATGTATTGGACTTTTCATGATGAGGAGGAAGTTGGTAATACCTAAATAAGCTACGTTGAGAGCGTCAATTATCTGGGAGGTAGTCTGGATAGGAAGCTACTCTGGAGTGCATAAAAGCATAGCTACGTTCTGGCAATGCAGAGGAACGATAGGCGTGAGATGGGGTTTGGGTCCACGTCAGATGGTTTGGATTTATTTTGCCATTGTGTTGCCGAGGCTGGTCTTTGCTACAATCGTCTGGATGGTCAGAGCACAGAGAGAAACAAGTAAAAGAGTGCTGAACTGCGTTCAGAGGCTCTTCCTTAGAGGCATAACAGCCACAAGGAGAAGCACACCATTTGCGGCCATAAGGGTTATGTTGATTTTCCATCCTTGAGTCTTCAAATTATGATGGAGGTAATAAAAACTGCATACCGGCTAAGTTATACCGAGCTGTGGAAGACAAGTTGCAAACGTCATAAACAGCTATTTGAGGATTCACTGAGGGAGCTCTGGATAGAACCTCAGGATAAGTTACTATCTCTTCAAAGGAAAAAAAGGAAATTACAAAATCTATATTCCTGCAAGAGAGGCATGGGCGAAGTGTAGACACAAACATGGTGAAATATGGTTCACGGATGGGTCCAAGATCAAGGACAGAGGGGGAGCAGGATTTAGTGGACTGAGACACCAAGGTAGATTTTGTCATCGCCTGGAAGACTATAACTCGGTTTTCCAGGGGGAGTTGCTCGCGATCAAGCTATATGCTGAGGACATACTAGGGTCTGGGCAAGAGGGGCAAGATCATCTGGATTTGCTCGGACAGTCAGGCAACTCTGAAGGATTTAGGTAAGGCTAGTACCAGCTCTAGGCTGGTAGCTGGACTATAGCTTCTCTAGCAGAGCTGAGTAAGTATAATTCGCTCAACCTAACCTGGATTCCAGGACATTCTAGCTGGATAGGGAATGCGAGAGCTGATGCTTTAGCAAAAAAAGGTAAATAACTCAAGGGGTAACTTATGGGGCAAAGATCTACTCTCCTTAAGTAGATCTCAACTCAAAGTTACTGTAGAGCTGGTCACAGGCCATGGGAATCTCAGTGGATTCCAATACAAAACTGGAAGGTCTAGGACCCCTGTGTTCAAGACGATGACCGAGAGGAAAGCCGAATCCACATACTCTGTGTGTGCCCTGCTTTGGAAGTTGCAAGGAGAAAGTGGTTTAGCTGGCAGGTATGTACGCTAGAGGATATCAGAAGGTTTAGCATCAGGTGGGTACTTGATTTCTGGAAAGAGATAGGTATCCACTAAGCAAGTCCTGTAGTAGGGATGGGAAGAGAGTACAAAGGCCGCAGCTAAGTGCTCTACACCGATAAGTTCCCTCCGAGTTTTTTTTTTTATAATAAACATACATAATGAAGCATCAGAGGTTGTACCAATGGGATTCCCAGAGTTACGTGCGTACTTTGTTCCGAATGTGGGGTGGGTTTATTAATTCGCAGCAGAATTTACAGCCTCCCCTAGATATCTGGGGTAATAAATTAAACTGTCAGTTACTGTTGGGGTTGGCAACGAAAACAGTAAATAAATAATAACTTCTCCGAAGATAAAAGGCTTTTATTCTTAAATGTGAAACTAATGGATAGCAAAAGAGACTAACACGTGACATTTTTACGGAGTTGTATACCAGGAAATGAAAAGAGGATATAACAATCAATCGAACTGTAAGGTAAACAATGAATGAATAGCTTTGGAATTAATATTAATTAGATATTCACCAATATTTCCAAATACAAATACATAAAATAATTACAAATTATGACATGAAATCATACTAATTTGCGTCGGTAAATGAAGTGAAACTATGCGAACAATGCTCTCTACTTTTAAACTTTGCAATTGCACTCTGTATTTATTTTTACTTTTTTTAACATTACTTTTTCACGTTTTCCGTTGATATTTTCAACAGTAGTCTTTCCTAATCAACCCAGGGTTATGTTATATCGTATTAAAGTTTTTAAAAAAATATTAAAGGTATCGTAATTTTTCTTTTGACCAATTTATACATTTTTCGCATAAATGTTACACGTCATATAATAGACCATTTGCGCAAGGAACAAGTGTTTCGCATTATGTAATAAGTATATATAATAAAATGGACAATCTAAAGGGTACAAATGAAAGAAAAAGAAAATAATAAATGAAAACACAATGTATAAAAATAAACAAAACCGCAGCATAAAAGGAGATACGAATAACTGGTGAAGAGGGAGAGTGGAGGAAATAAAGGTTTCAAGTTAGCGTTTAATAGGGAAAGGACGAAGCTTGATAGTTTGTTATAAAAATGTTTCCACCTTTATTATTGCATTACTTTGAGACTTGAAGCAATACCTACAGGCGATAAAACTCGCACAATTACGTTACAAACAGAGAAATAATGAAAAGTTATAAAATTGCATTTATTTAAAAACTGTTATTGGATTTTCAAAGTATTATCACCAACTACGCCTATATACAAAGACGTTATAAGGGAATAACCGCAAAACGCGATGTCCCATTAAACTTTACCCATATAACTACAGGATATAAGGATAAGGGGGGATCCATGCTGTTTAAATGCTTCAGTCTCATGTTAACATCAGTGGCAGACTCTTAACTTTCACCCAGTTAACCCTTTAATAAGGTTAAGGGCAGTCTAGCAATGAGAGTGTAGGTTCTCTATATGTTTAACTAAGCCTCCCCTAAATATAAATCTCACCACCCCGCAAATGTCACTTTGTGAATAATTAAACCTCACCCTACTGAAATATGCTTTACAATATCTATGCGTTAACATGATAAAACAACTATTTTAAGAAGATAAATTGTTTTCTTGATTCATGTTTCACTATTCAGAACTACAAAGTGTAGCATAGAAGACATGATGACAATCTGCAGAGTTACGATGTTAGCTCCCATTAATATCCCAGTTTTATGGTAGTAAATGAATAAATCTGACGATTCGGCTAAATCCTCGATCAGTACTGAAACCTACCAACATTCCTACCGTTAATACCAAATATCGTATATAAAGCTTTGATCGGATAATGATGGTTTCTGTTTCCAAAATTCAAAAGAGGTTTTTAATTGGGTTTTCCAAAAATTATATTACTTGTTTCGATGAAAACGAATATATTAAATCGTACCACTTTCATTTGTTTTAACGTGGTGGATAGTTAAACTTACATAAATTAATTTTATTAGATATGTGAACATTTTTATTGTTTTTAGGTATTAGATATTATTAGGTTTACATTAAAGTAAACGAACCCTATCACGTATACATACACTGCAGACTCACACGAATAAAACAAGGCGCTGTGTAGCCACCGGTTAACGTCATTGGGACCAAGGACAAATAAAGAAAATGAAGAATTGTAAATGCAAATAAATTATAAAAAGTAAATGTAAAAAGTGTAAAAACTAATCATGTTTTGCATAAGACAAAAAGAAAGCTGTAAATTAAAAATGAACGAGAATTTTCATATCATTAAATTCACGAAATCAACAGCTAAAGAATAAAACTATATTTAAAATGTCTCTTATTAAATCCTAAAACTACTCAAATCGATTATTTTTAACCTCCGATCTCTTTGTACCGCAGGGTTTTACTTCCCTTTTACAGCAGTTATTCCGTCAAAGTGTCCCCGTTATGTATAAACCTTCTCTCGGTCTTCGTCGTAAAAGAAGCATTTTATTTTACACAAACAAACACTTTTACCGTCACCACTGACCGCCGCTTACGTTTAAATGTTGAGTCTGTAAATACTGTTTAGGTTGATTGGATATTGATTCGTTTAGAGGTTACGTAAGCTTATTGTACAGCATAAACTCTGGTAAAGTTTATTAATTTTTAATGAATCAATGTTACGGTTTTTTGAGTATTTTGTATTGATATCAACAATTTGTAGTAGTGTGTTTGGTTCATAGAAAATTAAATTCAACACTTTATGTATATATAGTCTCTCTCTCTCTCTCTCTCTCTCTCTCTCTCTCTCTCTCTCTCCCTATTTCTCTCTCTCCTTTTCTACACACTCATATATATATATATATATATATATATATATATATATATATATATATATATATATGCGGACAGAAATGTTGTCGCTGTGACACATGTTTCCCAAATCCAGAAGGAAGGATTTTTATAGTGAATGATATTATCTCCCCAAACTCATTCTGATAGAGCAACGCACACGGGATTGTATAATATGCCGCTTCAAGTTCGTATAATTATATCTGAACATTGTTTTTGGTAGCCGTCTCAACCACTTGGGGGAGAATCTGTGTGGCGGTTCACTCAATGGCGCAAACAGATAATTCTATTCTTTGCTTAACCTAGAAATATTTACAAAGATATTGAATTAGACTTTTTCCAAGAAGAGAGGTGATTCAAATAAATTTAATAGGTCAAGTTATAGCTACAATATTGAAGATGACCATTGCAAGTTTTCTGAGTCCTAACAGAGAGAAAGGTTAAAAAGTCGAAGAAGGAATTTATAAGGATTTGAAAGAATATTTTTTGGAAAATCAAAAGGTAATGTGAATTCTTGGGGGAGCGGCGGTGTTGAACACTAGATGTTGAGATCTAGAGGTCTACATAATTTGAAGTAAAATGGTTCCTCCTTTATATTTTTATAGTTATCACACTAACTTTCTCTAAAATTAATTTTACTTCTCTATGTACATTGCAACTCACAAAATATTAGCGAACGGGTGTAGAATAGGAGCTAACTACTTGTGTTTATTTTGAAAAGAATATTTTAAAACCAATAAATAAAATTGCGATTTCTAGGCTGTGCAGAAAATAATTCTCTAAAAAGACGTTCAACTTCAAAAAGTGGTTTCTTCTGCCGTATTCAATTTTTTTTCGATTTTATCAAATATAATGGGAATATTATCATCTATTAAAGAAGAAGAAATTTATTTTGTAAGGCGCGAACCACAAAACATGCAATGTTCTATTTTTCAGTCTAACCAAACATCTAAACTTTTTTTTTTTCAAAAAACAACATTATTATATATTTCCAATATAGGAATTGAGTATCAGATTTTCATATTTTTGTTTTTAACTCATTTTAAATTGTAAATGTTTGAGAATGTTGAATTGAGCAAGTTTTCATTATAGCTGTTGTTGCACAAATGTAATCTAACTGCTTGCCTCCACCAATCGCTAACTGTTAGTAAACGTACCTTTTTCATTTGGTCTTCACATTTCGTTTAATTATGTTTTAACATATGATATAACACAACAGGTGATTTTATTTTATAGGTTAACCTGTGGAACAACTGTTTCCCTTCACATAAATTATGTTATGTTTTTATCACTTAATAAAGTATATAAATTTAAATTTCAATAACGTTTATCTGCGATTAATTTAATATAATGATGAAGAATTCCATATTTTTTTTCAATTTTACTAATGCAAATTTTCTTATGTGCGTCTGACAAATTTAAAATACCACTGTTGAATAAACCTATTGTTTATTACATGTTTCATCTATTTAACGTTCTCTACTACCTTCATTCTTTTAATTACTATATTCTTTTAAAACCTCTATTAGCTATATTATACAGATAAGGTTTCGTGATTAACGGTTCCGGTCAATTTTAATAAAGAACTTATATAATATTATATATAGCTGACTTGTGACATAAACACTTATTGCAAGTGTATTTATAATGCATTGTATTCATTCAGAATGCTACAACTACCCAAGGGACGTGTTTACAGATATTAAGATTAAAGAATAGAAACTGTTTTATTAAAATATTTTAAAGTATTATTTTAAAATTACAACGAACTTTATAACTAATTAGTTTATACACACTAAACAGCTTACAATGATTCAGATCGCTTTCAAAATAATAAATTTTTTACAATAATATAATAAACTGAGATATATTTCTAGAATTCTACTCACAGTTAGGATACAAACCCCAAGCGACAGATACAAAAACAAGTTATTATCTTTTAATCGTTTGGATGTATGTAAACTCTTATGAGAAACAAACACGGCCTCAGTCCCAACACTTGAGCCATAATACCGGATTTCTGTTTAATTTCGATTTATGATGTTTTAAATTACAAAAGAAAAAAGCGTTATATTTAGCGTTTAATAGAGAAAATTTATGTTTTCCAAATTCGTGTACATATTGTTATCGTGAAGACGAATAAAGCCGAAGTCGTAGAGATCCCGAAGACATGAAACACACGAGTGACATTTTCTGCTAAGCCATGACGCTCAAATTACTGCGGTCTTCGTTTAAGTACGCTCAGGGGGAATATTCACCCATTACGTACACTTAAAGCCACTACTTAGCATAAGAGCCACCACTGAATGACATGCTGCCAAATTATCACGATTAATGTAGGCCTATATAGGTAATTACGTCATCATTAGAAATTGAGTTTGGACAATGATTATAAACTAAACAATATATAAGCTGAGAATAAATTATTTATGACTTGCTCAAGCCTTAACGCAGTATGTCATACCGCTGTGTAACTTAACCTAACCTGGCCTGACCTAACCTAGTGCAATCCAACATAAACAAACCTAACCTAACCTATTTATATATATATATATATATATATATATATATATATATATATATATATATATATATATATGTGTGTGTGTGTGTGTGTGTGTGTGTGTGTGTGTGTGTATGTATGGTAAATATGGTGTATGTTTTCTTGTTATATAGGTTATAAATAAAAAAAAGGAATATACCCACAATTTATACCAATAAAGTCATGTCAACCCTTATATAGGTTTGGGTAAAGTAAAATAAATCGATTAAAAATTGTTGGATTTCATTCATATTTTTAACAATATTTTAGAAAAATGTATAGTATTGATAATGTATTGCGTTTGAATTCCTAGGTTATGGAGTTTAAAGCCTTCACAGCTGAAATATTATTTAATTTTTTATATTTGCGAAGATTAAAATATACAAAAGTTTGAATTAATATCTCCATAAATGGTATACATCATGCGTTTGTACTCCACACTACTAGAAACTACCATTTCAACCAGAACAGTAACTACAAGAGTTGCTTTGTTTTCGTGGGCTTACTTTTACCAAACCTTGGTAAAGATTTTACTGTGTGTCTATTGGTGATTTATTCTTTCCTGAAGATTCTGGGATTGGCTGATTGATTAGATTGATAGTACTCAGAAATAAATTGAACACATTACTCAGTAAGTATAAACACATTACAATGCACATGTAATCAGGCCATTGAGAAACTCATAAATTATGTACAAAACCTAAAATAAAAAATTCATAAAAATTATTTATTTATAAAATATTACCAACTACTTATTTTACTTTCTCATGACCTTTTAGAAGTAAAAATTTAGCTTCTTTAAGATAGAAATAAATTCATCGAACTGCACCCGTCTTCATGTTACTCTGGACAAATCAGGCCCTTAAAATCATGAATTTCATTTTATATTTAGACATTGAAGCTTTATTACAGTTTTTAACTTTTGATGGGACGTGTGTAATAGAGGAAATCAAAATTGAAGAGGGAGTTGGGTTAGTGGTTAAATTAATTATAATTTTATGTACTTCTGGCAAAATTATATTTTTATTTTATTTCACCTCCCCATTACATTTATTGAGAAATTCTTGGTTACATTCATTTCATCAAATCCAGTTATGTTCATTAAATTATTGTATTTTATTGCATGTTTCCATTTCTTAGCATTAAATATAAAACAGGGTATATATATAGAGAAACCGAAAATTGGAATGAAAGTCATAGATCTCTCGACCATAAAGACATAGATTTTGTCATCGACACTTTTAATGTGCAAGTCTCACTTCACACACAGTACGAGCTTCCCTTTCGAGAATGACGTCATCGCAATGCAATACAGCAACCAGACGATTTTGTGAGAGGAAATATAAATTTATCCCCAATATACAAGGATTTGCGTTTAGAGTCCAGGTTAAGCTCGCGACCAATAAATTTGCACTTTGTGAAGGCGCGGGAATTGTCTGCTGGGAGTAAAAATTCCATAAAATATAGCCAGCTTTTATAAAGTTGTAAATATTCAGCGAATGGGGGATTGTTTAGGGAATTTGCATTTTTTATTTCCTATTTGTAACAATTTCATAAATTTTATGTTTTTATACTAAAGTCGTTTCTTTTCTTCATGGATTTTACTAATTTTTCTCTAATTGACTTTCGTTTTTTTAAAATCTGTTCTTGTTTTGCATTGTTAGTTTTTGAGATTTATATTCTACTATGAACTACATTCTAGTCTCACTAATAGACGAGCTGGCTGTCGCTTCATAACGTGGTTCGCTTTTAATTTGTGATCATAGCGTAATTTCAATTTTCTCATGAGCTAGGTCCACTATTTGTGATCACTCTTATATTTTAGGGAATCATCTGTCATTATCGTCAGTATACTCTTCGCCATTTAGTACACCAGTAGCGTCATTCATTCAATGCGTCCGTTAAAATCATCCAATCATTATTGTTACTCTTGCCTTCTTTTCTATTTGCGTACAAGTTTTATGTTTTAGAAACGCCTTCACTACTTACAAGGAATCATCAAGGATGTGTTGACTATATTTCCTAGTTGTATTTCCGTTTCAGTTTCTATCCTGATAAATTGCTATCATTAGCTACAGAAACATCAAATTTATATGAATCGAAACGACTACAGTCTCTGTATGTTTGCTTACATGGTACTTTAGCTTTATGAAATTAAAGTAAGATTTAAACGCCTTATATCTTCTGTGTTTAGATAGCATCGTTCGTTCGATGGTAAAACTTCTTTGGAACAAAAGGTAATAATTGTTTTCCTACTATACCACCTCCTGATGTTTTCGGAAATTTCTTCAGCTAACATTCTTACAAGTGACTTTTTCATACAAACCTACTGTGAGTCTCTTCACAAATCACTTTTATATTAAAGTGCAAAATTATTTAACTAAATGAAGATATTACAAACTAGATAATAATTATTTAATAATAAAGGTAGTTAAGAATTACTGTCAACTATTTTTTCACAAATGCTTTTTTTCACATTTTTAATATATGTCAAAAGTTTGTTCGTACTACAATTCTAAAAGTTGTGGTCTATAGGTTTAAACATATTTTAACAGCCAGTCTTTGAGAAACAAAGGAATATTTTAAAAATTTTATACCATTCTTTATAATAGTTTATTATCTAAATTGTTCTCCCAGTGTTTCAATTCAACCGCGATGAATAACAATAAGTATTTAGTTAAAACGGCTGCCGAAAGAAAACCAATAAAGGTAATTTTAATGATCAAACAAGCAATTAAGAATAAAGGGAAAAGAGAGGTGAAGACATAATTTAGAGAACGGGAATTACAAAACACTAAGGGCGTGTCAAGGGTTGTGATTACATATAGGGACATGCAGTGCGTTTAACATATAAAACTGATTTCGTATCATTTTCAATTACATTTCCCAGGATTGTTACAAACATTTTTTTGAAGATTCCATGTTGAATCTTTATCTGAGTAAAATCTGTGCGGGCTGAGTTGAGTCACTCTCTTAAAAATTATTACAAAGTTTAATCGTTATAATCAACGACAAGGGTAAATGGATTACAGAGTAAAACCAGACTTTAATCAAGCTATATTTAGGATTGATATTTGCTATCCACTCTGTTCTACGATTATTTAAAACAATAAGGTACAATTTAAAATAGGGTAATGTGTCTGAAACGTTCTTTGGCTTAATGACACATTTTATAGTACAATTTAAAATAGGGTGATGTGTCTGAAACGTTTTTTGGCCTAATGACACATTTTATAGTACAATTTAAAATAGGGTAATGTGTCTGAAACGTTCTTTGGTTTAATGACACATTTTATAGTACAATTTAAAATAGGGTAATGTGTCTGAAACGTTCTTTGGCCTAATGACACATTTTATAGTACAATTTAAAATAGGGTAATGTGTCTGAAACGTTCTTTGGCCTAATGACACATTTTATAGTACAATTTAAAACAGGGTAATGTGTCTGAAACGTTCTTTGGCCTAATGACACATTTTATACTACAATTTAAAATAGGGTAGT
Organism: Prosapia bicincta; assembly: GCA_036971475.1. Classification (NCBI taxonomy): domain Eukaryota; kingdom Metazoa; phylum Arthropoda; class Insecta; order Hemiptera; family Cercopidae; genus Prosapia; species Prosapia bicincta. Next base: position 66,348,492 of record JBAIZL010000006.1, on the reverse strand, counting down.
GTATCTGGAACGTTCTTTGGCCTAATAACACATTTTATAGTACAATTTAAAATAGGGTGATGTGTCTGAAACGTTCTTTGGCCTAATGACACATTTTATAGTACAATTTAAAACAGGGTAATGTGTCTGAAACGTTCTTTGGCCTAATGACACATTTTATACTACAATTTAAAATAGGGTAGTGTATCTGGAACGTTCTTTGGCCTAATGACACATTTTATAGTACAATTTAAAACATTGTAATGTGTCTGAAATGTTCTTTGGCCTAATGACACATTTTATACTACAATTTAAAATAGGGTGATGTGTCTGAAACGTTCTTTGGCCTAATGACACATTTTATAGTACAATTTAAAACAGGGTAATGTGTCTGAAACGTTCTTTGGCCTAATGACACATTTTATACTACAATTTAAAATAGGGTAGTGTATCTGGAACGTTCTTTGGCCTAATGACACATTTTATAGTACAATTTAAAATAGGGTGATGTGTCTGAAACGTTCTTTGGCCTAATGACACATTTTATAGTACACTTTTTCATGAATAAATAAGTACGTATTACTACAGAAATATATAACGTCACAATGTATATTAAAGAAATTAAACTAAGCTGTAACAATTTCATTAAATATCTTCTTTACTTTCTAAAAATAGTTTTAAAAAATTTCTAGCAAATATTTTCGATGAATTCAATGATGATTCCAACTTCTGAATTTGTTTAGGGTTAGAATTGGCAATACATATATTGCTTAATTTTTTAATATTTAACATTACCAACAATAAATTTTAAAATGTAAAATCGAATTAGAGGAAGTTGGGTAGAATACGTTTCCACTGATACTAACGTAAAGATATAAAATGTCTAACTAAAGAAAAACAAGCGTTAAGGTTACAGAGTGACGTCTTGTACTTTGCGTCTAGTTACTATGCGTGTTCCCTTAAAACTAATTTCAATACTTAGTCAAATAGTACTTGAACCCGCGATCGGTCGCGTCCTGTTTTTTACGCGACATAAATGGTCGCGCCTATGGGGAACCTCTAACATTTACAAACTCATTAATTAGAGAAAACATTTTCACTTAAAACTAAATTTTTAGGTTTAAAATTCTTAAGTAATATGTAATTTATAAATTTTATAACTATTTATCAGTAAGAAAGTATTTAAAATTAGTTTGGAAATTTTTAGATGAACGGAGCTGGAACGAAGCGACGCCTAGTGAACTAACCGTTATTTATTTTTTCTTCATGGCACATTGTTCAAATTGAGACCTGCGACCTAGTATGCTATCGACAGGTTGTTCTGTTACATTCATGACCATTCAGTTTTATATAACAGTTCTTCGTTATTGACAAGGAAAATCTTGGGGCCTTTTCTCCTAGATTTCCTAAAATGAAATCAAATGTGTATGTTCCGCTTCAAACCATTAGATTTTATATGGCCTAAGTAGTATAGTTCTTGATTTTTCACGAAGTGTTTTTATGAAAATATTTTAAAATAATAATTTATTATAGTATAAATAAATTTTATAAAAATGTACCATAATTTGGTAACAATGTTATGTGAATATTGACTCTTGATAGGTTATTCTTGACCAAATATATATATTTATACTCTGCTTGAGCGGTATGGATGGAAATAAATTGAAGCACTTTTCAAATGATAAGCCTTCCAATTGCCTTTGCTAACTCAGCGATAATATTCTCCTAGCAATTTTCATCTCAGTGTTCTCCTTATATATGATCTGAACATTGATTAGTGCCGAGTCAATAACTCGTTGAATGAAATCACTAGCCATCTCTGTAACTCACTCTTTTTATTGAGTAATCCTTCTTCACTCTATCAACCACATGAAATCCTTTCTTTGATAAGTTGTAGAATGAAATCACCACTGGTTTGATTAAATCTCCTGTTTCGTCATCGATTTCATCCTCTGAATGTAATGTTAATAACATTAATGCATTTTTGTTTTATTTGGGACGTATAAAATCACAAGCGTTCGATTATGATTAGCTCCCAAACCAAATAAATTGCTAAAAACTGTAACACATGGCAGCGCTGTTGGGACAGCCTTAACTGAACAGTGGCGCGCCAGTTCATCCCCCCCCCCCAGATCACGACAGAACGCTTAGTCATGGGAAAAAAAGTTGTCAGATAAAGCCATCGACACACAGCTAGCTTATCAAAACTAGTGCTATAGAATAAAATATATTCTTTACACTAAACATTTTAGTTAGGGCATCCTTAACGGCGCGACCGCCGTTAGATATATTTCACTGAGATTGGTATATCCTCAGCGTTCTCTTGCACTGGCTCGGGACCCACGTGGTTCACTTGGTTTCCAAGGTAACAGAGAAACCTTTTCCTTTTTGGACGGTCAAATGTCGTCCCTTTGTAACTAATGGAACTGTCACGACTTCCTGATCCCATTCCCGTTTGCATCCTTCATTTCCGGAGCTCGAATCCCTCCATCATTATCCCTTCACCTCTTCCATCTTCGGACTCTTTTTTACCGGTAATTTATATTCCTTGTATCATCAAAAGTAAAAACGATTTAAATATATTCTAATATGTTTAAGATTCTAACCATTTGTAAAGCCGTATATTGCTGTATGCTGCAATGCATAAGGTTAATTAACATTGATTTAACTATATTTAAAAAGTACTTAACTAAGTGAATACGTAATGGATTACTTGCTGAAGCATTTCAAAACATTCGTTCCTTTTATGGGTTATCAGTGAAATCAAGATGATTACATCAAGAAACTTTGACATAAATTAACCTAACTGTATTAACGTAGCTCAGTCTATCACGATGGAAAGCTAATAAGCTTGAATGCGACCACAAACGCGTGAGCAATGATTCTCTCTTATCCCAAGACGACCGATGCAGTTTACTGTACCTTGTTTTACAGTTTCTATATCTTGCCATTCAATGGATTTCGTGTGCCTTAAAAGCCATTAACTAAAGATTATTTTATGATGGAACTATAATTTCGCTCCTCCAACATAATTTATTCTGTTTCAAGGCTATAAACGTTAATTTGAAGCTACAGTTGCTGAAACAGACAAAAAATAAAAGTCTGTAGGCCTTAAGTATGTAGCACAATACTGAAAGTGTAAGTTTGTAAAAAGACATTTCGAGCGAAGCAAAGGAGCTCTGCCAATTAGCAGTAAATCCTCGGGAATGTAAACCGGCCTGAGAGCTAGCTTCTTGTAATGGAAACGGGCACAGGTCCTATCGCCTTGAAAACTGTATCATTCTTTTAAATGCATTGGAGATAGACAAAAAAAAACAAATTGTGGCGATAACATAAGACGGCTTTCGTTAATAAAATATATCTTTTTTGAAATTAAATATTGCTGTAATTTAGTATTAATAGCTTCATGTTTTAGTGATTACTAAAACTTTACATGGTTTATTAACAATAACAATAAATTTAAATATGTGATTCTAATCTGTATTTTAAACAAGTTATATTTTATGAACAGCTAATAGAATTTCTGTACTCAGTGATTACGTCTTTGATATAACTATACTTACTTTTATTTTAAAAGTTTAAATTAGTTTCAACAATAATATTACGTCTACTAAATTGAAGTAAATCAGTTTATATAATATAAATTAATGGCCTGCCAGATAGCTTAAGCTTCAACGTTAAAACAAATTAATCAAAACAAAACACCGTCTTGAAAAATATGGAAATACAGTTTAAAGTTTAATATTATCCAACAACTCGTAATCACCTATTATATCTCTAGGGGTAGGGTTAGATTTACTTGTATATAGGTTTGGATGATATTCCCCCTGCATCATTCCATTTTATCCACTTCATAAATATAATTGAAGTCAATTAAGTTTTATTAAATAGTCAAATGTCACGTACTTTGAACTTGTAACTCCCACTACATCCAATCCCATCATCATTAATCCTTTTATTCCAGATCATAACTCATTTTCCCATTATTTCTCTACCACCTTTAGGTGTGTGTGGGTGTGTGTGTGTTTGTGTGTGTGTATGTGTATAAAGTTGTGAATTTTTTTGTAAATTCTAGAGACCTTTAAACAACCGTTTGTCTAAGTAGCCAGTTTGCGTTTACCGCAAATGGAAATTCCGAAAAAAACCAAAGTATGTGTGTATGTTTTTTGTGTGTTTGTGGGTGTGTGTGTATGTTTGTGTGTGTTTGTGGGTGTGGGTGTGTATGTTTGTTTGTTTGTTTGTGTGTGTGTGTGTGTGTGTGTGTGTGTGTGTGTGTGTGTGTGTGTGTGTGTGTTTGTGTGTGTGTGTGTATAAAGTTGTGATTTTTTTTTTTTTTAATTCTAGAGACCTTTAAACAAACATTTGTCTTAGTAGCCAGTTTTCGTTTACCGCAAATGGAAATTACGAAAAAACCAAAGTATGTGTGTATGTTTGTGTGTGTTTGTGTGTGTGTGTGTCTGTGTGTGTGTGTGTGTGTGTGTATGTTTGTTTGCTTGTTTGTGTGTGTGTGTGTGTGTGTTTGTGTGTGTGCGTGCGTGCGCGCGCGCGTGTGTGTGTGAGTGTGTGTGTGTGTGTGTTTGTGTGAATGTGTGTAGGTGTGTGTTTGCGTGTGTGTGAGTGTATGTGTGTTTGTGTGTTTGCGTGTGTGTGAATGTATGTGTGTATGTGTGTGTGTGTGTGTGTGTGTGTGTGTGTGTGTGTGTGTGTGTGTGTGTGTGTGTGTGTGTGTGTGTGTGTGATTGCGTGTGTGTGAGTGTATGTGTGTGTGTGTGTGTGTGTGTGTGTGTGTGTGTGTGTGTGTGTGTGTGTGTGTGTGTGTGTGTGTGTGTGTGTGTGTGTGTGTGTGTGTGTGTGTGTGTGTGTGTGTGTGTGTGTGTGAGTGTATGTTTGTCTGTGTTAGTGTGTGTGTGTATGTATTTTCTAAACAATTATTATTGGTATATATAAGCGTAATTTGTTATGTTCGACATTTTCTGACTTTTCCTTGAAATAGAATGGTATGGTGCCAGTACCGCTACTAGATTCATATTATTTTTTTCGCAGATTGCCTGATAGACTCAAAGTATATTTAGACGTAATTTTATTCCATAAATTCATGAGAGACTCTTCCTTAAGAAATGCACTATCTGTTTTTTTAATTCTCGATGTATTCTAAAGGTTATTACAGATATTTTCATAAACTTTTTAATATATTTGTTAAAATTTTGATTTTTTTTAAATTTTGGAAACCAAAGGAAATACCTTAGGATATGGAAGCATATGGGCGCCATATGGTAAGCAGCGATAGTTTCTGCAGCTATATAGAAATTCTAAAGAGACTAAATTTTGTAAATACGTTTTTACGGTGTTGTGAAGAAAACGAGTGATTAAATGGTGAAAATAAAGTTCTGATTATATGTTAAATCTCTAAGAACCTTAGGGCGAATGGTTCCACTTTCGTTCATCGATGAGGTGGAACTGAATAGGGTATAACAAAGAAGCAGTTTTTAGCAACTCGGAGAAAGTTGATTCTGTAAGGCTGTGGACAAGAACAGACTTAAAATTGGGGAAGTTTTTATTACATTACTAAAACCTTCGCATTATTCCGATATCACGTTTTGTTGGGTTTGCTTATTGGTAAATAACTAAGTTATTGCCAACTCATGGAATGTTCAATAACTCAAATGATTGTATCATTAAATATTTTTTTTAACGACAAAGTAGCCATCTTTAGTAGTTTTATTCCTAATAAACTGATTTAGAGTATACGAAATATTGTAAGAAAGTATCGTTAATTATTGTAAATGGAATTAAAATTTGTAAACCCTTTTTCGACTCCATGAATATATTTTATAGTTTTAAACGTATGACTTATAGTTGGATCAAGAAAGAGGTTGCCATTTTGAAATGTACACGCATGTTGGTAAAACTGACCCGTCGTATCTAAATAAGTGGAGATATATATTGCGAGACAGTTTTACTGTTTAATTAAATCAATGCTTTCGTAATGCCATGGCAGGACGTCCCACTGGAGTTTTATAGCGTGGCTGCATGTGCCATTACGGATAACGTAGCGCAGACACAGTGCTTCAACGCTGCATGCATATTACTTGTGGCATAAATACTACTCCTGTTATAACTTCATGTTCTAGATATACGTATCTCAACAGTTTGTGAGTCCTGCTTAGTGAGTTATATTTATTATGTACAAAGTGAAACTGGTTATAAGATGAGTTACGTCTAATAATCAGTTCCTGAAAGTTTATAGTTTTTAAAATTAGGTTAAAAAATTGTTGTAGGATTGAATTTTTTGTTTTATATTTGTTTAATTTATTCTAGTTATAAAATATTTTAAAAACAGGTTTTTTTAAGGGCTGCATAAGACATTCTTTAAAGAATTTAGTGGTTTAAATTTGAGGGCTTATGTTGCACCTTCAAAGACATTGCGGACATACTGCACAAAATATTTACGAGTTTAATTTTAATGTCTTAAAAAATATCTGTATAATTTCGAAAAAGTAATGCATATTTGTGTTTATACAATTATTTTAAAAACTAGACAACATAGAATATTTTTTAGAATCAGATGAGCAGGGAGAAATTTTAATAGGGGAGGGATCTGATAGTCGCGCACTCACGCTCACAGAGTTTTCGAAAATACTAGACGAGTTCATTTATAATTTTAAAATAATCTGAAAACGTCAAAAAAAGGAAGAAGCTCTTGACCCTGAAACTTTAAGGGACGAGAGAAAATAACTTCTGTCTATTTACATAAACCCTCGCGCCGTTTGATATTGTAGAAAGAAAGCATCTCTATCTAGCAACACTAACTAATATTACGACAATATCTAGTTCATCATCTGATGTGGTTGAAAAGCGTATGAAATAGAGTATGGAATCTGTCAGTTTTTTCTATATATTCCTCCTTGGGAGATTTTAATGGAGAAGAAACCGATTAACCACAAATAAAACTAATTTTTGATATATATAAATATAATTATATAAAACCTACAAAGTTTGACATATATTTAGAACACGCAACATTCAATTATGCGATGAAATAAGGCGGCAATCTGATTAGATCTGAAGGGTTTGTTGGTCTTGTTTGCGGAACCCTTCACACCCTCTTCTCGTTGATTTTAGTGACTGTTGATTCCAATTGTTGGCGAAAACGTTTTATAGTTTTAATTATAGCTTTGACATTGTCAAAGAAAGACTTTTGGTTCAAGACCAATTATTTTTACTATTAACAAAAGATGATATACAAAACAAAAAAGGTAAAACGAAGTGAAAAAATTGAAAACAGCTGAAAATAAACTAAAGAAGCAACCATTTTGAAAGGCAGTCCATTTTTAATAAAATAGTGTAATTTGTATACATAGGTACAAATAATATAATAAAAAGTAGTTCAAAATAGAAAGAAATTATCCTTGCCTCTATACAGTACCAAATAGTTAACTCAAATGGAAAATAGGCAATTTCTTTTAATATTTCAATAGGAAATTAACGAAAACGTTTTTGTAATTCAATTTCGCAGAATTTATAAAGTATAAGCAGATTCCTTACTAACTCAGCAAATATAAACCTTTTCCTTTACTAAACACTTGTGATCAAATAATCAATAAATTTAAAACTCTGTTATTAGAAATAAAAACTAGCCTGTCAATACAGAGCTAAAAAAAACCAACAAAAAACGGAAACAAAATATTTAGACAAGCTGAAAAAAATTGACGCAGCTTTGTCTTTTTAGAAGGCTACAATAAAGAGTATGATGTTATAATTTTTAATTGCACTTTAGGGGGATCCGCCAGTATGACTATTATTTCCTACGAAGGTTAGGGTAATATTGGAAATCATCCAGATTAAATAGAAACATAAAAGCCCCTATTACAGTTTTTAGGGGATATCTTGTGGTACCACCTGTGCGGGGTTGCGACAAGGACAGGCCTGATTTGAGGTGTATTCCCGATACCTGGACATTAGGAATTAGCCTAAATTAGCAGTCACGCTTTATTCATTCGGTGAAGTTTTTCGATTAAATGGTAAAATTAACTTTACGATAACATTTATACGGATAATGTATACGGATAACATTTATAACGTTTATACGATAACATTTCGATACGATTTGAAAACAAGAATATTTTTCCTGCTCAGCAGAAATGTGTGTATACACATTTATCTCAGATTTAAAGTTTACCTTTGCTTTACCAACCCCTTCAGTCGACGTTCCAAGAGTTTTTCTTACACACAGTGATATGATCTAGTAAACATACTTCAATGTTATAAAAATACAGCCAAAGGGACTTTAAACCAGTTAAAGAGTGGACTTTTTAACAATCATTCTTGGTGATTAAACAAAAAGTTTCTTTTATATGATATGTTATTCTGCTCTTATGGAACGAATATTACTAGTATTTGGGGTTGGCTATCTTTAAGGAACCAGTTCCTCCTGGAGAACAAGGACAAGGTTCACCATCTCTCGGTGCCGGCCTAACACCCGTTATGTTGTAACATTTCTTAAAGTCCGAGTACTATAGACTATATCTATGTGGTTAAGGCGTAATGGTATAGAAGAAAAATTAGAAAGGGAAGTTAAAAATAAGTTAAGAATAACTATAAAATTTACCAAGCAACAAATTTTGCATGACAAAATAGTCAAATGTTCTCTGATTTTAATGAAGTGATAAACATTCTGAATAACTTTCAAAAGTTCGAGAACAATGGCTAAAGTTCGTTCAAAATAATAAAGTATCCAGATTTATTTAACACATGACCTCATAATCTAGGGGACCTGTGTTACACTTTCAGTTTTTATTTTCAGTAATTTGAAATTATAAACTCTCTTGATTGGCAAAGAAATATCTATTGATATGTGCATGAACAAAACGCAATTTGTGCGTAATAAGATTGGTGCAATTTAATATACTATAGAAATGGTATCTCTTTCTGAAGAGAAACAAAATAACGAAAATGGCAATTGCTTAATAGTATTAAGCCATCTGTCTAGAAATATAAGCACTCTTTCTTCTGAAACATGTGAGAAAATTCATACTAGTTTGTCTCTCATTGCAGAACAAATTAAATTGCTAACCATACACAAGGAAAATCAATATATTCAACTGATACTATGGTACACTCTTTCCTACTGTATACAATAAGTCCCAGTGCATACAAAATTCTAAGATATTCAAATGTTATCCCTCAACCCTATCCAAAAACTAATAAAACTGTTTGTAGTAACTAATTAATTTATCCAAGAGGGAAAAAACAACCTTTCCTTACTCATGCACACAGTGTAAATTTTTAAAACAATCTGAAAAAGTAATCCCCTTATTTAATAAAATTCCAATCCCATCTTTTCTAGATTACAAGGAGGTATTACAGCACGTGGGCCTACTGATTTAATATTTCATCAATTGGCAATTCACCTTTTGTTTTCATGTTAAATAGTATCCATTCAAAATTCGCTAATAACAGTTACGTAATAGGTTCTTCGATAATGGATCTAAACTTCAACTCTTCCAAATCCTATTCCTCAAGATTTACTTTTTGTGTAATGGCAAGTAAGTTATTTTAGTGAATGCTTTATAGTCTATGGATGACCATGTGAAGGATTGGCTGTAATGGTTTGACTGTAATAGAGTTTCCACAAGTGAATACCAGTTAACGAGCTGTTGAAACCGAATTTTTTATCATCCACAGAGCATTTACCAACTAATAGGACATTGAATTATTATAATTTCATTTGCAAAAATAAAATGTAATAAATCTTGAATATAAGAGTAAAGATTTTCTAAGGCCTAGATGTTTACTCCTTGTGGAGCCTAGCGCTGTGACGTCACGAACAGAGCGCTCTGGCCTAATTCTCTAGTAGGTACGGATCTATCCCATATTGTCATATTTGTTTTTCTTGTTTTAGCAATGCCTCCTGTATGAACCCCTCCTTGTATACTCATTTCACACAGAGGATTCCGTATCTAGGAATTGTTATTGAAAGCCGTCAAATAGCGTATTAGCAAGGGCAGTTTCTTACCGCTCATTCTTCATTGTTAAAATGTTATTCTACGAATAAATAAGTTGTTGATATACAGTTCATATTTAGTCTACTTTCGTGCACTACAAATTGCAAATGTAGGTTTCTGTAAGGCCCTGGATTATTGTGTCTCAAGACTTCTTATAAAAAGTTAAATTGTTACCATGTTTTGATGACTTTTATGTCTTCAATTCCATATTCAAATTTACATTCATTCTAATTATCCAGTTAAATATGAAATGAGCTTATCGGCCGATACATATAAAACGCTTGATGTGTATATCTCAAACCATCCTCGTACTTCAATGCATGTCCTAACCACAAGGAAAACGCTTAAGAAATTTCAACCATTACGAATGTTTAGCAGGTTTTAAAGTCTCAAGTTGGAGCACATACACTAAAAAAATTATCACCTACAAGTGACTCGAAAAGACTGTTGTTTCGTTGGGAGTAGTGAAGTAGAGATCAAAAAACGTATGTGTAGTAGAGGGAGAATCTTGAGCCGTGTATAAACTATTGCATCTGTGAAGTAAGCAGAGTTAATCTATACCCAAGTAATGAGAAGATGTCTACCAGCTACCACTCGGGAATTGATGGGGGTGGGGAATCATAAGGTACAGTAGGTATACTTCCGGAAAGTGCACTTTCCTCCATGTCCTTTGTATATGTCTACCTTGTGGATCTTAGCTAAATTTGTTTCCACATCCTAGGCGAGGGAATTTATAGGTTGGAACACGAATGGTGTTCTATCTTATTTAATTCCTTCTATTAGTTCGCACTCTCACTATATATATTTCGTTGAAATTTTTTAACGTTAATAAAATCCTTTTTTCACACCCACTCAAGTTCAAATACATTCTTCTAAAGTTGCAGGGTAGAAACTTGATGCCAATATAGTTTTTTAAATAATAATTCTACAATTAAATTTAATAATAAAGTAGTTAGTTTTATATGGGAGAAAAACGTTTCACGAAAGAGGCGAGGTATGCAATATTCATATTTCATCCCATTTGGGTAAAAATAAATATTAGCAGATGATTTCATAAAGTTGTTATTTAGGTTGTGATGTAGAAACGTTGCTTTACGCATAGGTTATGGTACTTTATTTATATTAATTGTAATTATTTCATAAAAAAAAACTAAAATAAATTTGTTGACCTAAGTACGAATATGCTTTAAACATGTGTTGTTTATATTACTGTTTTCAGGTTCATTAGTAGCTATGAGCCTTGTAATAACCACCCCCCCCCTCCTCACTAAGGCGGTTGAGGAGGTTATTGTAACCTATACATGGTCTACTTTTTTTAGGGATAAACAAGGACCAATTGTATAATGGGTTATAAAAGGGCTATTTTTCTTAGACTATTTTTAAAGGATATTTTATTTTAATTAATATTATTGTCTATTTAACAGTTTGGTACAAATTGATATTTTATATTATCAATATGATTAACATAAGTAGGCCTACTCTGTGGAATTTGTAGTAGGATAATAACTACATGGCACAAGATCGTATCTATACTGCGTACATATTGATGCCATTAAAAAGTCTAAAAAACGAATCTATCTAAAATTAAAAAAAAACCATGTAGGAGTATTATGAAGCAACTTGTACCTTACGTACCTTGTAACCTGCTCTCTACCAGGGTTACAAAGAGTTTACGCTGCACTACCTTGTATGGTGAAGGATTAGGAAGAACTATGAATATAGAAACAATGTAGGTAATACGTAAGGACGTTGTGGACGATGTAGGAGTATAATGAATCAACTTCTACCTTAAGCAACTTGTAACCTGCTCACTACCAAGGTTAAAAAGTTGTTACGCTGCACTACCTTGTATGGTGAAGGATTAGGAAGAACGATGAATATAGAAATGATGTAGGTAATACGAAAACACGAGGTGGACGATGTAGGAGTTTAATGTAGCAACTTGTACCTTACGTACCTTGTAACCTGCTCACTACCAGGGTTACACAGAGGTTACACTGCACTACCTTGTATGGTGAAGAATAAGGAAGAACTATGAATATAGAAACGATGTAGGTAATACGTAAGCATGTGGTAGACGATGTAGGAGTATAATGAAGCAACTTGTACATTACGTACCTTCGTACCTTTTTGTAATCACTTTTGTAATCACTTTTAAATGGGAAAATATTATAGTATATAAAAACCCATATACCTAGAATACGTCGTAGCCCTTTGCAATATTTATTAGAGGGAAATTTAAACAGATTAGAGCCTAAAGAAGGATGTCTTAACTTAGAGCATTAAAGAGCACTTAAGAGCAGAATACAAGTGGAATTTTCCTGTGGGGGTCGTTTATCATCCCCCTTAACTTTTATGGGGTCGTTATACTACACAGAGGTGCTAATAGGGTAATTACAAATGTATACTCCCTAGTAATTTCTTAGCTACGCTGTTTTATGTGTATACGTCTTTACAATAATATTTTTGCCAAAAATACCAAATATTTTATGGTTTGAAATGTTTCTGGATAGAAATAAAATTTTCTTTTAAAGTAGTCCAAACGTTATTTTAACATTAAACTACCTCTTGCTTGAGGATAGTAATTTATACTTACTCAATAAACCATTTTATCGCTGTCGACAAACGTTAAGAAAATCTATTGACTGATTTTGATATTTTCCCAATTTTACGACGGTATCAAGTGCACTGTGAACCGGCCGAAGTACTGTTCACGAGAATACAACAGGCATTCAGTATGACATCGCCTATAACTGGCTGCGTTTACCCATTGTTGTGTTGTCCGGCTGCATCCATACATTTATAGTACTTGTGCGGATTACATTCTATTGTCACAACAATAGGCGCACATCTTACCACTGAATGCAGGTCCAACTCTAGACATCAACTAAGTCTGTACTAAATACCATCTCTATTAAGATTTAAATTACGCTTTATATAGAATGGACCTATACTTACATGTTGAAAATTCGCTGATCAATCTAATATTTTAAGCACAGCTTTTAACATTCATAAACAATACTTTTAACGTAATTAAAATCAAATATTTCAATATTCTTAATCAATATTAACTTTTACAAGTCAAATTGAACTACTAGGCAAGTCAAATTGTGATCACAATGCTTGTAGTCACTTATTTTTTTCGGATAGAATATAAAAACGGAGAGTGTAATTTTAATACCATAAAATGGTTCAAAGATTATAAAACTGTTAAGTAAATCTATTGTAGGTATTGCTAAAGTGTATAAATTATATCACACATTGTACGTCTCAGTAAACTCTACAGTATATAAAACATTTGTAGTCAGTATAACATAGAGAAAAGGAGCGCGAAAATGTTTGGAAGAGAATAGTGTAAAAGACATAATAGTACCATTTTAAAATGTAGTCGTCATAAAAGCCCTCACATTTAAATGCAAAGCTCCAAAGGACAGTTGATTAGTTAAAAATAGGTTTTGACCTTAGTTCTGTGATCGGACATCTGTAACAGTTTCAGTAGATCCCCTGACGATGTTTTGTCATCTGCGATTACCAGTTTTTGTTTTTTGTTTTTGCTAGTGTTGTGTTCAGTTTGCTACAGCCAAACATGTAAATGAAAATGTCAATGCAAGAGCTAATGAGTCATTGCCCACTCTAATTATATGGTAGATATGGTAGGAAATTGATGGTTGGTCTAGGAAGTCAGATTATAAAACCGGCGCCATTTACTTCACCCAGGAGGACAAATTAATTAAAAATTTAAGCCCGTTTAATTCTCGTTTTATAAAAGCGTCTATTCTTGAACATAAAATATACAATACATAGCACAGCCAACATACAGTTCGATAACGGGGAACAAGTAAAGAAAACAATCTTATATGTCCCGAGATGCAGACAAGAGCATCTGACAGCAATAAAAGAAGACAGCCACTTTCCCCTTAAAATATCTGATTGTAGAAGAGCTTTTGATTAGATCTCATCCAGATTGTATTTGACCGTTTCATGCATCATGATGCCCAGATAGGCGATTGCAACAGCCCCATGGCTAGTGATTTTTCCTTTTGTGAAAACTAGGAGTGCTTCCTGTGTATTAAGATGGAGTGCTAATCAAAATAGAACATGGACAAGATAGATATATGAGCAGCAAAATAATTTTGAATCATCATGCAGAGTCAAGCTACTCTAAGAGTTGTAACAAACAACTGGACACAGTTGTGTTGAAACTATTACTACACTTCTTTAACTGACAATATTATACGAATAGGATTCCCAGTGACTTCACCGACAAACATGACGTCACTCCACCCTCTTCCTTTTACAAATACTTCTATTCCTAGAGGAAACACAATAGCACAAGATTTTGTACGCACGATGAACTGTGATTACAGAATCGCTCTGCAAATTCAAAAACCATTTTGTCGTCAATCACTTTCTTTGCTACTACCGCTATCAAGCGGAATGTAGAGGAAACATTTTCTGATCATGCACACGTTTAAATACTGGTTACTTTAATCTTTCATTCAAGTGGTTTACCATTATTATAGAAGTCCCTTATGAATTACTTCACACAAAACTGTTTTAGTTTGAATTAAATTTAGTTTGAATAGGTTTAGTTGGTTTGATAATTCTATAAGCAAAAACTTAAGAAGTAAGTAATTCATAAACCATTTACAAAGAGCCTAGTTATAGATATACAGTATTGGTGTATCTCACCAATTTGTAGTTATTGTTATTTCTCATAATTATGATTATGATTTAATTTGTATCTATGATTTCCTACCGACCGTAATTGCTACATATATTTCACACTACTTCACTTGGAAATATGTTCCGGGCACGAGTTAATCTATTCTCTAATGAACATTTGGCGAGTATACTAGTAAATGACCCTAATTTCTACAATATGCAAGACTCATCAAGACAAGTACAGCCCTCGCATTTGAAAAAATACTTTCATTCCTGCTGCTCTAGTTAAACATTAAACAAGCGCGTTTTTAGTTGCTCCCTTCTTATTTCTACACTTCATTGTCTAGCCCTTTTGCAACAAATTGCAAATACCTTTTTATTACTGAATTGTCCATACATATTTTCACGTATTACTACAATTAACTAGGGGTTATTTCTTGTCTCAGTTAGATTATACCTTACACTTTTATTCAGCATGAATATATGAGGACGCCGCAATGTAATGAGTAAACACCTCACACATACCATAGTAGGTCTAGTACAGGCAAAACATTTCTGTTCGTAAGACCATCTGTGCTAGTATGCAGATCTGTGCTAGTAAGACCATCTAGTAGTAGAAAGATCTGTTTTGGTCTAGTAAGACCATCTGTGCTAGTAAGACCATCTAGTAGTAGAAAGATCTGTTTTGGTCTGGTAAGACCATCTGTGCTAGTAAGACCATCTAGTAGTAGAAAGATCTTTTTTGGCCTAGTAAGACCACCTGTGCTGGTAAGACCATTTAGTAGAAGAAAGATCTGTTTTGGTCTAGTAAGACCATCTGTGCTAGTATGACCATCTGTGCTAGTATGACCATATGTGCTAGTAAGACCGTCTAGTAGTATAAAGATCTGTTTTGGTCTAGTAAGACCATCTGAGCTAGAATGAACATCTGTGCTAGTGAAACCATCTAGTAGTAGACAGATCTGTTTTGTTCTAGTAAAACCATCTGTGTTAGTATGACCATCTGTGCTCATAAGACCATATAGTAGAAGAATGATCAGTGTAGGTCTAGTAAGACCATCTGTGCTAGTATGACCATCTGTGCTCATAAGACCATCTAGTAGAAGAATGATCAGTGTAGGTCTAGTAAGACCATCTGTGCTAGTAAGACCAGTTGTGATAATAAGACCATTTCATAGTAGAAAGATCTGTGTAGGTCTAGTAAGACTATTATCTCGCTGAACTACTAAACGAGATGATATATTCATACCCCTTAAAGAGTTTAGTCGTACACTAGACTTATAGATTAAAGAATAAACCTACAATCCACACTCTCAACCTATACATTTTTCATACTTACACCTTTAAAATTAATACTAACTTAATATAAATCTGTACCTTTATGATTCGCAGATAATCTTATCGCAATAACTATTAATTTGAGAGCAAACTATAACTGCTTCTGTGAACGAATAACGCCTTCGGCTTTAAAGCTGACAGCAGAGTTTTGCAAGAGAAATATACGGTTTCCAATTGAAGCCAATATTCACAAGTAAGGATTTCTCTTGTCAGTTACTTTGCTTTTATTTGCAATAAATTTTATTCCTTCTTCGAAGCCCTGAATCGATGACTCGCGGCTTGCCTTTGTTCTATTATATATTTCAGCTACTGAGCGAGCCATCCGTTAAAATGGATATGTACAAATGCTGCGCATATTGTGTATAATAATTTAGTTACTTACGTATTAGGTGTAAGTATCACAATGAAAAGTATAATAGCAGTCAAGCTTGTTTCGAAAAAAAATTAACTGTCTTTATCAGTCACTATGAATGTAGGGCCTATGATGATTAGTATATAGGGGTCATCTGAAATTAACTTTCATGAAGTAAACGTTATTGTTGAGAAGTTATTTATTAAATATTGTTTTTTGAATTTATACGTAATCTATATATTATTCTTGTAATACGAATAAAAGGTCATTCAATTTACCGATTGCCGTGTGTGATTTTAAATGTCCTTAAGCTACTGCCACGTGCATTGAGTGGTTGTTAGGTGTTGACTGTTTTGGAAAACTAGAGCCATTTGTAGAGCCTTCAGGATCCTTAAAGGTTGACACACGCTTTGTGCTGTTAGGAGAGGGATTGCTACTAATTGTTTCTTACTAATATCGACTCCCTTTTTTGCAACCGACTGCGATAACTATTTCAAATAACATAACTTCTGTTAACGTATCCACTACCGTTTTTAAATGGTAAATATAATTCTATATTACATTAACACATAAACAATACTAAAATGGAACAGTAATGAAAATCGATGAAATATATATCTCACTAACAACGCTTGTAAGAAAATAATTTGCTCCATCTGTGACTGCCTTTATGTGTTACCAGCATCTGTGTGTAATTAGAGGTAAGGCAGAAACAGACGAAATTAATATCTGCTCCAACCCATTAAAAGTGGGTTTAAAACAAATGGCGGTTTCTGCAAACAATGAAAAGGAAAAATGGCTGTAAATAATAAAGAATAGTTTGTGAAAACATCCAAAAACCGTGATGCAGACGTTTCTTAACATAAAACACAATTGAAATCAACGCGTAAAATAGTGCGTCAGTCTGAATATTGTATTAAAAAACGATCTAGATTTGTATGTTAGAAAATTAACAACGAGCTGTTTTTTTCCAAAATGGAGAAATGCACGTAAAACAACAGGTCCAGTTGAAAGGCATAAAGAGACGCTGTTGTAAGTGGCCGGAACTGATTCTACGTGACAATATGTGGAGTTGCAGACACTGCTATTACCACAGTACGGTACGCGCGCGCGCGCGCGTGTGTGTGTGTGTGTGTGTGTGTGTGTGTGTGTGTTTGTGTGTGTATAAATTTGTGATTTTTTTTTCAATTCTAGAGACCTTCAAACAAACTTTTGTCTTAGTAGCCAGTATACGTTTACCGCCAATGGAAATTCAGTAAAAAACCAAAGTATGTGTGTATGTCTGTGTTTGTGTGTGTGTGTGTGTGTGTGTGTGTGTGTGTGTGTGTGTGTGTGTGTGTGTGTGTGTGTGTGTGTGTGTGTGTGTGTGTGTGTGTGTGTGTGTGTGTGTGTGTGTGTGTGTGTGTGTGTGTGTGTGTGTGTGTGTGTGTGTGTGTGTGTGTGTGTGAGTGTGAGTGTTTGTGTGTATGTGTGCTGTGTGTGTATGTGTTTTGTGTGTGTGTTTGGTCCTTCTTAATCCTATATCTGACCTAAACTAAATTCATCAGACGTGATTAAATTAAATCAGCTAGCATAAGCTAATATCAGTTAACCCACAGCTGACCTGCGCTAAAATCAGCTAACTTGAACTAAATACAGCTGACCTACAGCTGATCTAAACTAAAATTTGCTGACCTAAGCTACAATCAGTCGACCCATAGCTTACCTAAACTAAAATCAGCTGACTAACTAAAATCAGATGATCCACTACTAACCTAAACCAAAATCAGCTTACCCACAGCTAATCTAAACTAAAATCAGCTGATACACATCTGACCTAAAGTAAAATCAGCTGACACACAGGTAAACTAAACTAAAATCAGCTAACTAACTAAAATCGGATGACCCACTACTAGCCTAAAGTTAAATTAGCTTGCCCAAAGCTGACTTAAACTAAAATCAACTTACCCACAGCTAATCTAAACTAAAATCAGCTGACTCACATCAGTTCTAAACTAAAATCAGCTGACTAACTAAAATCAGCTGGCTAACTAAAATCAGCTGACTAACTAAAATCAGATGATCCACTACTAATCTTAAGTTAAATTAGCTTGCCCAAAGCTGACCTAAACTAAAATCAGCTTACCCACAGCTAATCTAAACTAAAATCAGCTGACTCACATTTGACCTAAAGTAAAATCAGCTGACCCGCAGGTAACCTATACTAAAATCACCTGACCCATAGGTGACCTAAGCTAAATTATCTGACCGATAGCAAACCTAAACTTTAATCAGCTGACTTACTGGTACCTAAAGTAAAATAAACTGACTCACAGATAACCTGATCTAAAATTAGTTTATCCACAGTTGACATAAGCTAAGTCAACTGACCCACTGCGGACATAAACTAAAATCAATGACTAACTGCTAATCTAAACTAAAATCAGCTGACCTACAGCTAAGCTGATGTAAATTCAGTTAACCTACAGATGACCTAAAGCTAATCAGCTGACGAGTAACTGCCCCAAACCAAAATCAGCTGACAGATACTCTATTTATGATTTAGTAAGAAATCGATTTGGAAATATCGAGAAATATAATACACGTGTGACTATACCATAGTACGATAGATGTTCATTCCTTTTCGAATTACATAATTAGTCCTCTTTTCTACATCTTCTAGCCACATATTCCATATTGTACAGTACTACACAAAAAATACGAATTTGTAAAGGCAATGTAAGTGAAATGATAAATATAAGGGGTGCAGAGTCGCAAAAACGGAAAGTTTGTTTAAATTTTCCTTCATAAAACACAAATACAAGTACATAGAACCCCTCTCATAGTTAAAACCTCCTTTTATAGTGTTCTCTTGTGTAAATAACTTTCATTTTACCGTAGCATAACGTGCGTAATAAAGTTTTACTTTCAAACTTCATGGCGTCTGTTTTATTACCACCTGTAACAGACTTACTGTGCCGGGAACATTCTTCAACACTACATTTCTTAGAGATGAAACTTGAGAAACAAATCCATTAATTGTACGATTGACAAAAAAAAACACAATAATGTCATTGTCGAATAATTTCACACACTTCAAGTATTTTGGAACTAAACACATAAATTAAAAAAGTTTCAACACACATTATGAAAATGAAATTTGTTTCTCTACGTATAACAGCGTATGCTATATTAAAATTTAATATTTCGTTCAAAGCTCTTTCCAAATTCAAAATTGTATCCCATCTTGCATATTGATATAAAGGATATTTAGAAATCGCTTACATCAAAGACAATAGTTTAGTGAAAAAAGTTATGAAAAAACTATACGTAACTAGAAAGCGTGACCGCCTTTATGCTTTAGTATCTGAATCAGTCACTTTATTAAGAATACAATGCAAGAAGCGTGTGTAGAGAAACATAACAAGTGGATACATTACAAGACAATCTATTTCTCTAAATGCTGAGGGGAAATAATGACGCCACACGTTACTGCAGAAAAACTATGCACCATCAGTGGCAACATCATTGACAAAGGAACTTGAAAAAATATCACCATTGCACAAAATTACTTTAATAATAAACACGTACGAGGAGAAAACATTAGTATTCAGTTCTTACCAAGTGAACAATGAACTTTTTATTAAATACTTCAATTATTATAAATACTTCAATTATTATAAATAAAGTAACATATTCTATGGGCTAAAACAACTGTTCAACCAAATAAACTGTAACAGGAAATCAGCTGTTTATTGAAATATATTTTATCTCTTATTTGAAGCCAAATACGACGGAATAACTAATTACGTACTTTGCTCCTTTTATGGAAAACTTTTCATCAGTTTAAAAATAATAATTAATAATGCAATTTAATTAATGAATAACAATTGAAGAAACTGTATTAGCATCTACTGTTACCCAGTAAAAGTTTTAAAAAAATGTATTTAAACTTGAGTGGATGAATAAAAAGAAATTTATTAACATTGAAAATTTGAAAAAGATATATATACAACGACTGTGAACTAATAGAAGTTATTAAAAAAAGAAAAGGGGAAGGGTCAAACAAATGTGTAAAGTAAACAAAAGAAGTAAATTTCAAGAATATATTACGCTTTGTTTGATGACCTGTTATGGACTACAATAAGACTTTCTTCTTTCTCGACGTTGGTCTAAATCTACATTACAAGATTTGCCGAGCTACATAAAAAAAATGTAACCGAAATTGACAAAAGTGCGTCTCGCCAGGTAAAACTTGGATTTTAAAAAGAGAACAGAAATTAAAATATAACTCTATCGTAATAGATATACCAAGCTTCAACCTTTGCAATCTTGGACGTTACATATTTTGGAAATTTTAAACCTTAAATTATTCAATATGTCTGCTAATTTTTTAAAGAACGATTGGTAAACGGCCAATTGTCAGGCACTGGGGTTTTAGTTTGACCTAAAGCGTGCTTGGACATTTTGCCCTTTAGATTTGAAATTAAGCTTATATCAGTTGCACTAATTAGTGATACAGAAACAGTACGATAAGAGCTGGAAACTCTAAAATCAAGCCAGTGGAGTCGTAACCTTTGTATCATGGTCTCAGAGCAGAATAATGTTACTATTTCCCTTGTCGAAATAAACCCAATTAAAAGATCTACAATACACGACATTAGAAAAAATGTATTTATTTATTCATATTTTGAATGCTTTAAAAATATGTTTACTCTAACCAAAAATATATCAAAATATAGTTACTGTAAAACAATGTGCAATTTGTTGCCTTGTAAACATTTTATGAAGTTGTACTCTAATAAAATAGTCAACTCTCATTCCGCGAATTGCTACTTCACGCCAGGAAGTAGGGCAAATTAGAGTTTCAAAAGAAACAATTTAATTTTCTTCAATTTTATTTTACCACATGTGTTCGCTAGGTAAGATAATTTGCGGAAAATTTCAGCCATTGTTAAAAGAAGAGCAAGCGATAACAATCTTATTCTCATAAGGGCGTGTCAAACATGTATATATATGTGTGTGTGTGTGTGTGCATAGCTATATAAATAAATATATATATGTGTGTGTGTGCATACCTATATAAATAAATAAATATATATATGTGTGTGTGTGTGTGTGCGTGCATAGCTATATAAATATATATATATATATATATATATATATATATATATATATATATATATGTGTGTGTGTGTTGCAACGGGGTGAGAGACCGTCGCAAGTGGGAAATAAGTAATTTCCTGTTTTTTAGAAATAAAGCTGTTTTTAAAATAATCAAGTAGGGAATTATACAATTAATAAAGAGGGAAAAATTAAATAAAACAGTAAATAGAATAGTTAAGCCACATTAAAGAATGTTATAAAATGAATTTGTAATAACTAACTAAATTTGAACATCGAGAGTGAAGCGAAAAAATTCTAAGTGCCTAAAAAAGCTATTTTTCGAACCAAACCACGTAGAACTTTCATCGACATTTCAAAAGAACCACAATAACCTAGAATGAACATTAGAGAAAACAGAATTCAAAAAACTTAAGAAACAAAAAAGTTACAGCCGTTTAAATAAAATAGACATTTTTCAGTGTTCTAAAATTAATTATCAAACTATGCAAGCTAAAACAGTTTCGTTGCCCGACTTGCCTGTACAAGGAATAAATCGAGCGATAGCAAACTTGCAGGCGGGGTGCGGTAGGTTAAATTCACCGCTATATATACTTGGTCTCTAAGCTTTTAGAGACAGTCTGTAAAAATTTTCTAACACGAGGTGCCGCGGGACGCTATGCTGGACCGCGAGTAGAGACCGTCAGCAGGCCAGATGGACCATAACCTCAGCACTTTCGACATCCAGGACCACCAAGGATGAAGGCTCCAGACTCAGCCTCCAGGACGCTCGAATAGAGGGAAACCACCACCGACGAACCAGGGATGGCGACTTCCGGTGTCCAAGGACCAGGGAATCCAGACGAGGGACCCCAAGGACCGGCAAGAACATCTTTGGCAAGTCATTTTCTTTATTCGAAATCAGTCACGTCAAATTTAGTTAGTTAATTTTATTAAATTCAAACAAATTTGCAAGCTTAAAACAATGACTTCACTCTTTATAAAATTTTAATAAATTGTATGCTAAGTAAATGAATTTATGTGCTCAGAATATTTAAAATAATGAAGATTAAAATTAAAAAAGGTTTTTGGCCATAAGCCGTTTATTTAAAGAAAATGAGAAATTTTCGAATATTATAAATTTAAAAATTAAAGGTCATAAAATATGAATTTAC
>JBAIZL010000006.1:66315897-66320897 GCA_036971475.1 Prosapia bicincta | reverse complement strand
GTTACAAGAATTGATAAACAATTATTCAGACGTGTTTAATGAAAAACCAGGTAGATCCAATAAATATAAACATGCGCTCAAAATTAAGGAAGGCACAACTTTTGTGAACAGGAACTATCCTATTCCAATGAACTTCCGCAAACAGGTTCAGGAAGAAATCGACAAAATGCTCCGATATGACATAATTGAGAGGTCAAGGACGCCGTATGTTAATCCTATGGTTGTTGTCATAAAATCAGACAATACGGTTCGACTTTGTTTAGACGCTAGGAAGTTAAACGAGATAACTGTACCCGATTATGAAAGTGCACCTAGTATAGACGACATCCTAAGAAAAGGAAGGAATAAACGGTATATTTGAAAAATTGATATGACATCGAGTTTTTGGCAAGTGCCATTGACACACGATTCCAAGAAATATACCGGCTTTTTATTCGACAATAAGGTGTACAATTTTAAGGTCGTTCCATTCGGGTTACAGAATTCTCTAGCGGCCCTAGTAAGAACAGTCGATTTGACACTTGGCGTGGAGTTAAGCGACAACATATTAGCCTATGTTGACGACTTGTTATGTCTATCGGAGACATTTGAAGAACACCTCGAGCACTTGCGTATAATATTTTCCAAATTCAGGGAGGGAAATTTAACAATAAATCCCAATAAGACATTGTTCTGCCAACAGGAAGTGAAGTTTTTAGGGTACATTTTTGACCAGAAAGGGGTAAAAACTGACCCAGATAAGCTACAAGCGATTCGCGATTTTCCTAGTCCTAAGAATAAAAAACAGTTACAATCATTCTTAGGATTTGTGAATTATTATTCGCGATTCACAAGTCAATACGCCCGAGAAACTTCACCCCTGTTGAAGCTATTAAGAAAGGGACAACCCTGGGTTTGGGATATAGAGATGCAAGATGCATTTAGGAATGTAAAAAACCTGTTTGTGGAAGCAGTTACTTTGACACATCCGGTGGAAGGTCGGGGAACGTTTTTACAAACTGATGCGAGCGATAACGCTATAGCAAGTCAGCTATACCAGGAAGACCAACAGGGCAGGTTACAAGTAATTGGCTTTGTATCGAGAACACTGAAACAGGCGGAATTAGGGTATACAGTGTGCGAAAAGGAGCTTTTGGCAATAGTGCATGGCCTAAAAAAGTTTCGGCCATTGATAGTAGGGGCCCCATTAACTATCATTACAGACAACAAAGCACTAAAGTTTCTCTATTCATGCAACTATACCAATGCACGCATAACTAGGTGGATTCTCGCGATACAGGAATATCAGCCAAAAATGAGACACTGTCCAGGTAAAGAAAACGTTCCTTGCGACACCATAAGTCGGATGTATCAAAGTAATATAGGAAATAATAGCAGGCAAAAGGGATTAAATGTAGTTAAAATAGGACAAATTAAGGTAGAATGCCCTACAATAATACAAAAGATGTTTAAAGAAATGAGACAAGTCCAGGAGCAAGAACCTGAACTTTCTCATATAATAAATCACATAAATCAGTTTAATTATTATAAAATATGTAACAATATATTATGTAAAATTGTAAACAATAGAACGAAGGTTGTGATGCCAAAGCAAAATATCGTTCCATTTATAGAGCATGTACACAAACAATATGCACATTTAGGTAGAAATAAAATTGTCAAAATGATAAACAAACATGTTTACATTAAAAATATACATAAACAAGTCATAGATGTCATTCGGAAATGTCGGATTTGCCAGTTTGCAAAAGTAACAAATCGATATTTGCAAGCAAGGACTAAACCCATTTTAACACAACAGCCGGGAGAGATTGTTGCTGTCGATTTTTTAGGACCTTTGCCCCGGAGCACAGGAGGTGCAAGGCACATTTTAGTTGTTGTAGATGTATTCTCGAAATTAGTAAAATTATATGCAGTTAAGCGCCCAAATACGACGAGTACAATCGCCAAGCTGTCGCATTATTTTCAGACAATAGGGAAGCCTAGGCGAATACTCTCAGATTTCGGATCGGCTTTTACGTCCCGACAATGGAATTTATGGATGCACGACAACAGTGTTGAGCATACATTAATTCCGGTCAGGCATCCACAGGTAAACCATGCCGAGAGGATAAACCGAGATCTGGGCAGGATTCTTAGGACCTATTGTCATGAAGCGCAGTCATCATGGATGAGATATCTGCCATATATGGAACAGGTAATTAACATAACTCCCCATGAAGTAACTGGATATTCACCTATCCAGGTACACCATGGGGAAGTACCGATATATATATATGGGAGAGATTTCTGCCAGATGATTGTAGAAATGTGGAGCAAGCGACACAAAGAGAAACATTACAAAATGTATTCGATCGTATAAGGACAGTGGGAGAAAGACGGGCTGCTATGAAAAATATAAACTGCCGAGAAACGTCGTTTCAACCGGGCGATTTAGTCCTAATCACTGGGCACAATAGATCAGATGTGTCTAAGAATGAGACAGAAAAGCTGTTGTTAAGGTACCAAGGTCCTTATAAAATTAAAAGGAAAATGGGTCGAAAAACCTATGAAATTGCAAACATGGTTACAGATAAAATCCGAGGCATCTATGATATTAAAGATATTAAAAAGTTTTATGAATGAGTAAAAAATAGTTTAAAACTAAATGCTATTAAGAAAGGCAGTACCAATAATAACCGCTGTGCTTTAAATAAACAAGAATTGTCTAGGTTGAAATAATTTATAACAAAGTATTCAGATGTTTGAATGAAATACCCAGCGAGTCGAACAAATGTAAACAAAGGCTCAAGGTTAAGGGCAATCACTTGTGTTTGTAAACACGGCCACGCTGAAATATCCGGTGGACGGGCGGGGAACGAGTTTAGAAAAACATTCCTTGTAACAAAATAAGCCGGACATACCAGAATAGTAGAAGGCAAAAAAGCCTAAATGTATTTAAAACAGGACAATGTCAATAGGATGTTCTACGGAAATTCCAAAATGTTTAAAGAGAAATGTTTAAGGGATATGAAATAAACTCAGGAACAATAACTTGATTTGTTACAGTTAATCAAATCAACTGTGTTAACAATTATAAAATATCTTGTAATGTATTCTGTAAAATTGTATATGATGTTAAAAACATTAAGAAGCGTTATGACGAGTAAAGGGATTCTAGAAGGTGAACTTTACACTGATCATAATCCAGAAAATACGGAAATGCCTAATTAGAATATTGCTGCAATAATAGAACCAGTACGCGAGCGATAAGCTAAGTTAGGCAGGAATTAAATTGTCAGAAAGATTCACAAACTGATTTAATGTAGAAACAAGAATAAGCAGTAATTGAATAAGGCTAAATCTAGACTTTAAGATTAGCAACTTATTTGTAAAGGGACGAATGGTAAAATCTAAAACAAACTATTTAATAACTAAATCAACATTACAAAGTATTATTCAGGAAGTTTTTGTGTACTGAGCAAACATTGGCGAGCTACATCCACTGCTTAAATCAAACAAGCGGGTTAAATCAAGCAACAATCAGGCAGATAGCAGGCGAATCTTAATAACTTGTACAACAAATACGCGGTCAGACCTTTGCAAAATCAAACGAGAAATCATGTGTGCATGAAATAGTGGGTCGTTAGATCAGACTATCACTGTACAATATAAAACAAGAAAACTTGTGTACTAACGATCAAGGTCGCAAAAATAGAAACTTTGCATGAATAACAGAAGCAATCAGGATTTATCAAGTGGACTTCGATAATCTAGACACAAGCCAGTTTTATAAATTGTACAATCTAAAGATAGAGAATTTGAAAAGCAAGGTTCGTTCCATTTAATATGATAAGTCGAATGGTTGTCGTACTTTATTAAAATGTTTACAAGCCAGCTCATTGACCTTGCAGGTAGTTTGGAATGTAGAATCCACGCAATAGTTAGCCGCTACGAAAGGTTTTTCGGAAAATAAACAAATTAAACTTGATAAACTGTACTTCCACAGCTGACACAATAATACGTAATACTTAAGATATAAATGGAATATGTTTAAAAAATAGTATTGTAAGATTAGTTAGGTTTTTAATTGCAAGTCATTGTTTTTAAAGCCATAACTAGTATAAAATGAAATTGACGTGGTAAATATATAAAGGAAATGACAGCCACCAGTGTGGTGAATAATGTGTAATTTGACAAAATAAAAGTTAGTGTAAACAAAAGTGACTAATAAATTGCTAATTGACTTGTGTTTGAAGTGTTTCAGGGTGAAAACTTCTCAAGAGACAAGAGAATAATAATAAGAAAATTTTGTAATAGAATAAGATAGTTTAAGTAAGAGTAAGATAAGGAATTGGTAAAAAACATTTTAACAAAGTAAAACATTTTTAACCTCTCAAACGGGGAAATTGCAACGGGGTGAGAGACCGTCGCAAGTGGGAAATAAGTAATTTCCTGTTTTTTAGAAATAAAGCTGTTTTTAAAATAATCAAGTAGGGAATTATACAATTAATAAAGAGGGAAAAATTAAATAAAACAGTAAATAGAATAGTTAAGCCACATTAAAGAATGTTATAAAATGAATTTGTAATAACTAACTAAATTTGAACATCGAGAGTGAAGCGAAAAAATTCTAAGTGCCTAAAAAAGCTATTTTTCGAACCAAACCACGTAGAACTTTCATCGACATTTCAAAAGAACCACAATAACCTAGAATGAACATTAGAGAAAACAGAATTCAAAAAACTTAAGAAACAAAAAAGTTACAGCCGTTTAAATAAAATAGACATTTTTCAGTGTTCTAAAATTAATTATCAAACTATGCAAGCTAAAACAGTTTCGTTGCCCGACTTGCCTGTACAAGGAATAAATCGAGCGATAGCAAACTTGCAGGCGGGGTGCGGTAGGTTAAATTCACCGCTATATATACTTGGTCTCTAAGCTTTTAGAGACAGTCTGTAAAAATTTTCTAACACGAGGTGCCGCGGGACGCTATGCTGGACCGCGAGTAGAGACCGTCA
>JBAIZL010000006.1:66230897-66310897 GCA_036971475.1 Prosapia bicincta | reverse complement strand
ATGAGTTTGTCCTAAGAAATATTTTAACCCTTTTTGTAATATGTATTTTATTCCTTAGGTAATGTAAACTTAATTTTTTTTGATAAGAAAAATGAAAATCTGTAGTAAAAATATATAACATTTTAGTTTTTATCAAAACAAAAACCCCCAACGATCACATTACAAAGTCTATTCTAACTCGTACCTCTGTACGTAGTGTATTGCAACAGAAAATCCACATTACTTTCTGTCCATTTTGCAATGAATTTCAAACAATGACACAGTTTCCCAAGCTATAGGATCTGTGCCCGTTCCTATTACAATAAAAGCAGCCGGTTTTCAGACGGGTTTATATTACCCAGGATTTACTGCTAATTGGCACAGCTCCTTCGCCACCCTCGAAATGTGTTTCACTTACACTTTCACTGCTTTGCTTCACTATAACGGTGAGTTTTGAGAAAAATGAGGTTGTAGAAACATTAGCTAGGCGTGACGTAATTCTCTCAATATTCTGTGTTGCCAGAATGCTTCGAATCTTATTGTAGGCGATAGAATGTTTAACAGGAGTGGAAATATACATTCTCTTCGGTGCATGTTTCCATTGGTTTCTTTTAAGGTACATTAAGAGAGACATTATTTTCCAGTTTCCTGAAGTAAGCCGGTTAGCTACCGGGGTATTTTGATTTATGTTTAATACTCTCTTGTCCCGAGACAATCTTAGGAAACGCTAACAGTAAAATCATAAATATGTTTCTGCGTGAAAAATACGATCGACTTTAAATTACACAAAATAATATTGTTGACAATTCCAGTACTTTAGTACAAAATAGCTTAAAATTAACTTCTGAAATCATTTCCTTCAATCATCTCCTACAGATAAACAAGTAATATAGATAAAACAAATATTAAAGTCTGTTATACTTAGCTCACGAGAGTAAAATTGTATTTTAGTTCCATTATTTATTTAAAATAAGTTATTAATAATAAAGTAACATAACCTCTACGTTAAAGGTTACTTTAACCTCTACGTAGAGGTATAACCTCTACGTTAAAACCGCTGTTCTACCACATAACCTATAACGTAAAATCAGCTTTTTATGAAAACATTTGTTATCAAAGACATATTGTTTTTATGTTTTATATAATTTTATGTATTATAAATAGTATGTTGTTTTCTATAAATGTTAAATTAAAATTTGAGATTTCGAAAAGGAATTTAGTAATGAAATTCGAAACGTTTAATATTTAAAAAAGCCAAATTTTCTGTGATCTGTCATTAGCCTAAAATAGTTATTAACAGACATTAAATGAAAATATTGAAAAGTCAATATTATGGAGTCAAAACTGAACAAGATATAGGCCTATAAATATATATAATTGGAGAGTGTGAACTAATAGAAGGAAATGAATAAATGAGACAAAATAATTATTACAAAACCCAATTCATATAAAATGATACATTCTTAAACTAACCTTTTCAAGTTAATAATTATTAATTCAAAACGTTTGACCTATCTATCTAGTTATTTTAAAACAAATATACTTCAAGATAGACTATTTTTTCACTAATTTATGGATAAATGTAAAGGAAAATATTGACAAGAAACCAGAAGTTATAACCTAATTAAAAATTTTAATTACATTTGTATCGCTATTTGGAATGGTACATACAAATTACGTTATTAATTAACAGATTACTTACCCAAATAACGAGTGTTATTGGCAATCACGAAGTTAAAATATTTTACACTTAATAATATGATTCTTTCATACGTATATAATTATGTATATTAATTGTAATTATAAAAAGAATTAAATAAAATAAAATAATTCTCTGTCGACGTCTGTAGGAATTGACTATACATTTTTTATATATATCTTGTTTTTAATTTAGAATAGACCCTATTAATTACATACTATTATTGGTAGCGTTGAAATCTATATCATTTGAAGGACAGGTAGTTTTTTCTCGTTTGAGTAACTGGCAATAACGACAGTACCTGGTGTACTAGAGGTTTAAGAAAGGCTATAAAATGAAAAGATACATTTTACCAATCCCGTTTCATACCCAATATTTTTAAGGATAATTTAAATTAGCAAAATATACGAAAAAAACAATCAGATTTTGACTTTTTAAATTGATAAAATCTGATACTATACGTTACAAACGAATTTTTAAAAAAGTAATCAACTTCTTCAATCGCCCAATTTCATGTTTCTAACGGTTCTATTTTGGCTAATCGTGAGTGACGTTTGGTCACGTCATGTGAATGTAAACACAGACATGACCCGGGGATAATATAATGAACCACTCAATGTAGGCCTACAAATTTAATGTCAAGGCCATAAATACAACCCTTAAAGTTTTAAACTAATTCCTAGATAAAAACAACTTAAATTACAAAAATCTCAAACTAAAATGTTTTATGTTATTCTTAAAGCAAAGCAAAATCATTTAGTCGGCTTATAAATGTTTCCTTAGCATTATTATGCTATTGTAAACATTATTGTTAGAAGTCTATAAAATAACGAACATCCCTCATTGGAGATTAAAGTTTAACATTTTAAATACTGGTAATTCCTTATTTCTTTCCTTGTAAATGAACAAAACGAGAAAAAAAGCTTTTCATTATATTTAATATTTATTTCTGACAATCCTTTTTCTTTGAAGTCATGTTGTCATGGCAACGACAAAGGATTTAAATTTGCATTCATAAACGCAACGGAAATTTAATTTTTTTACGGAAGTGAAAAAAGTGATTGAAACTTACAACTTGCCTTCTATTAAATAATGTTTTAATAATTACACATATTTCCTTTTTTTCTTTATTATTATTTTCCACTGTTTATGACTGTCAATCAAATAGAATTCCGAAGAGAATTAGACACTCTAGAAAAATTAAATTAGACACATAAAATTAACGTGTTTATACATCTATTTAGCTAGAGGATAATCGAGATCATGTTCTAATTTACAGCCTAGAGATCAGATATAACAAAACACCTTTTTTTATTTAATTGCTTTTGTTATCTCACTCTCTCCTTATATATAAATATATATATGTATATATATATATATATATATATATATATATATATATATATATATATATATATATGCTGATACGTATTCCTTCACGGATGGAAAAATATGATGAATTGTTACTATCTGGAGTAGGCCCTACATCCGTTCATTCTGCAGTCCATAAATTCGCAGTTCCGACGTTTCATTAGAATCTCATCCAGCATTGACGAGGTGAACCCAACAACAGTAGCCTCGCTCTGTTGTTGGGTTCACCTCGTCAATGCTGGATGAGATTCTAGCGAAACGTCGGAACTGCGAATTTATGGACTGCAGAATGAAC
Source organism: Prosapia bicincta (assembly GCA_036971475.1). NCBI lineage: Eukaryota > Metazoa > Arthropoda > Insecta > Hemiptera > Cercopidae > Prosapia > Prosapia bicincta. The sequence continues at coordinate 66,307,553 of JBAIZL010000006.1, read as the reverse complement.
GGATGTACTCCAGATAGTAACAATTCATATATATATATATATATATATATATATATATGTATGTATATATTAATATATTAAATATGGCGATATGTTTTCTTGTAATATAGTTAATAAAATAAAAACATTTCAAAAACAAGAATACTTTTAATGCATATTTTATTCTTTTAAAGCTTTTCGCCGATAAAACAGTACCAGCATCTTCAGGAAAATAATTACCTAACCTTAGATAATTATTTTCCTGAAGATGCTGGTACTAATTTATCGGCGAAAAGCTTTACAAGAATAATATATGCATTAAAAGTATTCTTGTTTTTGAAATGTTTTGATTTTATAATATATATATATTTATGTATATATATATATATATATATATATATATATATATATATATATATAGCGTTAAAACATTTATTCGTTGAAAATGTACTTTTGTATATTCATTTAAACTTCTAGGGGATGACACTTGATGTTAATACAATTTATTAAAAATAATAATTCTATATTTAAATTTTTTTATTTATTTATTGTTAGTTTTATTCATTATATATATATGCTAATTTTTCACAAAAGGGGTAAGGTATGCAATATTGGTATTTCGACCCATTTGGTTGAATATTAATATTAACATTTACATTCATAAAGTTTCTATTTTCATATTATAGGTTATGTGGTAGAACAGCTGTTTTAACGCATAGTTTATGTTACGTTATTTTTATTAATTGTATTTATTTAATAAAAAGTAAATAAAATAAAATGTATATTTGTTGACTTATATAGGAAATGACTTTAAACATTTGTTGTTTATATTAATGGTTTCAGGTTCATTTGTCATAAAAAACCCTGTATTGACCCCCCCCCACTATGGCGTTCGCAGAGGCTACTATAACCTATACTTGGTCTACTTTGTTAGGCATAAACAAACAAAGACTAATTGTATGTTGCATGGGTTATACAAGGGCTATTTTTCTTAGACTATTTTTAGAAGGTATTTTATTTTAAATTTATACTATTATCCAGTTTGGTCAAATTTATATTTTGTAATAGCATAAGTATACTACGAATAAATACTCTGTGGAATGTGTAGTAGGATTATGACTACACTGGTTCTAAAATGTCATATTTAATAGTTAATATATTCAATAATATTGAAAAAATATTTTAATAAAAGACAAACACTTTTTTAATAATTGGTAAATGGGAAAATATTATAGTATATACCAAACCCATATACATAGAATACGTCGTAGCCACTCTGTAATGTTTTTTGAAGGGAAATTTAAACAGATTAGAGCCTAAAGAAGAATATCTTAACTTAGAGCATTAAAGAACACTTAAGGGCAGACTACAAGTGGAATTTTCCTGTAGGGGTGGTTTACCATCCCCCCCAAAGTTTATGGGGTCGTTACACTACACAGAGGTGCTAATAGGGTAATTAGAAATGGATATTCCCATATACTTTCTTAGTTACGCTGTTTTATGTGAATTAGTCTTTACAATTAGTTTTACCAAAACTACCAAATATTTTATTTTTTGAAATGCTTCCGGATGAAAACTAAAATTTTCTTTAACAGCAAACAAAACTCTATTGTAAGATTAAACTACCGCTTGCTTGCGGATAGAAATTTATACTCACTCAATAAACCCACCGTAATTTTATCTTTTTCGACAAACGTCAAGAAATTCTATCGACAGACTTTTATATTTTCTAATTTTAACACGGTATCGAGTGCACTGTGAACCGGCCGAAGTATTGTCTACGAGCATACAAAAGCCATTTAGTAAGACATCGCCTATAGTTGACTCCGTCTACCCATTGTTGTATTGTCCGGCTGCATTCAGACGTTTATAATACTTGTGCGGATTACAATAATAGGCGCACAACTAACCCTTGAATGCAGATCCAACTAGGCATCAACTAAATATTTACTAAATACCATCTCTTTTAAGATTTAAATTACCCTGTATATAGAATGGAATTATTCCTACATGTTGAAAACTCGCTGATTAACTAAAGCAACCAACTTCACGGACCGCTTACAAGTGGCTATATAGCTCTACATTATATTTTTATTTACGTCTACGTTTTATTTAAAATAATAAACGTCATCAGTTTTTGTAAAAAATGTAAATAATAATAAACCGAATTTTTAGGTTTCACTCTTTACTAGGTAATCTCCTAAAATAACTACTATTATGTGTTTCACCTTAATGTCAGATCACAGACCAATTCATGCTACGATATATACAACTCTAAGCTTCGATTTTGTAACAGGAAATCCTTTTCAAGAGCTAAAGGCTTATCAATATAATATTAAATCATAATTTGCTGGTTTTAACATTCATAAACAATACTTTTACCATGGTTAAAATCAAATATTTCATTATTCTTAATCAATATTAACATTTATATGTCAAATTGCACTACTAGACAAGTCAAATTATAATCACAATTTATGTAGACAAGTAATTTTTTCGGATAGAATATAAAAACGTAGAGGGTAATTGTAGTAGCATAAATTGGTCAATAAACCACAAAACACATTGAAAAGTTATTATCATACATTATAAAAAGATTAATAAAACTAATATAGATATTCCTAAAACGTATAATTTATTTCACACACTGCAAGACTTATAATACTCTACGTTATATAAAACTTTTGTTATCACTAAAGTATAAGCGTTTGGAGATAATAATGCATAACACATAACAGTAACATCTGAATACTCAGTCGTCATAAAAGCCTCACATTAAAATACAAACCTCCTTCTGTATAGGTAAGAAAGGACGGGCGAAAAGTTAAAAATATACTTTCGCCTTAGTTCTGTGTTAGGACATCTGTACAGTTTGGTAGATCCCCTGGCGACGTTTTGTCATCTGCGACTGGCAGTTTTTTTTTTTTTTTTTGCTAGTGTTGTGTTCAGTTTCTTACAGCCAAATATGTAAATGAAAATGTCATTGCAAGAGCTAATGAGTCGTAGGTTATATGTTTAGTTATATATTAAGATATGGTAGAAAATTGATGGTTGGTCTAGGAATTCTGAATATAAACCCGGTGCCATTTACTTTACCGAGGAGGACAGCAATAATCAAATTAATTAAAAATTCAAGTCAGTTTATTTCTCGTTTTATAAAAACGTCTATTCTTGAACATAAAATATGCAATACATAGCACAGCCAACATACAGTTCGATAACGGGGAACAAGTAAAGAAAACAACCTCATATATTCCGAGATGCAGACAAGAGAATCTGACAGCAATAAAAGAAGACAGACTCTTTCCTCTTAGGATTTCCGATTATACAAGAACTTGTGATTATATGCCATCCAGATTGTATTTTACCGTTTCGTGCATCATGATGCCTAGATGATCATTTGCATCAACCCCATGTCTAGTGATTATTGCTTTTGAGAAAACTATGAGCGCTTCCTGTATATAAAGACGGAATGCTAATCTTTACAGTACATGAACAAGAAAGACTTATGCGCAGCAAAAAGACCTTGGCACGTAATGCCATGTCTGCTCTTTCCAGGGGTTGCAAAACTGGACGCAGTAGTATGTTGGGACAAACACTACACTTCTTGAACTAACAATATTATACGAATGGGATTCCCAGTGACTTCACACGACAAACTCTGTTATTCAGACTATTTATGACATTGCTCCACCCTCTTTCTTGTACAGATACTTCCATCCCTCGTGGAACCACATAGCAAAATTTTGTACGCACGATGAACTGTGATTACAGAATCGCTCTGCAAATTCCAAAAGCATATTGTCGTCAATCACTTTCCTTACTACTACCGCTCTCAAGCGGAATGTAGAGGAAACATTTTCTGATCATGCGCAGATTTACAAACTGGTTACTTTATTCTTTTAGTCAAGGGGTATATCATTATTAAAGATGTCGCTTATGAATTACTTTACACAAAACTATTTTAGTTTGAATAGTACGGTTTAGTTGGTTTGATAATTCTATAAACAAGTATTTAAGAAATAAGTAAATCATAAGGCATTTAAAAAACTAATTCATAAGGCATTTAAAGATCTAGTTATAGATATACAGTATTGGTGTATTTTACCAATCTCTAATTATTGTTTTTTTCATAATTATGATTTAATTTGTATTTATGATTTCCTACCGAACGTAACTGCTACATTTATTTCACACTTCTTCACTTGAAAATATGATCCGGGAACGAGTTATTCTTTCCTTTAATGATCATTCGTGAGTATACTAGTAAATGAACCTAATTTGTAAAATATGCGAGACTCATCAAGAGAAGTACACTCCTCGCACTCCTCGAGCTAATGAGTCATTGCCCACTCTAATTATATGGTAGATATGGTGAGAAATTGATGGTTGGTCTAGGAAGTCAGATTATAAAACCGGTGTCATTTACTTCACCCAGGAGGACAGCACTAAACAAATTAATTAAAAATTTAAGTCCGTTTATTTCTCGTTTTATAAAAACGTCTATTCTTGAACATAAAATATAAGTAATTCATAAACCATTTACAAAAAGCCTAGTTATAGATATACAGTATTGGTGTATCTCACCAATTAGTAGTTATTGTTATTTCTCATAATTATGATTATGATTTAATTTGTATCTATGATTTCCCACCGACCGTAATTGCTACATATATTTCACTCTTTTTCACTTGGAAAAATGTTCCGGGAACGAGTTAATCTTTTCTTTAATGAAAATTTGGCGAGTATACTAGTAAATTACCCTAATTTGTACAATATGCGAGACTCATCAAGACAAGTACACTCCTCACATTTGAAAAAATACTTTAATTCCTGCTGCTCTATTTGGACTCTAAACAAGCGCGTTTTTAGTTGCTCCATTCTTATTTCTGCACGTCATTGCCTAGCCATTATACGAAATGTTACAAATACCTTCTTATTACTGAATTGTCCATCCATACATATTTTCACGTATTACTACAATTAAGAAGGGGTTATTTCTTGTCTCAGTTAGGCTATACCTTACACTTTTATTTAGCATGAATATATGAGGACGCCGCAATGTAATGAGAAAACACCTCACACACACCATAGTAGGTCTAGTATAGGCAACTCATTTCTGTTGCTCATCTGTATCTGTGCTCATATGACCGTCTAGTAGTAGAAATATTAGTGTAGATTTAGTAAGACCTTCTGTGCTAGTAAGACCATAGTAGAAGAAAGATCTTTGTAGGTCTAGTAAGATCATCTGTGCTAGTAAGGCCACCTGTGCTATTAAGACAATCTAGTAGTAGAAAGATCTGCAGTGGTCTAGTAAGACCATCAGTACTAGTAAGACTACATGTGCTTATAAGACCATCTAGTACTAGAAAGATCAGTGTAGGTCTAGTAAGGCCATCTGTGCTAGTAAGGCCACCTGAGCTAGTAAGACCATCTAGTAGTAGAAAGATCGGCAGTGGTCTAGTAAGACCATCTGTACTAGTAAGACCACATGTGCTTATAAGACCATCTAGTACTAGAAAGATCAGCGTAGGTTTAGTAAGACCATCTGTGCTAGTAAGGCCATTACTGCTAGTAAGGCCATTAGTGCTAGTAAAACCATCTGAGCTAGTAAGACCAGTTGTGCTAATAAGACCATATAGTAGTAGAAAGATCTGTGTAGGTCTAGTAAGACCATATGTGCTAGTAAGACCAGTTGTAATAATAAGGCCATCGAGTACTAGAAAGATCTGTGTAAGGCTAGAACGACCATCTGCCGCTGAACTATTAAACGGAAGGGTGTAATCCTATACCTTAAAGAATTTGGACGTACACTAGACCCATCAATTAAAGAATAAACCTACAATTCTCATTCTTAAGAAGGAGACAACCTATACATTTTACATATTTACACTTTGAAAGTTTAAAATTAAAACTAACCTAATTTACATTCATACCTTTAAGAATCGCAGATAATCTTATCGCAAAAACTATTAATTCGAGAACCTACCGACAACTGCTTCTGTGAACGAATACCCCATTCGGCTTTAAAGCTGACAGCAGAGTTTTGCAAGAGAAATATACGGTTTCCAATTGAAGCCAATATTCACAAGTAAGGATTTCTCTTGTCAGTTACTTTGCTTTTATTTGCAATAAATTATATTCCTTCTTCAAAGCCCTGAATCGATGACCCGCGGCTTGACTTCGTTCTATTATATATTTCAGCTACTGAGCGAGCCATCTGTTAAAATAATTGTGTACAAATATTACGCATTTTGTGTATAATTAATTACTTCCTTTCGTATTAGGATTAAGTATCACAATGAAACTTATAATAGCAGTCAAACGTGTTTCGAAAAAAAACAGCAGTGTTATCAGTCACTATAAATATGTGGACTCTAATAGTATGTAGGGGCCATCTGAAATTAACTTTCATAAAGTGAACGTTATTGTTGAGAAGATATTTATTGAATATTGTTTGGGAATTTATACCTAATCTATATGTTATTCTTGTAATATAAATAAAATATCATTCTTTTTACCGATTGCTGTGTGTGATACTAAATGTCTTTATGCTACTACTACGTGCAATGAGTGTTTCTTTGGCTGTTTTTGAAACCTAAAGCTACTTTTAAAACAATTCTGGCATCTTATTGGTGGACACACACGTTTTGCAGTTAGGATAGAAATTGCTACTAATTACGTTAAGTCCTCAAACATCGAAACACCATTTTGCAACAGACTGAGATAGCTATTTCAAACAATACATCTCACGTCATAATATCCAATTCAATTTTTAAATGGTAACTATAATTCTATATTAAATTAACACATAAACAATACTAAATTGGAGCAGTAGTAATAATCGACAAAATATAAATCTTACTAACAACGCTTTGCTCCATCTGTGACTTCCGTTATGTGCTACCAGCATCTGTGTGTAATCAGAGATAAGACAGAAACAGACGAAATTAATTTCATTTCGTACAAATTAAACGTGGTTTTAAATTAAATAGAGGTTTTTGCAAACAATAAAATACAAAAACAACAAATATTATAAAGCATTGCTTTGGGAAAACGTGTACAAGACATGTTCCAGAGGAATCTCAACATAAAACCCTAATGAACGCAAAACATAAAATAGTGTGTCAGCCAATATTTCTGCGTTTAAAGGTGATCTAAATTTTTATGTTAGAAAAATTTCCAGAATAGAGAAATGCAGAATAAACAACAGGTACACTTGGAAGACATGAGGTGGCGCTATTGTAAGTGGCTGGAACTGAACCATCGTGACAATAAGAGGAGTTGGAGATACTGCTATTACCACAATACCGAAACTTTTCAATGTGTGTGTGTGTGTGTGTGTGTGTGTGTGTGTGTGTGTGTGTGTGTGTGTGTGTGTGTGTGTGTGTGTGTGTGTGTGTGTGTGTGTGTGTGTGTGTGTGTGTGTGTGTGTGTGTGTGTTTGTGTGTCTGTGTGTGTGTGTCTGTTTGTGGGTGTGTGTGTGTGTGTGTGTGTGTGTTGCAACGGAACTTCACCCAGCTCACTCACTCCCGACCCCTAGCAAACTCGACCTGCCACAAACCTGTCGACGTTTGCCCAACTCGCAATTACAAGAACATGAATTTAAATCGTAATTAAAAAACCCACCCTGTGGATTCTGTCTACTAAGATTGAAAAGGTCATGGTAAGGTCAGTGATGTGTCAAACGGTGTAACATTGGGTAGCTGAAAAACACAGAAATTTATCACACAAATTAATACCTTACCATGCTTTGTAGACCTGTTTGCTCCGTGTTCCTGCTCTCGTGAAGTCCGTGTCAGATAACATCCTACTATATCCTCTTTACTGAGGCCCTGGGTTATATATGATAAGATCTGCCAGTGGGTATCAACCCCTGGACTTGGAAATAAAACCAGCTAGTGTTGGCCTAGCTCAAACTGAATTGGTTGTTAAATTTAATTCTTTGGGTGGGTTCCTCGACTATTATAAGGTGCGCTTTGATCATTTGTTATATGTAATTTATTAAAATTAATGACCCTATTAGGCTTGCTGGTATGGCATTTAAAGCTTTCAATGGTTTTATTAGATAAATTTTCTAGCTGGGAAATATTACATTTATTACTTAGCACACAGGATTATTTAATAAAATTTTTCACTAACCTTTGCTTGAAATATGAATTTAATAATATTACAATAACGAAATTTAATCAAATGATCATATTCTTTAACTACAATAATATCTTGATATTTGGTTTTATATTTGAATTTAATAAACATTGAAATAACGAAATTTAAACAAATGAACATATCCTTTAAATCAAAATAATATCTTGACATCTAGCTTTACTTTTGAATTTAATCGCGTGAAAAATAATAATTGTTAAATAAAAGGATCATATTCTTTTAACAACATAATTTCATGACGTTTATACATATTAGAACATAAATTAAATTGTCTCTTACTACCCAAATACATATTTTCATTGATTGCAGGGAGGTTGACAGATCCTATATCAAATTGCTGCACTCATTTAATTTATGGGCTGACTTTGCACCAGCAGTTACTTGACATTTATTTATTTATATATGAAATTACTAGAGAATAAAATTGTTATTAACACTACTTGTTAACACTTAAGAATTGTTTACCAATTTTTTGGACATATACAATTTACCTTAAATTTTTGATAAACTGAGTTTGGATTCACAACAATCCTTTATAAATTATCAAACAAGTTATACATGATTTTACGTTAATTAATAAAACATATCAATTTCTAAACATCTTAATGATTGTGCTTTTATAAGTTTATCTTTCCAAATTATAACAGTTATTACTTTAACATTTATCAATCATTTAAAATTTCACATAAATCTTTTATATATATTTAATAAGCTTCATACTTTAATTTATTTTTCAAGAAATAAAGCCATGACTTAGTTATTTAAACCTTTAATTTGTCGTTTTTGACTTTAGAAATTTTTCCAAATAATCTGGTTTATAATATTTAAAATTGTACAGAAATTATGACTTGCCCGACTCGCACTTTCCTGGATCCCCCTTGTATGTCCTGGGTGGCCAGATCCTTCCTTTCAGACTGGCAGTTGTTCTCGTCTGAAGGATTTTCCTTCCAGGCAGCGGCACAAGGCGACGTCATCTTCTTCAAGAAAAGAAATCTAACCGGGATTTTATCATGATCGATAGCTAGCTTGCGCTAGTCGTTATTGTTAGACATTTTACGGCCAAATCGCGCACTCCGCGGCCAGATCAATGAAATTTAAAAGTCCATTATGACTTTCTCTGCAATTTAATTTAAACAGTGACCTTCTCGGTCGAATGCTCAAACGAGAGTCCTTTTTCTAAACCTGCAACCAATTCACTAGCTGCTTACCCCCACTACTTGATTTTCATGCACAGTTTTGATTTTAAGCGTGCTTATTTAATATTCTGTTGGAACTTGATTCTGGTTTTAGCACACAAAGCACTCGCAAAGTCATCATTTGTGTACATTACAATCGGTTTTAATCTTATTCAACTAGCAATTGAGTTTCATGGCTTAGCAAAACTAGATAAACTTATTCAATAAAATTTAAGATTTTTCAATTTCTATTCAATTGTTACGGAACCAATTTTTTCCGTTACAACCTCCCTGCTATTAAATGAAATTTGGGACCATTTTCCCAAATTGAGCTTAATACTACTTACTACTATTTAACACTAATATATATTGGCTTCATGTCCTCAGGCGTCCTTCTCCCTGAAACTCACATAACACATATATTATTAGTATCTTACACTTTCAACACATTGAAACTTTGTCTCCTTGCACTCACGATGCAAGCCATTATTTCTATATCATACAATTTATTTGAACTTAATACCCATAAACAATGCTTTATTTCTTGATCCATAAATTCTTTTTATACCTTGTACTCATATTTTAACATTTACATACGTTATTTTTATAAGTTACACAGAACTAACATGGATTTATTTCAATTTCACCTACAGTTTATACTTAATCTGTTATGTGGACAATTTATATGTTTGAATTACGCGACTTTCGCGCTGTTGACAACTGCAGCTGATTCTGACAGCCAGTAGCCTTGAACGCGCTTGGCAACGTCCGCTAGTTGGACTTTGGGCATCCCCTCTCTTTTGAGCAGGTCAGCTACCGCATTTCATTTTGCTGTTTTCGACTTTATCTGTGCAATGCTATGCAATATCCTACAAGTTTTATTTAGCTTGATTTACTCTAGGCCGTCGCCCTATGTCCGTCCAAGCAGTTGATTGCTTATCTTATTTGTTGTTCCATACGCAACTACTTAGCTTATCGCAGCCTATTCAAATTTTTTTTCTAAAGTTATTAGAAGTTACCTAATCCATCCAGATTATTACATTACGTTTATTTTTGTCCCTTTAAATTTTTAAAAACCTTTCATAATTGTACATTTAAATACTTCGTAGCCTAATTAATCTTTTTACATATTTATAATTATTGATGAAATTTTTTGATGTCCCTTACATCGTAAATTCCCCTATATTTATTTGTAATTATGTTTTCGAATTTTCATAGGAATGGGATAGTTCCTATTTATGAACGTGCTATCCTCTTGAATTTTTAACGCATGTTTGTATTTAGTCGCTCTGCCTGGCTTGTCACTAAATATATCTTTAAATTCATTTAATAAATCATTTAATTTTGCCTGTTGATTTTCACTTAATATACTATTTTTATCTTGGACATGTTGTAGGTCAATTTTACTTATTTTTACACATTGCTTATCGGTATTAATTTTTTCCCCGTTTTTTACGGAACCTCTTCCATTCGGCCCGTCCCTTGTAATTTATTTCCTTTTCTTTATTTAAGGTTTTTGCAATTTTGCCGCGATCAGTGGGCTTTGATTTTAGCGATTCGTTAGTTGACGAATTTATGTTAATAGACTGTGTATAAAATGAGCATTTGGCTAATTTATTATAATTAGCTTTTTTCTTTGTTGTGACTTCAGGTCTATCCTGCAAGTTACTTAATTTTTTTATTTGTGGCTCATGGCCTTTATTTGTGGATTCTTTGATCCCGTTTCCTCCTTTAATCTCTTTCCTTAATTTCCCTTTATTTATATTTGTTGGGTTTATACCCTGATTTATTTTAGTTTCACCATTTTTTAATGGATTTGGGTTGCTCGTTTTATTAGATCCTACATTTATTCTTTGATTTTCTAACTTCTCTCGCTCCCTGCTATTTCGGGGATTACCGCCTACTGATATATTTGCATTAATTTTTATTTTTGGTTCTAGTTTCGGATTTTTTACATTTTTGTTTTGTTTAAATTTTAAATTTTGGTTTTTTTCTCCTGTCTGTGACAGAGTACGTTGTATATCGAGATCCCTTTGTTCTCGATGTACAACGGCTATCGGCCCCATATTCTCGCCGTTGGCAATCAACCCCCCCACTTCCGGCTGGTAAGATGGTATTTTGCCTTGGTTAATTGGGTTGTCTTGTTTATTTTGTTTTACATTCATTTTATCACTTTTCATTTTTACGCCTACATTCTTTTCATTTACATTGTTTATTTGATTTATATTTTCTATTTCCCTGTTGGCTTCTAGCCTTTGTTTATTATTTTTATCGGGTAAACATATTTTTCCGTCTTTTCCCGTTTTTTGGAAATCCTGCCAGAGCATTTCCCCGTCCAGCTCATAGGAGATAAACGATTTCTCCAGATTTATGCGGGTCTTAAGCTCACACAAAGTATTCATCCCCAATATGAGGTCAACTCGTAAGTTTTCCACTATTAGGAATACAAATTCCTTTGTGTGACCCTGAAGAGTTAGAGGTAAGAAAGTTTGTAACTTAACCCGTCTGCATTTCGAGCCGATTGCTGTTAGAACCCCCATGTTAGCTACTGGTAGTTCGTAAAACATGTTTCCTTGCTGTTTCAAGGCCAGGTATTTGCTCGCATTAATCACGGACATTTGTGCACCAGTGTCCACTTCTGCGAATATCTCCATACCATTTATCTTGCAGCTAATCAATGGGCATTGCTCTACTTGCTCAATTCTATTTATGCAACTATCGGGTTCCTCTAACAATTCGTCCCGCATAAATAAGGCTAAACCGTTCAGGCTCACTATCTCGTCACGATGGTAAACTTGACGATTTTTGCTTTTCGGGCTATTGCGTTCCGGCGATCTCTTTCCTCGGATCCCTAGCCGCGCTAACGGACAATGCCCCTTGTTGCTAGAGATCCTCGTTTCTAGTTTTTTTTTGCTGTGTGTCACTAGGTCCGGGGATAGAACGTGGCGGATTGGGTTTCTTAGGATACTTCGGTGGGGTTGTTTTTTGGTGTTCACCATAGGATCTTGGGTTATGGTCGGGTCTTTGGTTGTTAGAAGTGACGAAGCGCGGTGGTGCCCGGTTTGCATTTCCGTTAGCGCGGTGGTTCTCCGTCACGTTGTCGAGTTGGATTAGAAACGCAATAGCTTGTTTAATGTTCTGCGTGGGGTTGCCCACACTAGCTAATTGAACGTTGGTCCCGAAATGCTTCATGATCATGAAGATTAATTGCTTTTCGGGAATTACTGGATCTAAGTTCTTCGCCTTGTTTACCATCATGACGAAATATTCCGCCATGTTGGAAGGTCCGTTATTACTATATTTGCCCTGACTTAATTTCCTCCGAATCCTTTCCTGTTGGTGGAAGCTCCAGAAGTGCTGAGTGAATTCCTTGCGGAAATCCTGGTATGTCTCAGACCCCTTCTTTATAGCTCTCCACCAACTGTCGGCTGAACCCTGTATATATCGTTCTATGATCTTGAGCTTTGTAATTTCCTCCATCGTATTATCGATTTCAAAAAATAACGACTCCATTTCACAGAGAAACTCGATCGGGTCTTCCCGCGATGTACCCCAAAACTCTATTTTCCTATAGGATGCCTCGTTCAATTTGTTTGACACTGTAGGCAAACATATTTGTGTTATTGGCCCTGCCGTCCCTGAACTAGTAAGCCTATGTTCTAATTTTTTCACCTGTTGGTTTACAGACTTTACGTCCTCCCTTACTTTATTTACTTTCTCGCTTAACTGCGTTGTTTGAATCTCTACCTCGTTTTTTATTTTTTCGATCACGGTGGCCTGTTCGGTCATTTTCCCTTCTAGGTTGCTCGTTCGACTTTCCGAATCCGCCCTATATTTGCTCATTTCATCGTGAAACGCTTCTAGGATCTTTTGGCGTTCTAATTTCTCTAACTCCCACCTTTTTTCGGCTAACTCGAACTCTTGTTGACGTTGTTTCTTGTCCTCCTCCCTTTCGGCCTCTCTTACCGCTTTATCTAATTCCCTTTCTTTTAGCCGTCTTTCTTCTTCGCGCTTGTCCCTAGCCGCATTTTCTAATTCCCTTTCTTCCTTATCTTTTACGCGCCTCTCTTCCTCGCGCTTGTCCCTAATCGCATTTTCAGCTTTCATATAGGCTAAAAGCTTATCCATGTCGGATTTCGGTTCGGCTTTTGCCATTTTAATTAAATTTAAAGTTTGTTTAACTAAATTTATAGATGCGACTAGATATTTATTTTTATATGTGATTTCTTATTTTATAAATTTATTTTATATTTGGTTTGGCCGTTCGGTGCGGGTTGTAGATAATGCCTAAGGTGTTGTACTCTCGTACCTAGTTAGATTTCTTGATTTTAATTATTTCTTTTTAATTTAATTTTTATTTAATTATTTTTTATTTAATGGCTTTACTCCCTGCCTATTTACGTTTTTTTTTTTTTTTTTTTTTTTTTTTTTTATAATTAAATTTCCCACTAAAATTCTTTAGCTGGGTTAAATTAATTTAAAATTTATTAATGATTTTGCCTAATCGTGCCTTCCTTATTCGAGTCCCAAGTGCGGGCGCCATATCTGCAACGGACCTTCACCCAGCTCACTCACTCCCGACCCTAGCAAACTCGACCTGCCACAAACCTGTCGACGTTTGCCCAACTCGCAATTACAAGAACATGAATTTAAATCGTAATTAAAAAACCCACCCTGTGGATTCTGTCTACTAAGATTGAAAAGGTCATGGTAAGGTCAGTGATGTGTCAAACGGTGTAACATTGGGTAGCTGAAAAACACAGAAATTTATCACACAAATTAATACCTTACCATGCTTTGTAGATCTGTTTGCTCCATGTTCCTGCTCTCGTGAAGTCCGTGTCAGATAACATCCTACCATATCCTCTTTACTGAGGCCCTGGGTTATATATGATAAGATCTGCCAGTGGGTATCAACCCCTGGACTTGGAAATAAAACCAGCTAGTGTTGACCTAGCTCAAACTGATTTGGTTGTTAAATTTAATTCTTTGGGTGGGTTCCTCGACTATTATAAGGTGCGCTTTGATCATTTGTTATATGTAATTTATTAAAATTAATGACCCTATTAGGCTTGCTGGTATGGCATTTAAAGCTTTCAATGGTTTTATTAGATAAATTTTCTAGCTGGGAAATATTACATTTATTACTTAGCACACAGGATTATTTAATAAAATTTTTCACTAACCTTTGCTTGAAATATGAATTTAATAATATTACAATAACGAAATTTAATCAAATGATCATATTCTTTAACTACAATAATATCTTGATATTTGGTTTTATATTTGAATTTAATAAACATTGAAATAACGAAATTTAAACAAATGAACATATCCTTTAAATCAAAATAATATCTTGACATCTAGCTTTACTTTTGAATTTAATCGCGTGAAAAATAATAATTGTTAAATAAAAGGATCATATTCTCTTAACAACATAATTTCATGACGTTTATACATATTAGAACATAAATTAAATTGTCTCTTACTACCCAAATACATATTTTCATTGATTGCAGGGAGATTGACAGATCCTATATCAAATTGCTGCACTCATTTAATTTATGGGCTGACTTTGCACCAGCAGTTACTTGACATTTATTTATTTATATATGAAATTACTAGAGAATAAAATTGTTATTAACACTACTTGTTAACACTTAAGAATTGTTTACCAATTTTTTGGACATATACAATTTACCTTAAATTTCTGATAAACTGAGTTTGGATTCACAACAATCCTTTATAAATTATCAAACAAGTTATACATGATTTTACGTTAATTAATAAAACATATCAATTTCTAAACATCTTAATGATTGTGCTTTTATAAGTTTATCTTTCCAAATTATAACAGTTATTACTTTAACATTTATCAATCATTTAAAATTTCACATAAATCTTTTATATATATTTAATAAGCTTCATATTTTAATTTATTTTTCAAGAAATAAAGCCATGACTTAGTTATTTAAACCTTTAATTTGTCGTTTTTGACTTTAGAAATTTTTCCAAATAATCTGGTTTATAATATTTAAAATTGTACAGAAATTATGACTTGCCCGACTCGCACTTTCCTGGATCCCCCTTGTATGTCCTGGGTGGCCAGATCCTTCCTTTCAGACTGGCAGTTGTTCTCGTCTGAAGGATTTTCCTTCCAGGCAGCGGCACAAGGCGACGTCATCTTCTTCAAGAAAAGAAATCTAACCGGGATTTTATCATGATCGATAGCTAGCTTGCGCTAGTCGTTATTGTTAGACATTTTACGGCCAAATCGCGCACTCCGCGGCCAGATCAATGAAATTTAAAAGTCCATTATGACTTTCTCTGCAATTTAATTTAAACAGTGACCTTCTCGGTCGAATGCTCAAACGAGAGTCCTTTTTCTAAACCTGCAACCAATTCACTAGCTGCTTACCCCCACTACTTGATTTTCATGCACAGTTTTGATTTTAAGCGTGCTTATTTAATATTCTGTTGGAACTTGATTCTGGTTTTAGCACACAAAGCACTCGCAAAGTCATCATTTGTGTACATTACAATCGGTTTTAATCTTATTCAACTAGCAATTGAGTTTCATGGCTTAGCAAAACTAGATAAACTTATTCAATAAAATTTAAGATTTTTCAATTTCTATTCAATTGTTACGGAACCAATTTTTTCCGTTACAGTGTGTGTGTGTGTGTGTGTGTGTGTGTGTGTGTGTGTGTGTGTGTGTGTGTGTGTGTGTGTGTGTGTGTGAGTGTGTGTGTGTGTGTGCGTGTGTGTGTGTGTGTGTGTGTGTGTGTTTGCTTGTGTGTGTTTGTGTGTGTGTGTGTGTGTGTTTGGTCCTCCTTAATCCTATAGTTAACATGAAGTATATTCAGCTATCCTAAGCTAAAATCAGCTGTCCTAAAGAACCTAACTTAACCTAACGTATCCAGACTACTAAATTTAGTCCCACAGCAATCTTAACTAAAATCAGCTAACATGAACTAAATAAAGCTGATCCATAACTGACCAAAAGCGAAATTAGCTAACCCAAGCTACAATCAGCTGTAACATGACTTACCTAAACTAAAATCAGTTGATCCAATGCTAACCTAAAGTTAAATCAGCCTATCAGCAGCTGATGTAACTAAAATCAGCTGACCAAACTAAAATCAGTCTATTCAATGCTAACCTAAAGTTAAATCAGCAGCTGATGTTAACTAAAATCAGCTGACTTACTGCTAACCTAAACTAAAATCGGCTGACTCACAACTGAACTAAAATCAGCTGACCTTTAACCTATCTATACTAAAAATCAGACGAACAATAACTGACCTAAACTAAATCAGCTAACCCAAAGCGGCCCAAAGTAAAATCAACATACTCACAGGTAACCTAATCTAAAATCAACTAACCCACAGTTGACCTAAACTAAAATCTCACCAGAATCTTAGCTAACCGAGACTGAAATCAGCTGATCTAAACCAAAATCAGGTGATCACTGCTAACCTAAGCTAAACTTATCTGACTCATAGATGATATAAACTAAATCAGCTGAACGCAGCTGACCTAAAATACAATCTGCTGACCCATAGCTACCTAAAGTAAAATCACACCTGACTCACAGCTAACTAAATCTAAAATCAGCTAACCAAAGAAAATGTAAAACATCGATATAAACAATGCTAAACATATTGAAAAATAAATCACACGCGTGGGTCTCTCCTTTTTAAATTACATTATTTATTAATAAATCCTCTAACCACATATTGCATATTGTACAAAACTAAAAGAAATCTACGAATTGGTCAAAGTAATTTAAGGAAAATGTTAAATATTACGGATTGCAGAGTAGAAAAAATGCAAAGTTTGTTTAAATATCCCTTTGTAAAAAAGAAATACAAATATCTACAACCCCTTGCAGCGGCCAGAATGTCCGATGCAAAGAATCAGGGTAATTGTACAGAATACCAGAATCAAACCTAACCTGGGTAAATAATTGGCTAAATTTATATGTAAAAATTTTAAAGCATTATAATAATAATAATATTATTAAAACTAGGGTAAATAATAGTAAAATGAAGAAAATTAGAAATAACTTTAGACTTAAAAAACATAAATTATAATCAATAAGAAAAATTATCACTTCAAAGTGGATAGCCTAAATTATGTATACAAAAAAGACGGTAATTGTGTAGTATAACAAACTCTGCCTAGATGCCGGCTATTAAAATAATTGTAATTAAATATAATCAGGAATAAAGAATGTAAATTTATAAGATGTGAGGAAAGTAAATTAGGCCTAGCTAGGGAAAATAGTACATTTATGTAAAAGTAAAGATTAAATTTTAAAATGTAATAGCCTAGAAATTAGGTTATACTAGAAGCAGTCATATTTGATTCCGGAAAAATCCGCTTAGGGTATTGATTATAAATCTTGTCACTACGAAACGAAAGCGCTACAGTCGAACTTTGGACTAGGAATTTTAAAAAGTAAATTAAATTAAATAAGAAGAAATAAAGTCAAATATGTTATTAAATAAAAGGTAAAAGTGGAAAGGACACATCAGAATACAGAAACGCCTTTTACAAAAAGTGAAACTAATCTTAGTTCAGAATATCCGAACAAACAAAGTCAATTGCCATGGCAACGGCTTTCTGATTGGTCAAAAGTTGAAAAATGGATACTATGAAGTGGGGCCTCAAAAAAGAGACGCTATCCAGAATTAGAATGCATTAGGCTCTCAAGGCGAGCAGACGTGTTTTTGTACCATGCTACCAGGACAAGAAAAAATGTGCTAGAAACAGAGTAAAAAGTGCTACGATGTGATCAGGGGAAGGAAGATATATATGAGCAAGGGCTCATATATACCCAGAACCAAATTTCGACCACCAAAATGCAAAATTAAAGAAAATAAGAAGATTAACCGAAATTATGGAGAGACGCCTACCTACCAAGACCCTTGAAGATGTAACGAGACCGACAGATGACAACATTAATAAAGATAAAAAGATTTCTACAGTACAAGGTTATATAATCAATTTAATTATTCTTTTTTAATAACATTTTACTTCAAATTATATTAACTTAAATTCAAAATTAAATAAGATGGGAATAACCTAAGGGACTGATTAGTCAACTCTCTTAAGTTACCCAAATTTAAGTAACAAAGATTCAAAATTGACTTTCCCTTCCCATCGCTGTGGGAATGTATGGATTAAGTATAAAGATGTATATCTTATATGGCTTTTTCTAAGTAAATTTCTAATGAATAATTTCTAAAGAAGTTAATTGTTCAAGGCCTAGCCTAAAGGCATTAAATAGTAATATTAAGTGTTTGAAAAAGAATCAGATTTTAAAATATGTTAAATTTAACTGTAACAATCAAAACTATATACAAAATTAATTATGGTAACTTTGATAATTTAAATTATATACAAAATTAATGGTAATAAGAAAATTTTAAAAAACATAGAATGAGATAATAATGTTTAATTAAATGGCAAGTTGTATGAAATTTTGAAAAAGTAATTAGTCAAGAAAATCCTGTTAAATTAAATAAAAACAATAATAATTAATTTGAACCTTGGAACAAATAAATAAAAAGGTATATTTTCCAATTAGCTGTGTTTTCATTCTAAATAAGATAAGTTCACTAGGTATCCAGGTATAGTCTTTAAATCACAAGTGTCTCTCAAAGATTCCACTACCCGAAAAGGAGCTTGAACAGGGCTTATCGGAGGCTAATTGGTTTTATCAAAAATTCAGGGGTTGGTTCCTCTGAGAGGTTTATTCCTTGAGGCACAGGTCTATGAAATTAGGTTCGTAGTCAATGGATAAACCATTACTTTCTTACTGACTTAGCAATTGATGAAGAGAAAGGGCCAGAGTAAGGCAGGAGAAAAAGGTCGGTAAGACCCTGTAATAGTTAACACAGTTTTTGTTAGTGTTATGTCGTGTAAATAACTTTCATTTTACCGGAGGATAACGTGCGTAGTCAAGTTTTACTTTCAAACTTCATGGCGTCTGCTTTATCATCTGTAACAGACTTTCTGTGTCGGGAAAATTCTACAACACGCCATTTCTTGGAGGGGAAACGTAAGAAACAAATCCATTAAATGTACGTTTGACAAATAAAACACAATTATGACATTGTGGATTAATTTAAAACATTTAAAGTTTTTTTTAACTTCATACATAAATTAATATGTTTTAACCCACATTATGAAGTTGAAGGTAGTTTCTCTACGTATAATCGGGTGTACACTGTACAATTTTCTATATTTATAATTAATATACTAATCAAAATTCCTTCTAAATTGGGAATTGTATCCTATATTGCATAACTCCATAAAAAAAGAATTAGAAATCACTTGAAACGGACAATAGTTTAGTGAAAATAGATTTAAAAAATTATGCAAAACTTAAAAAGCCTGACCGCTTATATGCTTTAGTAAGAGATCAGAACACTCCTTTTAGGAATTTAAAGCAACAAGCGTGTGTAGAGTAGCATAACAAGTGGGTACATGCAGTGAAACTTGTGATACGGCGCCGTTAACAATCCGTCCAACTTGAACACTAGATATTGCTTAGCTCAACTCCAGATAATTTAGTTCTCTAATTGCTGAGGGGAAATAGTGACGTCACAAGTTACTGCAGAAACATTATTCACCATCACATCATTGACAAAAAAACATTTAAAAAAATCACCAATGGACATATTTCGTCTGCTAATAAACAAGAAATGTGAAAAAAATTAGTAACCAATTAGTAATTCGTTAAAAAATTAGTAACTTATTTCCTACCAAGGTCAAAAACGAAAAACATTATTTTAGTTACTTTTTATTAAATAATTAAAATTATTATAAATAAAGTAACATAACCTTTGGGTTAGAAGACCTGTTCTATCACAAAACCTATAACACAAATTCAGCTGATTTATGCAACATATGTTACATATTATTTAAGCCAAATGAGACGGAATATACAATTACGTACTTTTCCGGTTTTATGAAAACGTTTTCTTCCGTTTAAAAATATTATTAATTAATTTAATTTAATTAATGTATTAATAATTGAAGAAACTTTTTTAACATCAAGTGTATACCACTATAAGTTTAAAAAATTTTATTTGAACGTGAGAATTAATGATTGGAAATTTAAAAGATATACATATTAGCCTATATGGGAGAGTGTGAACTAATAAATATAGTGAACAAAAGAAAAGGGGATTGGTCAGACAAATGCGTAAACACGAGAAGTAAATTTCAAGAATATATTACGATTTGTTTTAGGTCCTGTGACAGGCTACAATAACATTTTCTTCTATATCTTCTTTGTTGTCGTTGGTCTAAACATTCATTACAGGATTTTCTGAGCTACATTAAAATTGAAGTAACAGAAATTGTGACAAGTGCATCTCGCCAGACAAAACGTGGTTTTTAGGGATAAGACAGAGATTGCAATATAACTATATCATAATAAACATACCGAGCTTCTACGTTGCAAGTTTCTACGTTACATTATTGGGAAATTTTAAGCCTTAACTTACTCAATTTGTTGATGATACTAATCAAAATAAAAAATCAATAATACACGACATTAGGTAGTCAAGGTTTCCCTTATTTATTCACATTTTAAATGCTTTAAAAATATGTTTACTGTAACCTTTAATGTATGAAATCACTTATATCCTTGCAATATGTTGCCTTGTAAACATTTCATAAAATTGTACTGTAATAAAATAGTAAAGTCTGATTCCGCGAATTGCTACTTGACGCCAGGAAATAGGGCAACTTGGAGTTTTAAAAACATAATTAAATTTTCTTTAAGTTTATTATACCACATCTGTTAGGAAGGTTTCTTTGCGGAACATTTCAACAATTGTTAAAAGAAGAGCAAGCGAGATTTCCGCCGTAATAAGATTTCTTCACATATGGACGTATAAAACTTTTAAACTGTTTTCTAACGAGTCCCAAACGAACCAGAATTTAGTCCTAAATAATGCCGTTGAAACTTGAGTTAATTATCGAAGAATATAATAATATAGGCTAAGATGTGGAAAATCCACATTACTTTCTGTCCATTTTGCAATGCATTTAAAACAATGACACAGTTTGCCAAGCGATAGGATCTGTGACCGTTGCCGTTACAATAAAAGCAGCGGGCTTTCATACCGGTTTATATTACCCAGGATTTACTGCTAATTGGCACAGCTCCCTCGCCACCCTCGAAATGTGTTTCACTTGCAATTTCACTGCTTTGCTTCACTATATCGGTGAGTTTTGAAACAAATGAGGTTGTAGGAACATTAGTAAGGTCTGATGTAATTCCCTCAAGATTCTGTGTAACACGTGTGAAAATATACATTCTCATCGTTGCATGTTTCTATTAGTTTCTTAAGAAGACTTTATTTCCCTGTTTACCGAATTAAGCCTATTTGCTGCCGGCGTAGTTTTATTTATTTTTAATAGTGGCTCAGCTGTTCATCTAATCAGCTGTTTTATGAAATCATTATTTATCACTAATATTAGGCCAAATATCTTTATAGTTAGCTTGCCCATTTCGGAAAATATTTTGTCGTATGTAAAACTAACATTAATTCATTTCATGTAATTACTAAAAAAAAAAAAATTGAAAAACTGTATTCACATCAAATAACATCCACACAAGTTTTAAAAATATGTATTTGATCATGAGTGGA
Source organism: Prosapia bicincta (assembly GCA_036971475.1). Taxonomy (NCBI): domain Eukaryota; kingdom Metazoa; phylum Arthropoda; class Insecta; order Hemiptera; family Cercopidae; genus Prosapia; species Prosapia bicincta. The sequence continues at coordinate 66,285,559 of JBAIZL010000006.1, read as the reverse complement.
TGAATGGAAAGTATTCTATTGAGGTATGAAAATTTGAAAGAGATATATAAATAAATAAATAAATAAATAAATATATATATATATATATATATATATATATATATATATATATATATATATAAGTTACGTTTTATATTAAGCAAAAAAGGTTTTTAAAAATGATTTTTATTTTTACAAACCTTTGAATTTAATAAACAATTAATTTAGAAAACTGTTATATAAATTTTACTTAATAAAACAATACAATTGATATGCACTCAATCGGAGTGGAAAACGTCTGTGCGATACAGAGGCGACTTACACACTGCCGGGGCTCTGTTCTCACACCTATATAATACTAAAGCTGCGTAAGCAGGAATTTTCCTAGCACGCATTTAATTATGAAATGTTCACATAAAATGTTTATATAACTCCTCCATCCCTAAAGAGAACTTCGGGGGTTGGCGAAGTTTCGGCGTTGGTTGAAGTCTTCTTCTTCTTCCTGATGAGGGCGAAGTATATAAGGCTGCTGAATACGCCTCCGTAAAGGGCAATAGTCCAGATACTGATGTGGTGGGTTATTTCCATAGTTGGGTCAATTCTTGAGATGGTTTCCGTGTTTATTTTGTCCAACTCTAGGCGTTTAACGTTTACTGAGAATTCTGGCATCTTACTCATTGAAAATTGTAGTTTGGACGTGTCCATAAAAATAGGATGGCCTCCCGAAGTTGTTGATGTATGGCTCAGTTTCATGTTGTTGAAAAAACTGAATCATTATTAGTTTTTATCAAATATATGCCTTGAAGGGTGACGATGGTAGTTGCCTTACGATTGGTAATTTCCAGAGTCTGCTTTTTGGGGAAGGTCGCCAGGTAAAGGTTGATTTCTGGGATCCAGTTAATTAGGTTGTCTGTAACTTCCAATGCAGTATATTCACAGTTGCTGGCATCGTTGTTTCTGATGATGGACACTTCACAGTCTAATTTATGGTGTGTTAGAATGTCGAATGAGCAAAAGTATATGGAATCGGTTTTATAGTTACATTCATTGTCTAAACCTAATATTACAGAGTTAGACACTAATATGTACCTTACTTTTGGTATAATTGTTACATAATCTGTTTCATATTTTGTGGGTATAGAGTGTAATTTATACAACTTAAATTGAGTTTTTTCTACAATGGGTAAATTTATAAAGTATACAATCCTTTCAGAATCTAGTTTGCAATTAACTTTAATTAGGTTCTCTAATTCCCACATATTTTCCATTTTAGGTTCTAAAGGTAACCTCTCATTATAATATTTATAAATTTTGTTTAATTCTTCATATAATTCTTGGGTTGAAATAACACTAGGGTGTACAACACCTAGTTTACAAAATGTAAGAGAATTTTCTAAATCTGTGATTACTTGTAACATCATGTCATATAAAATGTTCAATTGATTTAGAATACTTCTAAATTTTTCTAGTTCAACAAAGTAATTTACATTACGATTCACAATACTTAACTTATTTTTTAATTCTACAAAATTTTCATCAATTACAATAAAAGTTTTATTTAATTCCTTCATAATATTATTACTAAAGGAGTATTGAGATTCAATTTGATAATTAATTTTAATTTGCTCATTTTCAATATCTTTAATTATTTTGTCATATTTTTTACCATCATATGCATCTAAATTGCCTGTTAAAGATTTGATAACGGATCCTAGTCCATCTATAAGACCTCTTTTTGTTCTTTTGTTACCATTCTCTCTTAAGAGTATAATTTCTAATTTTTCTTCTATTACATTTTTACTGTGATTAACATATTTAAAATAATTAACAATATCTCTTATTCTATTACTGTTATCAGTTACATATTCATTGTTTAATAAGCTACCGTTACAATTGTAGCAACTAGTTTCAAAATTTTGCAATACATCATAATAATAAGCATCAATGTTATTTAGATGAGCTACTAAGTTTCTTACATTAAAATAGTGGACAAAGGTATGGTAGGAAGATTCTAATTTGGCCGGCCCAAGGTCTATTGGGATTATTCCGAGGTTGTTGTAGACTTCTCTGATCTCTGCTGAGTCGGTGGCTGTGCCAATGACGAACAGGAGGGACCTGGAAAATTATTTTGAGCATTAATTACATTTTTTATCTTCTTAGGCCTTTTAATTTTCGACAAATGTATCTTGTCTTTTGTGTTATGATGTCTAGGCTTTATTTTACCAGTTTTTCTTTCCTTGTTTATTGAAGCTATCTCTTCCTTGCTATATCTGTTTTTCGTTTTGCTTTGCTTCTGAACTGATTTAATATAAACTTCAGGTGGTATTTCTGGAAGTGGTTCTTTGTTTACATTCCTTTTTTCTAAAACTTTTTCTTTAATTCTTTGATTGCTATCCCTAATGTTTTCGTAAAGTATTTTTGTTTTTTCCTTATGGTTTAAAACGTAGTCATTTACAATTTGTTTTTCTAAATCTATATCTAATAAATTTTTGAATTTATGTGTCCAAATAAGACTTCGCACGGCGTTAATTTTGTGACTGAATGTATGCTACTGTTATAGGCAATTATAGCATATTTGACTTTCTTAATTATACTGTCTTTTTTAAATTCGATTTGATTATTTAACAGCCTTATGTGTTCTATTAAGGTGGAATGAAATCTTTCACATAATCCGTTTGATTGGGGGTTTTGCGTACTGATAAAATGAATTTTGATTTTATGCAGGTCTAATATCTCCTTCACAATTCTGTTATTAAACTCCGTTCCATTGTCTGAGATAATAACTGTTGGTAAGCAGAAATGCGCAAAGTAATCTACTAACTTGTCTGCAATCTCTGTAGCTTGAGAGCTTCCCAAGCGATAAGCTTGAACATACCTTGTGAAACTGTCGACAATGCTGATAAACGCATTCTTCTCTAAAGAGATAGTGTCGATGTGAATTATCTGGAAAGGCCTTGCAGCTGTAGGTGTCAAGTTCATTTCTAGTTGTAAGGGAATTCTGTCATATTTGGTTCTTTGACATATGTCACACTGATTTATGAAATTTTGGATTAGTGATTTTAAATTAGGCCAATAATATCTTCGCTTAATTTGTTCGTATGTTTCCTGTATCCCTCGGTGATTGGTTTTGCGAACATGATAATTACTTATTGTTTCTAGGGTATCTTCTTCCGAAGTTATGTCTAAGAGTTTGTTATTACACTTAACCAAATTTAGTTCAGTTTGTTTGAAATTTTTGGCTACGCATGATGCAAATTTCTCGTAAAAATCGTCTTCAAAATATAGATTATATTTTATTTTGGGCACCAAATATGATTTTACAAAATTAACTATGTCTTCTTTAAAATTATTTTCTGATATTTCGACTATTAAACGAATTTTTGAAGTTCCGAATAGTTTTATAATTTTTACTTTCTTTGGCTCATATTTTACTAATGACAAAAATATTTGATTTTTCCCAAAGTTTACAGGCTCGTCGGAAATTGGTATTTCAATTTGGGTGTTTCCTTCAAAATTGGAGTGCACGGTTTGACTATCACTTTCTTGATTGTACTCTAAGTTGGCGTTGTCTGTTGCGTCGAGTTGTACGACCATAGACTCGTTATCTTCATTTAATTCCGGGAAGAAACGTTGGATTAATCCAGCTGGAGATAAATCAAGGTCTGGTTCTACAGTGTGTTGGGTGTTTGTTGACCTTTTATTAGTAATGTTCAATTGTATTCTAGACAGGGCATCTGCGTTTTGGTTTAATTTGCCTTTTTTGTATCTTATGTCATAATCATATTCTTCTAATTTTAATCTCCATCTTAAAAGCTTGGACTTTGGTTCTTTAACTGAAAATAACCATTGTAAAGGTTTATGGTCTGTATAAATTTTAAATTTTCTTCCAAATAAATAAGGCCTGAAGTGTTTAGTGGCCCATACGATTGCTAGTAATTCCTTTTCAATCGCGGAGTAATTAGTTTCGCTGTCGTTTAAAGTTCTGCTGACATACGCTATAGGAAGGTCCTTTCCATTTTTGTCCTGGCTTAAAATTGCTCCTAGTGCAAAATTACTTGCGTCTGTCGTTAGAGTAAACTCCTTTTCAAAATCTGGGTATTGTAGAAGGGGCTCATTAGTCAGTATATTTTTACATGTTTCAAAACATTCAATGATGTCTGGATTTTCTATGTTTATTTTTGCATTTTTCTTTAAACAGTTAGTAAAGGGTTTTGTTATCTTGGCGAAGTTTTTAATAAATTTTCGATAATAGCCTAACAGTCCTAAAAATCCTTTAATTTGTTTAGTGGTTTTAGGTATTGGATAGTTCTTGATTGCCAAAATCTTTGCTGGGTTAGGTTTTACGCCTTCCGGTGTAACAACATGCCCTAGATACGCTACTTCTTTTCTTAAAAATTCTGTTTTATGCAGCTGTACTTTAAAGTTGGCTTTGCGTAATCTGTCGAATACTTCTTTAAGTCTTTGTATATGTTCTTGGAGGCTAGTGGAGTAAATTATAATGTCGTCTAAATAAACTAAACATGTTTCATTTTGGATGCCTCTCAGAATATTATTCATAATTCTTTGAAATGTAGGGGGGCTATTCTTTAGTCCAAAGGGCATTCTTAAAAATTCGTAGTGTCCTGTTTCTGTTGAAAACGCTGTTTTTTCTATGCTATTTTTATCCATTTCTACTTGGTGAAATCCTGAGGCTAAATCTAAAGTCGTAAAATACTGAGATCGTCCTAATTTATCTAATATGTCGGTAATGTTTGGCAATGGAAATTTATCGTCAATTGTTTTTTTGTTTAATCCTCTAAAATCTATTACTAATCGAAATTTTCTTTTGCCAGAAGCGTCTTGTTTTTTGGGTACAATCCAGACAGGAGAGTTCCATGGAGAATTTGAAGGTCTAATAATTCCTTGTTCAAGCATGTCCTCAGTTTGTTTATTAATTTCGTTCTTGTAAATCTCTGGATATCTATAATTTCTAGAGTACACGGGAATTTCATCAGTAGTCCTAATAACATGTTTTATTTGGTTGGTAAAGGTTAAATTGTTTCCATCAATATGAAATAAATCAGCATATTCTTTTAATAAATTTGTTACGGCGGATTTTTCTTCCAAGTTCATGTGTTCCATCCTAAATTTTGATAAATCGAAATTTTTACTTCCTGATTTTGTTTGTTTATAATCGATCATATTGAAATTAGTGTTCGTTTGCATTGTATCAGGTTTGAAAATATTATATTCCTCTACAGATTTTACTTCTAATGGTTTACTTATTGTTAATTTTACATTTTCTTCCGTATTGTTTATAATAGGGCAATAGGCTTCACCCTTATGCACTGAAACTATACACTGCGGAATTTCTAATCCGTTCACTTGTTTGTGTGGTAAAATACCTTCTCCATTATGAATATTTTGTATTTTTAATTTAACTGTTTGGCTAGTGCGGGCTTGTATAACATAACTAAATTGTTCCTGCTTTATTGACGTGCTGTCCGTTTTATTACAACTTCCTTTTTCAGTGTTAAAATATTGAATAGGGATTTCCTCATCACAAAGTATTAATTTATTATTTATAAAGTCTAAGCTTATTCCTAAATCCTTTATATTGTCTAGCCCGAGTAATAGGTCGAAATTCTGATGAAAGTCAAATAAATAAAATTTAATTGCTTTTTTAGACAACAGAGGTATGGTGCAGCAAAAATTTTCTTTTGAAGTGCCGTGTGCGGTGATTACTTCAAACGGCTCCTTTTTTATGCTTGTTTTAAAATTTTTCCAGCCTAACGATTTTCGCATAAATGATCTAGTACTGCCTGTGTCAATTAATATTCTAGATTTGGTGTTTGTGTCGTATATAAATGGTAGCTCGTTATTTCCGCTTCGTAGATTCATTATTGAAAATCGATTCCGAGGCTTGTATGTCCTAAAAAATCGTCCTGATCGATTTTAACGGTCTCTTCTTCGTAGTTGTCGGTTAAATTTTGGGATTCTTCGAAGTACTCTTCTTTCCCGAGATCTTCTTCAAAAGCGAATGATTCTTGTCCGTTAGTCTGGTACATAGTGTAATCGTTTTTTTCGGCTCCTTGTCCGGTCATTTGATACAAATTCGTTTGTCTAGAAGGCCTGTCTGTCTGTCTAGTGGAAATACTCATAGGGGTAGGTTGATAACCCGTATTTCGCTGAGGATACTGAGGTTTAGTAGTGTTGTTGTTTGGTTGTCCCCTTTGAGGCTGACCGTGATTAACAAAAGTTGGTGGTCTATAGGAAGGATTTGGGTGTTGATAAGGTTGTTTAGGTATTTGGTGGTATTTAAATTCAGTATGTATGAATTTCTTCTTACGTTATGAGTTTGGCTTTTCTGAAAGACTGGTTGTTTGCTTGGCTGAGTAAACATTTTATTATTTTTAAATTGAAAGTCGTTTGTGAGCATATTAAGTGCTTCACTAAGAGTGTTAGGGTTCTTGGTACGCATTAGTGACCCGATGGGTTCATGCAAACCCCTAAGGAGAACTCTTAAAGCTAGTTTCTGAACGTATTCTATTAAAATGTCTTTAGCCATCTGCCTTTGAGGCTCTTTATTCATAAAAAATGAAATTTGTAAATTTAGTAACTTTTGAATTTTCTCATAGAATTGAAATGGTGATTCGTTACTTTCTTGTTTTAATTCTGACATCTCTAAGTTTAATGTGAAACAATCTCTTTTGTCTGAATAACTAATTAATAATACTTTTCTAGTTTCGTGCCAATTGTAAGAGTTAGAGTTTACAACCATTTCCAGTGCTTGGCCTTTTAATTTAGAAAGAATAGAGGAGAACAGATACTCATTTTGAAAATCCTCTGGATTTTCGTTTACATAAAACTTATTTACTATCTTATCACATATTGAGATAAATCTGTGGAGCATAGTGGTCCACTATACTCAGGAATCATATCTAGATATTCCTTCTTTAATGTTGGCGTTGCCATTTTAAAATATTATTTTCTTTAAAATAATAAAATTAAAAATCAATTATATAAAATTAAAAAGTATTTACTCTACTTTTTCTTAATTCTATATCTTAAGATCTACTTACAAGTTGATCCAAAATACTTTGCTCATTTGAACAATTTTCACTTTTCACTTTTCACCTACACGATATTCGCTCGTGTTCTTAATAGATATGCGCTCTATTAAGTGGTTGTAGATATTCACTCTACTTAAAGTTTCCTCAATTAACGGTTAAAACCGACGGACGTTATATTCACTAACTTCCTTGAGGTGTCCTACCGACTGCGCCAGTTACGTTTTATATTAAGCAAAAAAGGTTTTTAAAAATGATTTTTATTTTTACAAACCTTTGAATTTAATAAACAATTAATTTAGAAAACTGTTATATAAATTTTACTTAATAAAACAATACAATTGATATGCACTCAATCGGAGTGGAAAACGTCTGTGCGATACAGAGGCGACTTACACACTGCCGGGGCTCTGTTCTTACACCTATATAATACTAAAGCTGCGTAAGCAGGAATTTTCCTAGCACGCATTTAATTATGAAATGTTCACATAAAATGTTTATATAACTTATATATATATGAAGTGTGAACTAATAGAAGGATATGTTTCAAGATAGGCCATTTCATCATTACTCCTATGACAAATTTAAAGGGGAATATTGACAAAAAAGCAAAACTTAGAACCTAATTCAAATTTCATCATTACAGTTGTATAACGATTTAGATTTTTACATGCAAATTACGTTATTTAATTAGGAAAGTACTTACTCAAATCACGAATATTATTGGCAATTACGAAGGTAAAATTTTTTATATATCACCAAATGCAATCATCACAAACAATAACACTTCTACGATTAAATACGGAAGAACTCATAACCTGAAACTTACAAACGTTTTGAAGTCAAAGCAAAGAATGTTTACAGGTTGATTGTTGAACAGCTGATCTAGTTTAGTTACAATATATTGTCTTGGCTGTGGCCATACCGTCACGGTTCATTGTAACTACAATTACTCAGGTTAATGAATAAGTTCTACACAATTTTAAGGCTAGGAAATCACTGACTTCGTAAACAATAAATAGGAATGTTTCAAGTAATATAAAATGTAGATAATTTTTAAAGTTAAAAATATTTGCTTTAATAAAATTGCGACTTTTAATCATTTTCCTTTATTGAACTAAATCAAGCACACTGAGATATTTTGTTCAATAATTATTTAAGGTTTAGAGTTTATGTTCTAAATAGTCCTATTTTTAAGTAAAACTTTGGAATCTACATAGCCACATAAACCAGACAGAAATCGAAAACCGGAAAATATTGAATATTTTAAAAGTTACAAACATATTACAAAAATGAGATTTTGATACATTAAACATGAAATTTAGGTACAATATCGTTGTTACCAACGTTCACTTTACTACAGTAATAAAATAAAATAAATAAATATTTATTTATGTCATACACACGTTTATATTTGCTTGGAAATTAAACTGTTGTAAATACTAAGTAATTTTGAAATGTTGCGAGGAGGTTTAGAATATTTTACGAAAGTAGTGCCTGTTAGATTAGTTCATGTATAAAAAGAAAACGAGTTATGTATATTTAGTTTCAGGGGACTTTACGTTTATTTCTGACTTTATATAGATGCTATATTTTATAAAGGTTCAAGGCAGCGTCGAATGGTTTTTCAGTTTAGAGGGTGAGATGAAATCGTAGCTAATTTATATTTGGAATTAGAGGTTATGAGAGAGATGTGGAAACATTTAGAGATTGGGAGCTCTTGATTATACTAAAAGGGTACTAAAAGGGATACTGTGTCCGTACATTTCATCCCCCTGAACAGACATATCGTCCCCCCTCTAGCGATGAATACCTGCTTTAGGATTGATCATCTACAGACATTTCTAAGCGGTTACGTCGTTCCTCCTAAAGAAATAGTTGTGACTAGGTCCATATTTAGAATACTATAACTGAATGTCACACTTTACAGTACGTTAAACCGATCCTCACCAATTCCGATGATATTATCTGTCTGATTTGCACTATTGTTTTTATTTTATTGTTAGTATCATACATAAATATAATACAAGAACGAAAATTACATTTTTTTTAAAGGAGATCACATTTAGCGTTACTGAGCAGAATAAAATTTAATTTCCAATTCAAATTGTTACTGATGTGAAAAATAAAGAAACATGTATTGCTTTCCCACCTAGACATTATTAATATAGGCCTAATCTGATTATAAAAAAATATTTAGAGCAGTGTTTCGTTAAAACAATAAAAAGGGTTTACTAAATAGGTAAAACATATGAATACAATAAAGTGGTTATTTTCACCAGGACAACTCTGCTTTGGCCCCGGGTTAGGTTAGGTTGAGAATAAGGTTAAGTTATATTAACGTTTTGTTAGAGAAGGACACCCAGGTAAAGTATTATATACATGCAGCTTTCTACAATCCTTCCCTTAGATATACCAGCTTAGAAAGGTGTTGGGGCCATTATCAAAACCGACTCAGGCAACAAATCCAGAAGTAGAAAATGTTCGCGGGAGCAAATATCCCTACGTTGAAGAGTCCACTATCCTGTAATAATAGGTTCTAACATCGTGAGTGATACAAACACCCTCTTAATATCTTAAACTTACTGCGATTATACTTAGTCAACTTGAAGTAAAAAAATATATGACTTATCCCGTTAAATTATCATCTTAACTATATATTCCAAGCAGTTGTAAGGATTAGCTGAGGATTGTGTATTTAACTAAACACTACCATAGTATTATAAATCATCGCCCATATCTTGTACCATAGCATATATATATATATATATATATATATATATATATATATATATATATATATATATATTTAATAAATTTAAAATATTTCAAACACAAGAATACTTTTAATGAATATATTTATTCAAAGCTTTTCGCCAATAAAATAGTATCAGCATCTTCAGGAAAAATAATTATCTAATAAAATACTTTTACAAAATTAAATCATATGTACTACAAAGAATCATATGTTTATAATTATTGCACTTATGTAAATTTAATTTTGTAAAAGTATTTTATTAGATAATTATTTTTCCTGAAGATGCTGATACTTTTTTATTGGCGAAAAGCTTTGAATAAATATATTCATTAAAAGTATTCTTGTGTTTGAAATATTTTAAATTTATTAACTATATATACAAGAAAACATATCACCATATTTAATATATATATATATATATATATATATATATATATATATATAGAAAGAACTAAGTCAAAATACAAATACAAGAATTATAATTGAATTTACAATTCAAAGCTTTTCGTTGGCTAACAGTACCAACATCATCAGGAATATTAAACAATTAAAATTAACATATGTGCAAATTAGATCAAATCAATAGCTATGCCAAATCAATTACAATGTTGTTAAACTTTTATTTTGCTGCCCTAACATTACATCAAATTTATTATCAAATTTAGATTTTACTTGAATTTGTTCATTTATCAACTTATTATTAGTATTATATTTATGTATTTCTAAAGCTTCATAAATATTCATTCTCAGACCTTTGTTAATTTCTTTTACAAGTACCATATTATCTATATTAGGAAATATGTGATTATTATTGATACAATGACTAGCAAAATTTGATTTCAAAGTTTCTGGCTTTTTATATTAAAATGCTCTGTATATCTATATTTAAGTTTTTTCCTAGTTTGTCCTATATAAACTTTATTACAGTAATCACATTCTAATTTATATACACCGTTTTTTTCATGCATATTAATAATATTATTATTATTCATTATATTTATTAATTTATTATTAGTATTATATGCGGATTTTATGTTGCTACCTTTAAACAATTTTATGATATTTTTTATTTCATTACCAAAAAATGTAAATGAATTCCATATGACATTTTCATCATTATTTTTGTAAATTAAATTATTATTTTGTTTCTTTAAAATATTATAATTAAGTTTATCAACAATGTTTTTTTTATAGCCATTCTCAATTGCAATTTGATACATAATGTTTTTCTCTCTTACTTTTTTTTTCATTATTCATAGGTATTTTATGTAATCTATAAAATAAATTGTATAATACAGCCATTTTTTGATTATACGGATGGTTAGAATTATTAGGTATAATTTGATTAGTTTGGGTCGGTTTACGATATATGTTAAATTCACATTCATTACTAATCCAAGAAGGATTATTAATCTATTACTGTCCAAGAAGGAGAGTCATGTAAGTAAGCATAGGGTTTGGAGATAAATCCACCTGCCAGATGTTACAGTAGTATACAGTTGTACTTCCACACCTGAGGGTATAAATGTAACGTGAAACCGCGGATAGTAAGGAAGAGGTGTGTTATCCGCGTTCAAACACAAATACTATATCTACAGTCATTTACAGTACACAGCAGTACATTTACATAAATGCGTCATTGGTATACGTAAAATATATAGCTAACTGTATAATCTTCATTATATTACAGTACAGTACGTACGTTTTTTTATGTACAGTTGGCCCGTTGTGATTACCGTTTGTACTTACTATCACGTAGTGTTAAGTGTTCCATTCCCTTTGTAGCCACAAAAATCAAACGTTTGTTACCAAACGCCATTACTATTTCTTTACTTTAAGAACTTTTATAACATAGCTGTAAAGAGCGTATGTATGAATAGTAGGCTACACTTCATATTTTACACGTTAAAAAAATATTACAACTAACGAAAAGAAGTTTTAAGTGAAGTTTAGAGCCAGATATTTTTAGTCGGAAACATCTTGATCTGAAAGTGGAAAAGACTCGGTGTTAGAAAAAGAACGGTCTATTACGTTTAGTGAGGCTGACGATGTTGATGGGACAGATGGATCGATAGTTGGTTTTTCTCTACTCAAAATAATATTCTGGTAAGGGATTGTTTTTTTCTTTGATTTCTGTGAAGACTTACTGAAGAGCCTGCATGGCAAGAATGATTTACTGTAATCATTCTCGCACCTTTAATTCCACGTTATATAAGTGGGTCGTAATCCATTATTTTCTCTTCAAACTTTGTACCACCAGAAGAACTCTTCAATTGTTTTCCATTGTTCATACGGTTCCTTTCAAATTAATTCTCTTCTTCTTCCTCCATGACTTTCCCGGGATTGGACGTAATTAATTTCTGTAAATCATCGTTTGTCAATATTTTTTGCGTTCTTTTATATGCTCTTCCACTTCTGCAACATTTAAATCTAAGAATCCCTCGCCGCCAAGATCTCTTGCCGCTTGAATGATCGCTCTCACATTCCCCATTGCTCCTTGAAATGTTATTCATATCATCATCAAATTCATTTAAACATTCTTCCAGCACGCCAGACCGTTTTTAGTTTCAATTCATACAACGCTGCTTTAATGTAAGTTGTCGCATGAGATATATTGAACAATCTCCAGCATTGCATGACGTCGAGAACATTTCAAACACTTGGCGTGTGTATGAGGCCATGGCACCCTAGTCAAGTGTTGGATAGCATAAACACGACTGCGATGCAACTTGAACATTTTCCTTGTCGGTGCAGAGGGCCTGAGAACAATCTCCAGCATTGCATGACGTCGAGAACATTTAAAAGACTTGGCGTGTGTATGAGGCCATGGTACCCTAGTCAAGTGTTGGATAGCATAAACACGACTGCGATGCTACTTGAATACTTTCTTTGTCGGTGCAGAGCGCCTGAGAACAATCTCCAACTTTGCATGACATCGAGAACATTTCAAACACTTGGCGTGTGTATGAGGCCATGGCACCCTAAACAAGTATTGGATAGAATAAACACGACTGCGATGCTACTTGAATACTTTCTTTGTCGGTGCAGAGGGCCTGAGAACAATTTCCAGCATTGCATGACATCGAGAACATTTCAAACACTTGGCGTGTGTATGAGGCCATGCACCCTAGTCAAGTATTGGATAGAATAAACACGACTGCGATGCTACTTGAATACTTTCTTTGTCGGTGCAGAGGGCCTGAGAACAATCTCCAGCATTGCATGACATCGAGAACATTTCAAACACTTGACGTGTGTATGAGGCCATGGTACCCTAGTCAAGTGTTGGATAGCATAAACACGACTGCGATGCTACTTGAATACTTTCTCTGTCGGTGCAGAGGGCCTGAGAACAATCTCCAGCATTGCATGACATCGAGAACATTTCAAACACTTGGCGTGTGTATGAGGCCATGGCACCCTAGTCAAGTATTGGATAGCATAAACAGGACTGCGAAGCTACTTGAACATTTTCATTGTCGGTGCAGAGGGCCTGAGAATTACCTGGAGAATTGCATGACGTCGAGAACATTTCAAACACTTGGCGTGTGTATGAGGCCATGGTACCCTTGTCAAGTATTGGATAGCATAAACACGACTGCGAAGCTACTTGAACATTTTCATTGTCGGTGCAGAGGGCCTGAGAATAACCTGGAGCATTGCATGACGTCGAGAACATTTCAAACACTTGGCGTGTGTATGAGGCATGGCACCCTAGTCAAGTATTGGATAGCATAAACACGACTGCGATGCTACTTGAATATTTTTATTGTGGGTGCAGAGGGCCTGAGAATAACCTGGATCATTGGTGAATAATATTAAAACCTAGAATGCTAACCCTCCCATCTCTAAATACTTCTCCACTTTAGGGATAAATCATCCGCGAAACCATTCAGTAAACAGTATTGTCGTCATCCACGCCTAGCAGTTATGTTGTCAGAAAAAAGGGACAGTTCGTTTGTTTGTTTTATTTTTTAGAGAGCGACGACTTTTCACTCGGTAAATTACACCAGCCTTGATTATATGTCCAGCTGCATTCTGACTTAGTTACAAAGTTAGTCGATTTTTCCATGTTTTAATTCCAGGAGCTTGTCTTGCCTTTTTATGAATGTAGGTCCCATTGTGCACTTTTCCCCAATAAACTCCACTCTAATCGCTGCTTAAAAATTACCTAGGATTCTAATCGCCATCCTTAATAACTTTTTCAAACTTGGTCGGACACATGGCTGCAGCTACTTTTAAAATTTAAATGTTTTTAAAGATAATATCTGTTCCGAAACCTATTGGACCACCCCCAGCTTGCAGTAAATTACAGTGGAAAATATCGTTATGTTTTAGTGTTTATGGTTCAGAAAATGTTTGTTTTCCAAATTAGTTTACATAGTGCTACCGTGAAGAAGAATAGAACCGAAGCCTTTCCGATCGCGACGCGAAGTTAGCGACAGATTCCACTAAGTCATGACGCTCAAATTAGTTTACATAGTGCTACCGTGAGGAAGAATAGAACCGAAGCCTTTCAGATCGTGACTCGAAGTTAGCGACAGATTGCGCTAAGTCATGACGCTCAAATTAGTTTACATAGTGCTACCGTGAAGAAGAATAGAACCGAAGCCTTTCCGATCGCGACACGAAGTTAGCGACAGATTGCGCTAAGTCATGACGCTCAAATTAGTGTCCACAGTGCTACCGTGAAGAAGATTAGAACCGAAGCCTTTCAGATCGTGACTCGAAGTTAGCGACAGATTGCGCTAAGTCATGACGCTCAAATTAGTGTACATAGTGCTACCGTAAAGAAGAATAGAACCGAAAACTTTCCGATCGCGACACGAAGTTAGCGACAGATTGCGCTAAGTCATGACGCTCAAATTAGTGTACATAGTGCTACCGTGAAGAAGAATAGAACCGAAGCCTTTCCGATCGCGACGCGAAGTTAGCGACAGATTGCGCTAAGTCATGACGCTCAAATTAGTGTACATAGTGCTACCGTGAAGAAGAATAGAACCGAAGCCTTTCCGATCGCGATGCGAAGTTAGCGACAGATTGCGCTAAGTCATAACGCTCAAATTAGTTTACATAGTGCTACCGTGAAGAAGAATAGAACCGAAGCCTTTCCGATCGCGACTCGAAGTTAGCGACAGATTCCGCTAAGTCATGACGCTCAAATTAGTTTACATAGTGCTACCGTGAAGAAGAATAGAATCGAAGCCTTTCCGATCGTGACTCGAAGTTAGCGACAGATTCCCCTAAGTCATGACGCTCAAATTAGTTTACATAGTGCTACCGTGAAGAAGTCTAGAACCGAAGCCTTTCCGATCGCGACGCGAAGTTAGCGACAGATTGCGCTAAGTCATGACGCTCAAATTAGTGTACGTAGTGCTACCGTGAAGAAGAATAGAACCGAAGCCTTTCCGATCGCGACGCGAAGTTAGCGACAGATTGCGCTAAGTCATGACGCTCAAATTAGTTTACATAGTGCTACCGTGAAGAAGAATAGAACCGAAGCCTTTCCGATCGCGACTCGAAGTTAGCGACAGATTCCGCTAAGTCATGACGCTCAAATTAGTTTACATAGTGCTACCGTGAAGAAGAATAGAACCGAAGCCTTTCCGATCGCGACTCGAAGTTAGCGACAGATTCCGCTAAGTCATGACGCTCAAATTAGTTTACATAGTGCTACCGTGAAGAAGAATAGAACCGAAGCCTTTCCGATCGCGACTCGAAGTTAGCGACAGATTCCACTAAGTCATGACGCTCAAATTAGTTTACATAGTGCTACCGTGAAGAAGAATAGAACCGAAGCCTTTCCGATCGTGACTCGAAGTTAGCGACAGATTCCACTAAGTCATGACGCTCAAATTAGTTTACATAGTGCTACCGTGAAGAAGAATAGAACCGAAGCCTTTCCGATCGTGACTCGAAGTTAGCGACAGATTCCGCTAAGTCGTGACGCTCAAATTAGTTTACATAGTGCTACCGTGAAGAAGTATAGAACCGAAGCCTTTCCGATCGTGAC
Source organism: Prosapia bicincta (assembly GCA_036971475.1). NCBI lineage: Eukaryota > Metazoa > Arthropoda > Insecta > Hemiptera > Cercopidae > Prosapia > Prosapia bicincta. Next base: position 66,269,760 of record JBAIZL010000006.1, on the reverse strand, counting down.
ATGAAGTTAGCGACAGCTTCCACTAAGTCATGACGCTCAAATTAGTTTACATAGTGCTACCGTGAAGAAGAATAGAACCGAAGCCTTTCCGATCGTGACACGAAGTTAGCGACAGCTTCCGCTAAGTCGTGACGCTCAAATTAGTTTACATAGTGCTACCGTGAAGAAGAATAGAACCGAAGCCTTTCCGATCGTGACACGAAGCTAGCGACAGCTTCCGCTAAGTCATGACGCTCAAATTAGTTTACATAGTGCTACCGTGAAGAAGTATAGAACCGAAGCCTTTCCGATCGTGACACGAAGTTAGCGACAGCTTCCGCTAAGTCGTGACGCTCAAATTAGTTTACATAGTGCTACCGTGAAGAAGAATAGAACCGAAGCCTTTCCGATCGTGACACGAAGTTAGCGACAGATTCCACTAAGTCATGACGCTCAAATTAGTTTACATAGTGCTACCGTGAAGAAGAATAGAACCGAAGCCTTTCCGATCGTGACACGAAGTTAGCGACAGCTTCCGCTAAGTCATGACGCTCAAATTAGTTTACATAGTGCTACCGTGAAGAAGAATAGAACCGAAGCCTTTCCGATCGTGACTCGAAGTTAGCGACAGATTGCGCTAAGTCATGACCCTCAAATTAGTTTACATAGTGCTACCGTGAGGAAGAATAGAACCGAAGCCTTTCCGATCGTGACACGAAGTTAGCGACAGATTCCACTAAGTCATGACGCTCAAATTAGTTTACATAGTGCTACCGTGAAGAAGAATAGAACCGAAGCCTTTCCGATCGTGACACGAAGTTAGCGACAGCTTCCGCTAAGTCGTGACGCTCAAATTAGTTTACATAGTGCTACCGTGAAGAAGAATAGAACCGAAGCCTTTCCGATCGTGACACGAAGTTAGCGACAGATTCCACTAAGTCATGACGCTCAAATTAGTTTACATAGTGCTACCGTGAAGAAGAATAGAACCGAAGCCTTTCCGGTCGTGACTCGAAGTTAGCGACAGATTCCACTAAGTCGTGACGCTCAAATTAGTTTACATAGTGCTACCGTGAAGAAGAATAGAACCGAAGCCTTTCCGGTCGTGACTCGAAGTTAGCGACAGATTCCGCTAAGTCGTGACGCTCAAATTAGTTTACATAGTGCTACCGTGAAGAAGTATAGAACCGAAGCCTTTCCGATCGTGACACGAAGTTAGCGACAGCTTCCGCTAAGTCATGACGCTCAAATTAGTTTACATAGTGCTACCGTGAAGAAGAATAGAACCGAAGCCTTTCCGATCGTGACACGAAGTTAGCGACAGCTTCCGCTAAGTCGTGACGCTCAAATTAGTTTACATAGTGCTACCGTGAAGAAGAATAGAACCGAAGCCTTTCCGATCGTGACACGAAGTTAGCGACAGCTTCCGCTAAGTCATGACGCTCAAATTAGTTTACATAGTGCTACCGTGAAGAAGTATAGAACCGAAGCCTTTCCGATCGTGACACGAAGTTAGCGACAGCTTCCGCTAAGTCGTGACGCTCAAATTAGTTTACATAGTGCTACCGTGAAGAAGAATAGAACCGAAGCCTTTCCGATCGTGACACGAAGTTAGCGACAGATTCCACTAAGTCATGACGCTCAAATTAGTTTACATAGTGCTACCGTGAAGAAGAATAGAACCGAAGCCTTTCCGATCGTGACACGAAGTTAGCGACAGCTTCCGCTAAGTCATGACGCTCAAATTAGTTTACATAGTGCTACCGTGAAGAAGAATAGAACCGAAGCCTTTCCGATCGTGACTCGAAGTTAGCGACAGATTGCGCTAAGTCATGACGCTCAAATTAGTTTACATAGTGCTACCGTGAAGAAGAATAGAACCGAAGCCTTTCCGATCGTGACTCGAAGTTAGCGACAGATTGCGCTAAGTCATGACGCTCAAATTAGTTTACATAGTGCTACCGTGAGGAAGAATAGAACCGAAGCCTTTCCGATCGTGACACGAAGTTAGCGACAGATTCCACTAAGTCATGACGCTCAAATTAGTTTACATAGTGCTACCGTGAAGAAGAATAGAACCGAAGCCTTTCCGATCGTGACACGAAGTTAGCGACAGCTTCCGCTAAGTCGTGACGCTCAAATTAGTTTACATAGTGCTACCGTGAAGAAGAATAGAACCGAAGCCTTTCCGATCGTGACACGAAGTTAGCGACAGATTCCACTAAGTCATGACGCTCAAATTAGTTTACATAGTGCTACCGTGAAGAAGAATAGAACCGAAGCCTTTCCGATCGTGACACGAAGTTAGCGACAGCTTCCGCTAAGTCGTGACGCTCAAAGTAGTTTACATAGTGCTACCGTGAAGAAGAATAGAACCGAAGCCTTTCCGATCGTGACACGAAGTTAGCGACAGATTCCACTAAGTCATGACGCTCAAATTAGTTTACATAGTGCTACCGTGAAGAAGAATAGAACCGAAGCCTTTCCGATCGTGACACGAAGTTAGCGACAGCTTCCGCTAAGTCGTGACGCTCAAATTAGTTTACATAGTGCTACCGTGAAGAAGAATAGAACCGAAGCCTTTCCGATCGCGACTCGAAGTTAGCGACAGATTCCGCTAAGTCATGACGCTCAAATTAGTTTACATAGTGCTACCGTGAAGAAGAATAGAACCGAAGCCTTTCCGATCGCGACTCGAAGTTAGCGACAGATTCCACTAAGTCATGACGCTCAAATTAGTTTACATAGTGCTACCGTGAAGAAGAATAGAACCGAAGCCTTTCCGATCGTGACTCGAAGCTAGCGACAGATTCCACTAAGTCATGACGCTCAAATTAGTTTACATAGTGCTACCGTGAAGAAGAATAGAACCGAAGCCTTTCCGATCGTGACTCGAAGTTAGCGACAGATTCCACTAAGTCATGACGCTCAAATTAGTTTACATAGTGCTACCGTGAAGAAGAATAGAACCGAAGCCTTTCCGATCGTGACTCGAAGTTAGCGACAGATTCCACTAAGTCATGACGCTCAAATTAGTTTACATAGTGCTACCGTGAAGAAGAATAGAACCGAAGCCTTTCCGGTCGTGACTCGAAGTTAGCGACAGATTCCGCTAAGTCGTGACGCTCAAATTAGTTTACATAGTGCTACCGTGAAGAAGAATAGAACCGAAGCCTTTCCGGTCGTGACTCGAAGTTAGCGACAGATTCCGCTAAGTCGTGACGCTCAAATTAGTTTACATAGTGCTACCGTGAAGAAGTATAGAACCGAAGCCTTTCCGATCGTGACACGAAGTTAGCGACAGCTTCCGCTAAGTCATGACGCTCAAATTAGTTTACATAGTGCTACCGTGAAGAAGAATAGAACCGAAGCCTTTCCGATCGTGACACGAAGTTAGCGACAGCTTCCGCTAAGTCGTGACGCTCAAATTAGTTTACATAGTGCTACCGTAAAGAAGATTAGAACCGAAGCCTTTCCGATCGTGACACGAAGTTAGCGACAGCTTCCGCTAAGTCATGACGCTCAAATTAGTTTACATAGTGCTACCGTGAAGAAGAATAGAACCGAAGCCTTTCCGATCGTGACTCGAAGTTAGCGACAGATTGCGCTAAGTCATGACGCTCAAATTAGTTTACATAGTGCTACCGTGAGGAAGAATAGAACCGAAGCCTTTCCGATCGTGACACGAAGTTAGCGACAGATTCCACTAAGTCATGACGCTCAAATTAGTTTACATAGTGCTACCGTGAAGAAGAATAGAACCGAAGCCTTTCCGATCGTGACACGAAGTTAGCGACAGCTTCCGCTAAGTCGTGACGCTCAAATTAGTTTACATAGTGCTACCGTGAAGAAGAATAGAACCGAAGCCTTTCCGATCGTGACACGAAGTTAGCGACAGATTCCACTAAGTCATGACGCTCAAATTAGTTTACATAGTGCTACCGTGAAGAAGAATAGAACCGAAGCCTTTCCGATCGTGACACGAAGTTAGCGACAGCTTCCGCTAAGTCGTGACGCTCAAATTAGTTTACATAGTGCTACCGTGAAGAAGAATAGAACCGAAGCCTTTCCGATCGCGACTCGAAGTTAGCGACAGATTCCGCTAAGTCATGACGCTCAAATTAGTTTACATAGTGCTACCGTGAAGAAGAATAGAACCGAAGCCTTTCCGATCGCGACTCGAAGTTAGCGACAGATTCCACTAAGTCATGACGCTCAAATTAGTTTACATAGTGCTACCGTGAAGAAGAATAGAACCGAAGCCTTTCCGATCGTGACTCGAAGCTAGCGACAGATTCCACTAAGTCATGACGCTCAAATTAGTTTACATAGTGCTACCGTGAAGAAGAATAGAACCGAAGCCTTTCCGATCGTGACTCGAAGTTAGCGACAGATTCCACTAAGTCATGACGCTCAAATTAGTTTACATAGTGCTACCGTGAAGAAGAATAGAACCGAAGCCTTTCCGATCGTGACTCGAAGTTAGCGACAGATTCCACTAAGTCATGACGCTCAAATTAGTTTACATAGTGCTACCGTGAAGAAGAATAGAACCGAAGCCTTTCCGGTCGTGACTCGAAGTTAGCGACAGATTCCGCTAAGTCGTGACGCTCAAATTAGTTTACATAGTGCTACCGTGAAGAAGAATAGAACCGAAGCCTTTCCGGTCGTGACTCGAAGTTAGCGACAGATTCCGCTAAGTCGTGACGCTCAAATTAGTTTACATAGTGCTACCGTGAAGAAGTATAGAACCGAAGCCTTTCCGATCGTGACACGAAGTTAGCGACAGCTTCCGCTAAGTCATGACGCTCAAATTAGTTTACATAGTGCTACCGTGAAGAAGAATAGAACCGAAGCCTTTCCGATCGTGACACGAAGTTAGCGACAGCTTCCGCTAAGTCGTGACGCTCAAATTAGTTTACATAGTGCTACCGTAAAGAAGATTAGAACCGAAGCCTTTCCGATCGTGACACGAAGTTAGCGACAGCTTCCGCTAAGTCATGACGCTCAAATTAGTTTACATAGTGCTACCGTGAAGAAGTATAGAACCGAAGCCTTTCCGATCGTGACACGAAGTTAGCGACAGATTCCACTAAGTCATGACGCTCAAATTAGTTTACATAGTGCTACCGTGAAGAAGAATAGAACCGAAGCCTTTCCGATCGTGACACGAAGTTAGCGACAGCTTCCGCTAAGTCATGACGCTCAAATTAGTTTACATAGTGCTACCGTGAAGAAGAATAGAACCGAAGCCTTTCCGATCGTGACTCGAAGTTAGCAACAGATTGCGCTAAGTCATGACGCTCAAATTAGTTTACATAGTGCTACCGTGAGGAAGAATAGAACCGAAGCCTTTCCGATCGTGACACGAAGTTAGCGACAGATTCCACTAAGTCATGACGCTCAAATTAGTTTACATAGTGCTACCGTGAAGAAGAATAGAACCGAAGCCTTTCCGATCGTGACACGAAGTTAGCGACAGCTTCCGCTAAGTCGTGACGCTCAAATTAGTTTACATAGTGCTACCGTGAAGAAGAATAGAACCGAAGCCTTTCCGATCGTGACACGAAGTTAGCGACAGATTCCACTAAGTCATGACGCTCAAATTAGTTTACATAGTGCTACCGTGAAGAAGAATAGAACCGAAGCCTTTCCGATCGTGACACGAAGTTAGCGACAGCTTCCGCTAAGTCGTGACGCTCAAAGTAGTTTACATAGTGCTACCGTGAAGAAGAATAGAACCGAAGCCTTTCCGATCGTGACACGAAGTTAGCGACAGATTCCACTAAGTCATGACGCTCAAATTAGTTTACATAGTGCTACCGTGAAGAAGAATAGAACCGAAGCCTTTCCGATCGTGACACGAAGTTAGCGACAGCTTCCGCTAAGTCGTGACGCTCAAATTAGTTTACATAGTGCTACCGTGAAGAAGAATAGAACCGAAGCCTTTCCGATCGTGACACGAAGTTAGCGACAGATTCCACTAAGTCATGACGCTCAAATTAGTTTACATAGTGCTACCGTGAAGAAGAATAGAACCGAAGCCTTTCCGATCGTGACACGAAGTTAGCGACAGCTTCCGCTAAGTCGTGACGCTCAAATTAGTTTACATAGTGCTACCGTGAAGAAGAATAGAACCGAAGCCTTTCCGATCGTGACACGAAGTTAGCGACAGATTCCACTAAGTCATGACGCTCAAATTAGTTTACATAGTGCTACCGTGAAGAAGAATAGAACCGAAGCCTTTCCGATCGTGACACGAAGTTAGCGACAGCTTCCGCTAAGTCGGGACGCTCAAATTAGTTTACATAGTGCTACCGTGAAGAAGAATAGAACCGAAGCCTTTCCGATCGTGACACGAAGTTAGCGACAGATTCCACTAAGTCATGACGCTCAAATTAGTTTACATAGTGCTACCGTGAAGAAGAATAGAACCGAAGCCTTTCCGATCGTGACACGAAGTTAGCGACAGCTTCCGCTAAGTCGTGACGCTCAAATTAGTTTACATAGTGCTACCGTGAAGAAGAATAGAACCGAAGCCTTTCCGATCGTGACACGAAGTTAGCGACAGATTCCACTAAGTCATGACGCTCAAATTAGTTTACATAGTGCTACCGTGAAGAAGAATAGAACCGAAGCCTTTCCGATCGTGACACGAAGTTAGCGACAGATTCCACTAAGTCATGACGCTCAAATTAGTTTACATAGTGCTACCGTGAAGAAGAATAGAACCGAAGCCTTTCCGATCGTGACACGAAGTTAGCGACAGATTCCACTAAGTCATGACGCTCAAATTAGTTTACATAGTGCTACCGTGAAGAAGAATAGAAGCGAAGCCTTTCCGATCGTGACACGAAGTTAGCGACAGATTCCACTAAGTCATGACGCTCAAATTAGTTTAAATAGTGCTACCGTGAAGAAGAATAGACCCGAAGCCTTTCCGATCGTGACACGAAGTTAGCGACAGCTTCCGCTAAGTCGTGACGCTCAAATTAGTTTACATAGTGCTACCGTGAAGAAGAATAGAACCGAAGCCTTTCCGATCGTGACACGAAGTTAGCGACAGATTCCACTAAGTCATGACGCTCAAATTAGTTTACATAGTGCTACCGTGAAGAAGAATAGAACCGAAGCCTTTCCGATCGTGACACGAAGTTAGCGACAGCTTCCGCTAAGTCATGACGCTCAAATTAGTTTACATAGTGCTACCGTGAAGAAGAATAGAACCGAAGCCTTTCCGATCGTGACTCGAAGTTAGCGACAGATTGCGCTAAGTCATGACGCTCAAATTAGTTTACATAGTGCTACCGTGAAGAAGAATAGAACCGAAGCCTTTCCGATCGTGACACGAAGTTAGCGACAGATTCCACTAAGTCATGACGCTCAAATTAGTTTACATAGTGCTACCGTGAAGAAGAATAGAACCGAAGCCTTTCCGATCGTGACACGAAGTTAGCGACAGCTTCCGCTAAGTCGTGACGCTCAAATTAGTTTACATAGTGCTACCGTGAAGAAGAATAGAACCGAAGCCTTTCCGATCGTGACTCGAAGTTAGCGACAGATTCCACTAAGTCATGACGCTCAAATTAGTTTACATAGTGCTACCGTGAAGAAGAATAGAACCGAAGCCTTTCCGATCGTGACACGAAGTTAGCGACAGATTCCGCTAAGTCATGACGCTCAAATTAGTGCGGTTTTCCTTTAGGTACGCTCAGGAGAAATATCCACCCCCTAATTACATTTAAAGCAACCATTTAGCATAAGATCCTGCGGTGAATAACATGTTGCCAAATTACCACTATAAAGTATTTAGTTCATTACGTCGTCTATAGAAATTGAGGTTGGACAAAGAATTGAAAACAAACAATAATTAACCTGAGCATAAATTATTTATGTACATTATAGTATTATGACTCGTTCAAGCCCAAGCGCAGTATGTCTACAGTTCTGTGTAACTCATAACCTGGCCTGAACTAACCTAACTGAACCAATATCAGGCGGTATAAAGCTATTTTACAGTATAATGCTAAGAAAAGCCAGAACCAAAAGGCAAATATAAAGAGTAGTTATTGGATGTTTAGATATTGAGACATTTGCTTATAAACTGAGTTTAGAAAGATTTTGTAGTTACTCCCTTTTAATTTCTTTGCAGCTTGGAGTTTACTTATTTAATTTGTGATAGGCTTTATGATATTTTTATTAGTTTACTTTTAAAAGATATCTAATAAACCTGGATATGATTTCATTACTTTCACTAGGCACAAAATATCCTAACTTCTAATGTTTCATTGTAAATAATTTCTTAAAAAACGCCATAAGACTATTTATCTTATAAATTAAATGCTCAGAACCCTTCAAAAAATATGTTTTATTACTGTCTCTTTTCCCGAGAAATTCGGAAAGAATTATTTCCTAGTAGGAGGACAAATGTTAGCCTGAGATGGAGCGTTTAACCTTAATATAAAACCCTTGTTTAAAGTAGAAAGGTTAGAAGGTAGGTTATTTTATATTGGACCAATTTTACAATAATTTATAGATTGAAAACACAGATTCAGTTAGTTTGAGTTATCTTTTAAAATAAGCTATTTACTATAAACGTTAACAGGTATTTTTGATTGTGAGATGTGAATTGGAGGCTAGTTTATTTGTAAACGTAATTTGAACGATTAGATACACACGTAGGTTGGTTTAATCATTGGACCAAAATATTTAGTTTGAAGTTTTCTAATCTTAACACTTTCTCTGTAATATTTTAGGATTGAACCACACTTGTCATAAATATCATAGTTGCTCAAGGGCTTTACTTCTCACAATATCAATAAACCTCTGTAAAGCTCAAATCGAAATATACACACAATAAATACCAATAGAGTCATTCAACTCCTACGTTGCTATTGGGTAAAGCGAAATCTGTTAACAATTGTTAGACATTATCAATATTTTTAACAATATAATATAAACGAATGTTGTAATAAAAATTATGGAGTTTAAAGCCTTCACAGCTGACGAAATAATGTTATAATTTTTATATTTGCAAAGATTAAAATATACAAAAGTTTAAATAATTATTTCCATAAATTATATATATATTTCCATACGTCATACATTTCGTTCTGCACACTACTAGAACTAACATTTCAACCAGAACAGTAACTACAAGGATTGCTTTGTTTTCGTGGGCTTACTTTTACCAAACCTTGTTAAAGGTTTTACTGAGTATCTTTTAGTGCTCTTTTCTTTCCCAAAGATAGTGGGAATGGCTGATGGATAATAGTACTGTATAAAATGAACATTTTGGCAGTAAGTACGTACATATATCATCCACATGCAACCAGGTAGTTGGAAAACTTGTACATTGTAAACAAACCATAAAATAAAAAATTAATTGAAAAACTTGTATTTATACAATATTAGCAACTACTTATTTTACTTTCTCCTGACTTTAAAAAAAAAAAAAAAAAAAAAAAATGCTTTAGTTACAATAGAAGTTAATTCAACAAGCTACACCGTCTTCAGGTTACTCTGGGTAAATCAGTACCATACGAAACATGAATTTGACTTTATATTTGGACAATGTTTGGGAATTTATTATACTTCTTTTTTCATTTTTGGTGAGACATGTGTAATAGAGTAAATCAACATTAAAGGTGGAGGAAGGGTATAATGATATTTCCAATAATTTTATGTACTTTTAGCAAATTTAAATTTTCATTTTATTCTATTTTATTCATTTATTTTACTTCTCATTGGTTTTATAAACGAATTATTGAATTAAATTCATTTAACTAATTCCTGGTATGTTCATTAAATTATTGTGTTTTAATACGTGTTGCCATTTCTTAGCAATAAATAAGAATATACTATTGAGAAACAAAAAAGTAGAAAAATACGAATTTCTAAGAATGAAAGTTACAGAACTGTTGACCATAAAGACACAGTTTGTCATAGATACGTTTAATCTGCAAGTATCGCTTCAACCATAGTAGGAGCATTCCTTTCAAGGATGACGTCATCGCAATGCAATACATCAACCAGACGATTTTGTGAGAGGAAATATAAATTTATCCCCAATATACAAGGATTTGCGTTTAGAGTCCAGGTTAAGCTCGCGACCAATAAATTTGCACTTTGTGAAGGCGCGGGAATTGTCTGCTGGGAGTAAAAATTCCATAAAATATAGCCAGCTTTTATAAAGTTGTAAATATTCAGGGAATATTCAGCGAATATTTGTTTAGGGAATATTGTTTAGGGAATTTGCATTTTTTATTTCCTATTTGTAACAATTTCGTAAATTTTATATTTTTATACTAAAGTCGTTTCTTTTCTTCATCGATTTTACTGATTTTTCTCTAATTGACTTTCGATATTTTTAAATCTGTTCTTGTTTTGTATTGTTAATTTTTGAGATTGCTATTCTACTATCAACTAATATTCTAGTCTCACTAATAGGTGAGTTGGTTGTCGCTTCATAACGCAGTCCTGTTTTTAATCTGTGATCATATGTGACCTGGTTTCAATTTTCTCGTCAGCTAGGTATAATATGTGTGATAACTCTTATATCTAAAGGAATCATTTGTCATTATCGTCAGAATATGTTTGAACCATTTAGTTCACCAACTCAATGCGTCCGATAAAATCACCCAGCCATTACTCTTGCCTTCTTTTGGTTTTATTAAGAATTCATTCCTAATTCTGGGACAAAATCTCCTCAAGAATGATTAACTATATTTCCTAGCTATAATTCGGTTCCAGTTTCTATCCCGATAAATAAATCGCATTAGTTACAGAAACAACATATTTATTTGAATTCAAACAACTACAGTGTCTACAGTGCCTTATGAACTTCAAATGTGTTTTATGCCCCATTATTTCGTAATGTCTTATAGTAAAATATGTTTGGAGCAAAATGTCACAATTTTGTTTCATATTTTACCACATAATGACGTCGGAAATTTCTTCAACTAATATTATTACTAGTTATATATTCATATAAATCTACTTAAAGCCTATTCACAAATAAATCTCTTGTACAGTCAAGTACAAAATATTTCAGTAAATGATATTTACGTAAGGTAATAAATATATAATAATAAGGGTAGATAAAAACATTACTTTCAACATTTGTGTAACCATCACTTAATTTTCTAAATGTCCTTGAAACCTACAATACTGTCAATTAGTTGTAAGTTAGATTTTGTAGTAGTAAAACTAAATGATGATGATGACATTCTTAATGAAACGCCCATGAGGCAATAGATGATTAATTTATTAAGTTATGAGTTTTGTGTTCATCTTTTATTTGTTTTAAATAGCATCAGTTCAAAATTCGCCAATAGCGTTTACGTCATACATTACTTCCTAATCGATCTAATCTTCAACTCTTCTAAATCCTATTCTTCAAGATATGGATTTCTTGTAGTGGCAAGTAAGTTATTTTAGTGAACGCTTTATAGTCAAGTGGACCACCATATGTATGATTGGTTGTAATAAGTTGATTTTAATAGAGATTGAACTAGTGAATACCAGTTACCGAGTTGTTGAAACCAAATATTCGCTTCTCAATGGCGCATTTACTAGTTGATAGGATATTAAATTATTATATTCTCATTAGTAAAAATAAACTGTTATAAATGTAGAATAAAAAGTAAGGGTCTCTTAATATTTACGTAAGAACCGTTCGGCTCGAGTAAAGGTTTACTAGTTGCCTACTCCGGGTGGTCAGATTAGGCGAACAGAGCGCTTTAGCCTTATTCTCTTGCAGGTCCTGACCTATCCCTTATTGTCATACTTGTTTTTCATCTTTTAGCAATGCTTCTTGTATGAGCCTATCTTATATCCTCATTTCACACAGTGGAGCCCGTTTCTAGGAACTGTTATTGAAAGCCGTCAAATAACGTCTTAACAAGGGCAGTTCCTTACCGCTCTTTCTTTATCGTAAAAGCTTTTTTTACGTATAAATAAGTCGTTTAATTACAAATTATATTTATTTCTTTTTTTACTCTAAAAATTGCTAAAACTAGGCTTTTGTAGGGATTATCGAGTCTCTAGCTTTTTTTTCTTAAATAGGTAATAGTTTACCATGTTTTGATGACGGTTATGTCTTTAATACCATATACAAATTTTACATTCATTTTATTTATCCAGTTAACAATGAGATTAGCCCACCGGCTTGATGCATAGAAAAATCTTAGCATAGATACGCTAAACCATCCTCGTACTACAATGCATGTTCCTGGCCACAAGGAGAAGGGCTATGAAATTTCAACCATTATAAGAGGGCAGCAGGTTTTAAAGTCTCAGATTAGAGCATACACACTACAAAAAGTATCATCTACAAGCGATGAGAAAAAGATGAAGGGGGATAGGGAATCTAAGGTACTGTAAGTATGCCCCCGAAAGTGCACTTTCTGCCATTAAATTTGTAAATGTGTTCCTTGTGGATTTTAGCTAAATTTTCTTCCACGTCCTAGGCGAGAGAATTTAAGGTTCTAACATGAATGGTGTTTTATCTTATTTAATTCTTTCTATTAGTTCACACTGTCCCTATATATATATATATATACCGTTGAAACCTTTATTCGTTATTAAAATATTTTTTATTCATCCAGTCAAGTTGAAATACATTATTTTCAAGTATGGGAAGACACTTGATGGTAATACATTATTTTTAAAAATAATTCTATATTTAAATTTAATAATTAATTAATGTTATTTTTATATGTTATATATATATATATATTGTTTTTTTCACAAAAGGGGCAAGGTATGCAATATTGTTATTTCATCCCATTTGGTTAAAAATAAATATTTACTTATGATTTCATTAGGTTTCTATTTTTATGTTATAGATTATGATGTAGCACAGCTGTTATAACGCATAGGTTATGTTACTTAATTTAATTCTACAATAAAAAGTAAGTAGAATAAAATTTTTATTTGTTGACTAAGTTGGATTTCAGTTTAAACACTTGCTTTTTATATTACTGGTTTCAGGTTCATTTGACACAATAAGTCCTGTAATGCTCCCCCCCCCCCCCGACTACGGCGTTTGCGGAGGTTACTGTAACCTATACTTGGTATCCATCGTTAGGGATAAACTTATAAAAACCAACTGTATATTGCTTTGGGTTATACAAGCGCTATATTTAAAAGGTATTTTATTTTAAATTTATATAATTGTCAAATTAACAGTTAGTTACAAATTATTGTTTTACATTTTGAGTATATTATGAAATGTGTAGTAAAATTATGACTACATTAGTCCTAAAATGCCAAGTTTAATAGATAATATATTCCATACAAACGGTGTTTACAAAATATTTTAATAAAAGACAAACACTTTTGTAATCATTTGTAAATGGGAAAATATTATAGAATATAACAAACCTATATACTCAGAATACGTCGTTGCCACTCTGCAATGTTTTTGAAAGGGAAATTTAAACAGATTAGAGCATAAAGAAGTATGCCTTAACTTAGAGCATTAAAGAGCACTTAAGGGCAGAATACAAGTGAAATTTTCCTGTGGGGGTCGTTTATCATCCCCCTAGCGTTTATGGGGTCGTTATAATACACAGAGGTGCTAATAGGGTAATTACAAATGTATACTCCCTAATACTTTCTTAGTTACGCGGTTTTATGTGTCTTTACAATTATTTTTGCCAAAAATACCAAATATTTATGGTTTGAAATGCTTCTGGATAGAAATAAAATTTTCTTTAAAACTAGACAAAACTTTATTGTAACATTAAACTACCGCTTGCTTGAGGATAGAAATTTACACTCACTCAATAAACCGTTTTATCACTGTCGAAAAACGTTAAGAAACTGTATTGACGGACTTTTATTTTTCTAATTTTAATACGGTATCAAGTGCACTAAGAACCGGCCTAAGTACTCTTCACGAGCATACAACAGGCATTTAGTAATAAATCGCCTATAATTGGCTGCGTTTACCTATTGTTGTATTGTCCGGCTGCATTCAGACGTTTATAATACTTGTGCGGATTGCACTCTATTGTCACAATATATGTTCTACTAACGATTGAATGCATCTCCAAAGGGCTTCAAACAAATCTGTACTAAATACTGTTGGTTTTAAGATTTAAATTACCCTTTATATAGAATGTAATTATTCCAATATGTAGAAAGGTCTTTAATTAACCAAATCATTATACATCATTGACACACTTACAATTGGCTATATAGGTCTTGACAATGATATGCCCTTTATTTTTGACTAAAATAGTAACCGTCATCAATTTTTCTTAAAATTTAATTAATAATACATCTATTGTTTTACTTTCCCTCTCATTTGGTAATCTCATACAAATATTATAATGGGTTTAAGGTTGACGACAGATCACCGAACAAACAATGCTACTACATATACACTCTATTATAAAAACCTTTTCAAGAGCTAAAAATTCATCAATTTAATATTAATTCACAATTTACGGGTTTTAACATTCGTAAACATTGCCTTTAACATAATTTAAATCAAACATTTCACTATTTTACATATTAACATTTAACAGTCAAATTGAACCATTATCTATTATTAAAATTCGGAAGGACCTTATCGGTGTAGAGCACTTAGCTACAGCCTCAAATTGCACTACTAGACAAGTTAAATTTTGATCACAATTATTGTACATACTTAAATTTTTCGCATATAAAACCAAAACGTAGATTGTATTGGTAGTAGCATGAATTGGTCTGTGATCTGTCAATAACCTTAAACAGTTTAAATATTTGTAACAGAAATTATAAAAAGGTTAAGTAAAACTTTTATATATATTCCTAAAATGTATAGATTACTTCACACATTGTAAGTCCCAAAACATTTGTTCTGAGATAAGAAGCTTGAAAGTGTTTGGAAGAGAATAATGCAAAGGTACCATATGAAAGGTACCATATGAAGGTATCATATGAAAATGTTCTCGTCATTAAATCCTCACATTTACATTTAAATACAAACCTTCATTTCTGTATACGTAAGAAAGGACGGACAAACAGTTGAACATATGTTCTGTAACACATCTGTAACAGTTTCGGTAGATCCTATGTTAAGGTCTCTCGTCTGTGACAGCATTTTTTTAAATTTTGCTAGAGTTGTGTTCAGCTTGTTCCAGACAAACATGTAGATGAAAATGTCAATGCTAGGGTTAATGAGTCTCGGTTCACTTTAGATTTATGGCTTTAGATATAAGAGGAAATTATTAGTGATTCTAGGAAGCCAGAATATTAAAGCAGTGCCATTTTCTTTACTAAAAAGAACAGCACCAAACAAATTATTTGAAAATTAAAGTTTGTCTAGTACTCGCTCTATAAAAGCGTCTATCCTTGAACTTCACAGATAATCAATTATGTAACAGATAGCTTAGCAAACGTAAAGTTCGATAACGGAAAAAAAGAATTAAAAAAAAAATCTTACATATCTGCAGAAGCAGACAAGAGCACCTTTCAGCAATATCCGAAAAACGGACTCTCTGACTTAAAAATGTTTGATTGAAGAAGAACTTGTGATTAGATCACATCCAGAATTCATATTACCGTCTACCAATATAGGCGATTGCATCAACCACATGTCTATTGATTTTTCCTTTTGTGAAAATTAAGAGTGCTTCCGGTTCCTCACGATGAAATGTTAATCATTACAGAACATGAACAAGAAAGATTAATGTGCACCGAAATGACCTTGACACATCATGACCAGTCAGCTCACCTCAGCGTTTGTAACCAACTCAGCCCGTAAAAACGGAACTCAGTTGTGTTAGAACTATTACTAAACTTCTTGAATTGACAGTAATATAGGAATAGGATTCCCAGAGACTACGCACGACAGACTCTGTTATTCATTATATTTATGACGTCGCTCCACCCTCTCCCTTTTACAGATACTTCCATTTCTCGAGGAATCACAATCGCGCAAAATTTTGTACGCACGATGAACTGTGATTACAGAATCGCTCTGCAAATTCCAAGAGCGTTTTGTAGTCAATCACTTTCTGTGCTACTACCGCTATCAAACGGAATGTAGAGGAAACACTTTGTGATCATGCGCACATTTACAAACTGGTTACTTTAATCTTTCATTCAAGCGGTTTATCATTATTATAGAAGCCCATTATTAATTACTTCACAAAAAACCCTTTAGTTTGAATGGCACGGTTTAAATTGTTTGGCAATTCTATAAAGATGTACTTTACCATCTAAAAGTTGTTTTCTCCACAAACTTTATTGTAAGTGTGTTTCGTTACATTTGTTTCGACTTCTAAGTTATTAGAGGAATAACAGGTAAAGATTTTCTAGTATTTTCGTTATAGGAGAAATTTTAAGAAAGCAAATCCAAATAGAAAATCTATAATACTCCACATTAGGTAGTCAAAAGTTTCTCGTATATATTCACATTTTAAATGTTTTAAAAATATGTTTACTGTAACTTTAAATGTATCAACATAAAACCACTGATACCCTTTGTGCAATCTGTTACCTTGTAAACATTTTATAAAATTGTACCCTAATAAAATAGTCGCGTCTGATTCCGCGAATTGCTACTTGACGCCAGGAAGTAGGGCAACTTGGAGTTTTTAAAGAAATAATATAATTTTCTTTAAGTTTATTTTACTACATCTGTTGGCAAGGTAACATACTTTGCGGAACATTTCAACGATTGTTAAAAAAGAGCAAGCGATAATAAGCTTTCTTTCCCATACGGACGTTGGAAAACAGTATATATATATATATATATATATATATATATATATATATATATATTAAAACATAATATGTTATTCAAATACAAGATTATTTATTAATTTATATTCAAAGCTTTTCGTTGGTAAACAGTACCAACATCATCAGGAATAAAAATTACAATAATGTAAGCTATAGGTCATAGAACATATGTTTTAGGCCTATAGCTTACATTATTGTAATTTTTATTCCTGATGATGTTGGTACTGTTTACCAACGAAAAGCTTTGAATATAAATTAATAAATAATCTTGTATTTGAATAACCTATGTTGTTTTAAATTATTAAACAAGAAAACGTATTATATATATATATATATATATATATATATATATATTTATATATATAAATATATATATATATATAATATTACATATTATATATTATATTATATATATATATATATATATATATATATATATATATATATATATATATATATATATATATATAATATTACATATTATATATTATATTAAATATTATATATATATATAATATATATATATATATATATATATATATATATATATATATATATATATATATGTATGTATATAGTATACAACTTGTAAACTGTTTTCCAACCAATCCCAAACGCACCAGATTTTAGTCCTAAATAACATAATCCTACAATATGCTGTTTAAACTTGAGTTAAATATCGGAGACGATAATAGCCTAATATAAGCTAAGATAATACAAATAAATATATCCTGTAATATAGTAATTTCTCCAGTGTTTGAACATAGAAGACAAAAGAAATAATAAACGGGTTTCTAAAATTAACTTAAAATGCCTAAATAAAAATACAATAAGTTTAAATGTTTTCATTAAAAAACACAAATTCTAAGTTAACACAATGAAAAAGTGCAAGGGCCAGAACAAAATTTATGTATTATCTATTATTTATATTTAAAATTTAATTTATAATTTTAAAACAGATTTTCTTGAACATTTCAGTTACAATTTAACCAACGTCAGATGCAGGAAGTTGGAATCTGCTCATTTTGAATAGTTTTAGAAATTTCGAATGAGAACATTAAATGGTTTTGCAGCCTGCCAATCACTTAACTACAAGAAGGTCCAGCTTAGAGGGCTGTTTAGAGATTAGTTGTATACATTGCATACATAGATTTATTTGTATAACCATGCATGAAGTTATTTACAACGTTTAAGTTTACACCTAATTTAAAGTTATACTTCTAAAATAAATAACAATTATAAGAACATAGGCTTCTTTTTAACCCAGGTATTTCAAGAATTATCAAATAATCAAAAGTTTGTACTTGTAGTAAAATTATTTTAAAAAACAATTTTAACATATATTACTCACATCGTAGGTACACATTTTTACACATGTGATTTCCTGATGTTATTCACTGTTAACATCCAAAAGTAATTGAAAATTTGTAGTTTATAAATTACCATGATTTAATTTTTTTTACTTGGACTCATTATTAAATAATTGTAACGGGTTTCTTCTAAGGAATATTTGAACGCTTTTAATAAAATGTATTTACTTCTTAAGAAATTTAAACCTTTTTTTATATTAGAAAATATAATAGTTTACTTTCTATACAAAAAACCTCACAAACGATCAAATTACAAAGTTTGTTCTAACTCGTACGTCTGTACCTATTCTATTGCAACAGAAAATCCACATTACTTTCTGCCCCTTTTGCAATGCATTTAAAACAATGACACAGTTTCCCAGGCGATAGGATCTGTGCCCGTTCCTATTACAATAAAAGCAGCCGGCTTTCAAACGGGTTTATATTACCCAGGATTTACTGCTAATTGCTACAGCTCCCTCGGCACCCTCGAAATGTTTCACTTACAGTTTCTGTGCTTCACTTCACTATATAGGTGCGTTTTGAGAAAAATGAGGTTGTAGGAACATTATCTAGATCTGACGTAATTGTCTCAAGATTCTGTATTGCCAGAATGCTTCGAATCTTGCAGAAGATAGAATGTGTAGCAGGAGTGGAAATATACATTCCCGTCGGTCAGGTTTCCATCGGTTTGTTTTGAGGTACATTAAGAGAGACATTATTTTCCAGTTTCCCGAAGTAAGCGTGTTTGCTACTCGCGTAATTTCAGTAATGTTTAATACTCTCCCGCCAAGAGGCAATCTTAGGAAACGCAAACAGTAAAATCAGAAATCCAACTCCGCGTGAAAAACACGATCTTTTTTTAAATTACACAAAATAATATTTTTAACAATTCCCGTACTATGGTATCATAACACCTTAGAATTGCCTTCTCAAAACATTTTCTTCAATCATCTCCTTCAGACAAACAAGTAATAAAAATAAAACAAATTTTAAAGTCTTATACTTAGCTCACGAAAATAAAATTGTATTTTGGTTTTATTAAATAATAACAAATAATTAATATAAATAAAGTTACATAACCTATACGCTACAACAGCGGTTCTACCACATAATCAATAACATAAAATCAGCTTTTTATGAAATCATTTGTTATCGCTTAAGACAAATGAGACAAATTAACTTTATTGTTAACTTGCCCATTTCGGGACAGGTTTTTCTCCCATAAAAATAAATTAATTCATTAAATTGAACCAATAAAAAAAGGTTGAAAAAACTGTATTAATATCACGTGTCATCCACAACAAGTTTAGAATTATATTTCAAATTGAGTGGATGAATGAAAAGTATTTTATTAAGGAATGAAAATTGAACAAGATATAGGCGTATAAAATTATATATAATGGGAGAGTGTGAACTAAAAGAAGGAATTGAATAAATGAGATAAAATAATTAATACAAAACCCGATCCATATAAATTGATACCCTCTTAAACTAAGCTCTTTCACGTTAATAATTAATCATTCAAAATGTTGGACCAATTTATCTAATTGTTTTTAAACAGCTGTATTTCAAGATAGGCAATTTCATCTGTAGGCTAATCCTATAGAAAATTTAAAATAAAATATGGACAAGAAACCAGAGCATAGAACCTAATTAAAGTTTGAAATTACAGTTGTATCGCTATTTAAAAATTTTACATGCAAATTACCTTATTAAATAAAATATTACTTACGCAAATAACGACTTTTATTGGAAATTACGGAGTTAATATATTTTACAAACCACCAGATTCAAGGATCACAAAACAATAACCATTCTACGATTAAATACGAAAGAAACTCATAACCTAAAACTTGCAAACATCTTGAAGTAAAATCAAAGAATGTTTATGGGTTGATTGTTGAACAGCTGATGTAGTTTAGTTACAAGATATTGTCCTGGCTGTGACCATACCGTCACGGTTCGTTGTACCTTTGGCTAGTCAGTTTATTGGAAAGTTCTAAACAATTTTGAGTCAACGAAATCATTGATTTAGAGAACGTTAAATAGGAATGTTTCAAGTAAAAAGAGATGTAAATAATATTTAAAGGTAAATTTGCTTTAATAAAATTACAACTAAATCATGGCAATAAAAATAATCAGTTACTCTTTAATGTCAACGAAACTATGAAATTGATTGTTTATATAAGGTTTAGACTTTATGTTCAAAATATTCCTTTTTTTAAATAAAACCTAAATCTATATAGCAAAGTATAAAAAAAGACTAAGAGAGTAAATATATAATATGAATACATAAAAAGAAACAAACACAATAAAAAAATGAGATTTTGATAAATTAAACATGAATTTTAATCACAATAACTTTTTTTACATACGTCTACTTTACTACACTAACAAACTAAATTAAATAAATATTTCCTTAAATAATACCCAAGTTTATATTACCTTTGTACTTTGTACTTTAAACTATTGTAAGTACGAAGTAATTTTCAAATAGACTTTGCTAATGGTGTGATATTTTGTTTTAGGGGACGTTATTTTTAAGTACCAAACCTGATGCAAACTGGATAAAAACAATAAAAGGAACAGAGAATCGATGGTGAATAAAAGACTTGCATATCGCAATCAGTAAATGGAAATCAACATTAAATGTGCGGCAATTGTTTGCGTAACAGTAAATAGCCATAAAGGTTCGACACGTATTCAATAGAAATGTGATGTCAACGTACCGACAATAGTTCGAGGAGGTTGAAGTCATTTCTGTGGAAAATTAGTATCTAGGGTCGCCTGTATTGAGCTTCAGAGAGCATAAACTCAGGCGTTATCTAATATCGCAAGTTGCAAATCGTAACGTTCACACGTGAAAACTTAGTAACAAAACCATTACAACTTCATATCAATCAAGCAGTGCAACCTGTAAGGGACAAAGGAATTATCTTCCCTCGCGACATTCCCATCCCTTTATTACACATCAGAACGATATTAAAGTCTCTTCTCTGTCAATGTAATTTGTTAATTCGAACTAGTATTTTATTCAATTCCTCCTATTAGTTCACACTCCCCTTTTATATATATATATATATATATATATATATATATATATATATATATATATATATATATATATTATATTTAATTTAATATAAATATAATATAAATAATTTAATTAAATCACACATTTGATTTAATTTTGTAAAAATGTTTTATTCGATAATTATTTTCCTAAAGATGCTGATACTATTTTATCGGCGAAAAGCTTTGAATAAATATATTCATTAAAAGTATTCTTGTTTTTGAAATATTGTTAATTTATTATATAAAACGTAATATAAAACTATATTTTATTATTATATCGGTCTGCAGCTAAGTGCTCTACACTGATAAGGTCCCTCCGGGTTTTAGTAATAAGTAATAATAATATATATATATATATATATATATATATATATATATATATATATATATATATATATATATATATATATTTATATATATAAATATATATATATATATATATATATATATATATATATATATATATATATATATATATATATATATATAGGAAATAGAGGAAATAGGAAAATTGGAGAGAAAATCGATTTTTACTTTGCCACTTGACAATATATTTCTGTCATACGTATATGATTATCTATATTAATTGTAATTATAAAATCATAAAAAACTTAAACAAAATTTTTCTCTGGTGACGTCTGTAGGAATTCACTTTAATTTTTTTTATATATATTTCATGTTTTTATTTTGAATACCCCGTATTAAAATATTTTTACATAGGCCTACTATTATTGGTAGTGTTGAAACCTATATCATTGGAAGGACAGGTCATTTTTTGTAGTTTGAGTAACTGACAATTATAACAGTACCTCGGGTACTAGAGGTTTAAGAAAGGTTAGAACATAGAAAGAAACATTTTACTAATCTCGTCTCAAAACCAATATTTGGATGAGAATTTAAATTAGCATAATATACAAAACAATTAATGAGATTTTGGGTTTTTAAATTGACAAAATCTCACATTATCCATTTAAAAACCAATTTTTAAAAAAGTAATAAGCATCTGCATTCGACCGATTTCATGTTTCTAATGCTGCTAATTTTGCTAATCGTGAGTGACGTATGGTCACGTCATGTGAATGTACACAGACATGACCCAGGGATAATATAACTAACCACTCAATGTAGGCCTACTACTTTAATGGCAAGGCCATAAATACAGCCTTTAAAGTTAAAAACTAATTCCTAGATAAAAACAAGTTAAATTAGAAAGATCTATATATTAAATGTTTTTTTTTTTTTTATTCACAACAAAGCAAAACCTTTTGACGGTTTCTAAATATTTCCATAGCTTTATTATCTTAGTGTTAGAATTCTATAAACTAACGAAGATCCCTCAAATAAAATTAAGGATTAACATTTTAAAAACTGGTAATTTCTTAATTCTTTAACTGTAAATGAACAAAACGAAAATAAATAGAGATTTTCATTATATTTTACATTTCTTACTGACAACCCTTTTTCTTTGAAGTCATGTTGTCATGGCAACGACAAAGGGTTTAAATTGGCTTTCATAAGCTTTATGGAAATATAATTTTTTTACGGAAGTGTGAATTAAACTTACAACTTCTATTCTATGAAATAATGTTTTAATATTTACACATATTTCCGTTGTTTATTTTTGTTTTGCAATTGTTTATGACTGTCAATCAAATAAAATTCCGAAGAGAATTAGACACTCTAAAATCATTAAATAAAAAATGCATCAAATTAACGTGTTTAAACATTTATTGATATAGAAGAAAATCGCAATCCTGTTCTAATTTACAGCCTAACAAAACACATAGTTTTATTTAATTCCCTCTGAAATCCATTATTTTGGCACTGAGCCAACCTCCAATAGGTAGAAGTTAATTACTTAAGGATGTTTAATAAACTATAAGAGAAAGTTTTCTAATGATAAACTACAGACAGCTTCATAAATTAGAAACTAAAAAAAGTGAATAAATAGTAACAAACAAAAATAATAGTCCTACACCATATGCTGCATAGAGAGGGAAATACAAAATTGCAAGGATATTCTCTTTATATTTTGGCACAATATTTCCATTCTGTAATATGTATATACATATTTATATTAATTATAGGTATACAATGAAAAGTAATTAAATATTGTTTTTGTTGACCTCAGTAGGAATTAACTTTATTATCACTATTTTTCTAATATTATTTGTTTATAGCATGATTTGCCAAAATCAGTTCTTCGATATTGATAATGTCGTATTAAGTATATGAACAAGTATTTCACTCGTTCACTTACCACTTTCACACTTTAATAAATATCTAAATGTAAAATAGATGATTTTGATTCCTGCTGTGTGGTAGGTAAAAGAAACCTCCACAAAAAGGTAAAATAATGTTTATGAACTCTATATGAATTACGTGGTAGCATTTCAAAATATTTTTCATTAGGAGGGATCTACTATGAAAGCCTAATATAAGCTCGTAATTACTTTAAAATTTGGTGTTAATACACAATATAATGATAAGTAATATTCGGTGTTAATAAACGTTTTAATGGTACGTAAGGACAAAAGGTAATTTAAGTCTTCTTCCTCATCTTCTTTGTCTCATTCGTCTCCTCCTCGGTATCCATCATGTTGAAATTATTCTTCTTCCTCGTCATCTTCCTTTCTTTTTTTTTTTTTATAGTCATCTTCTTTTTTATAGTCAACTTGGTAATGTTCCTTTTCTTCTTCTTTTCTTCCGCATACTCTTATTCATTTGAATCTCTGCCCATCCATCCTTTTTTTCTTTCGTACACTTCGTCATCTTGGTCTCTTTCTTCTTCTCGTTACGTTATTTAAGTTAGTCTTCATCTTCATTGTTTCCTTGGTAAGCTTCTATCTCTACATCTCTTTTGATTTGTCTTCCGCATATTTTTCTCTTTTGAGTTTCTTCGTCGTATTCCTTTCTTTCTTCTGGTAAGTTTCATACTTATTAAAAGCTTACATCTTCAAAAAAAATATTTTGTCTGAATCAATCCAGCAAGGTAGTGGATTTATATCTGTCTGTCTTCACATTAAAAGAAATATCAGGTGATAGATATAGAAGTAAAAAAATACTTAGAAATATCTAATCTCTGACCTAGTGAGTTGCACTTTCACAGTTGGAGAGAAATTTGTCTCTCTTATTTTTTATCTCGACCTTCCTCTCTTGACCACAATAAGCTTCTTTAACAAAATGGTTCTAAATGGCGGCTCTTAAAAAACGAATTTCCCATATGTATGTTGAAATTATTTATTTCGAATATGATTGTTCAAAGTATTTGAGAATTTCTGGATTCTCGTTTACACAAATTAAATATAAGGTAATTCCAAACGAATTTAAAATATCAAAACGCTTTCTGAAAATACCTAATTGAGCCTTTACGAATATAATAACGAGGTAAATTATTCTAAAGGTAAATATTAAATAACCATTAGAACAAAGGGATATTTAGGTACATATTTTATATATTTTCTCAACTGTTTAGACCTGAGGAAAACACAAATTGATTGCGGTTATCTACTGTCAGTTTGAAAACAGTAGATATTGGGAAGGACAGTTTATATAGGATAATGCTAGGCTGGTAGAAAAAATTAACATAATGTTCTGAAACGGCCCTGAAATGAGAAAAAGTGTTGAAAAAATATGAACCGTATAAAAACTACCTAATACAGGACTAACTGTCCTACTATATTAATAATCATTTATTGTTAAAAAATGAAGAAATATTTTATATTCAATTTAATTATTCACCGATCTAAAAAAAATTAAAATATTTATACATGATTAGCCTACTATATGTTTAATATTAATTGCCCTACTATATTAATAATCATTTATTGCTAAAAAATGAAGAAATATTTTATATTCAATTTAATTATTCACCGATCTAAAAAAAATTAAAATATTTATACATGATTAGCCTACTATATGTTTAATATTAATTGCCCTACTATATTAATAATCATTTATTGTTAAAAAATAAAGAAATATTTTATATTCAATTTAATTATTCACCGATCTAAAAGAAATTAAAATATTTATACATGATTACCCTACTATATGTTTAATATTAGTTTTATATACAGCATCATATGATAGGGCATTTAAACGTTTTAAATTTATTATCTAAAAGAGGGTCGCTTTAGATTTGGGAACCTTATAAAACTTGATATATTTATAGGTTATGTTGTTGTATATAATTTTGTAAAAAAAATTGCCTTCACAGTTTTACGATATCGAATTTGAAACTCGACAGTCAATCTAATCTGAGGTAATGGAAAGGGACGAGATAAGGCGGGGAAAGAGGGGGTGTTTATTTATCAAAGTGGAAGCTGTCTACACCCTTCGATCTGACGAGCTGGAACAACCCCTAACCTTAATACGGATAAAACCTGTTCATAATATTATGCAGTGTGACGTGGCATCAGGTTTCCGTATTGTCGGAATATAGGGCGTTACCGACGGGCGAATCTTATTATTACCTAATTATAAATTATACAAACTTTATAAGTTGATTAGTAATTTCTAAATTAATGATATTATTTAATATTCTTTAAAGTTTGTTTACGCAGTTATGTTACACGCACCCCTGAAAATGTAACTTTGATATGAAGACGTTTATAATTAAATTTAAAATTAATGAACATAATAAAAACAAAGAAATAGTAATTATTGGTAATCGAGACGTCATTGATGTTGAAAAAAAAAATACCCATTGATATAAACACTCACCAGGAAAATAAAATTAAAATAATTTTAAAATAAATTTAAAAAATGAAATAAAAACAGTAATTACAACAAACGCAAATCGTTTATTTTCGACAAACAATGCCCTAAGTTATACTACATTACTTTAAATATTCAAAATACTCAGTTAAAATGGAGTTGTTTTACAAAAATAAAGAAAGTTTTCTATGTAAGCTAACATCATGAAATATGAAGTGTAAGCATTTTCCAGCACCGTTTTTTTTGTTTCTGAGGATATTCTACATCTACAGGCATCATTTCTTTTTCTTAAATGTATGAATAATTTTAGATACACGAACGTTGGTGGACTAATCTTGGTTAGTAGTGCAACACATTAAAAGGTAGAAACGAGAAACTAAATTTAATATTTTTTCTCTGCATTGAAAGGAAAAAAGTGAAGTAGCTACATACGTTCTGCGACGTAAAAAAAATGCAATTAAAACTAACTTCATATGAATGAAAAGAAGTAAGTAGTGGAAAAATAGGCATTGCTCTAGAAGAAACGGAATTATCGTAATTAATATGGTACTGCCTCGTCCTCAACAGAAGTATGATTGTACCTATCAGACGGGAGATCTCTACCAAAAATATGAATAGTTGTACACTTGTCAACATTCTTCACTTTCACAGAAACAATCAAAAAAAGCAATGAAAGATTTTACACGTGTTATTTATAAGTGATCATTTGAAAGATCTTGAGTTATGTATTTATTATAAAATAGTTATAATAATATTATATATATATATATATATATATATATATATATATAAAACATCGTAGAAGAAAATAATAGAATAAACTTTCTAGATCTTACTATCGCCAAGCACAACACTAGACACAATTTCAAAATATACAGAAAACCAACAACTACAGATATGGTCATACATAATACATCTAATCACCCCACACAACAATAACACGCTGCCTTTAACCATATGTTACACCGTCTAATAAACATACCAATGCTACAGAAAGACTACGACGAAGAACTTAATACCATAAAATACAGCGCCCAACAAAACGGCTACCAACACACACTCATAGACAACATTCTCAGGAAAATAAAACATAAACACCATCAAACACCCACTCAAAAAAACTACACAAAAATAACAAATACATAACCCTCACCTACCACAATAAAAACACACAAAAAATAGCCTCCACATTCAAAAAACTCCATTACCAAATATCCTACAAAACAACAAACACGCTAAGAAAACATATACAACCTTTTCACAAAGAAACTGACATATACAAACACTCAGGTATTTACAAATTAACTTGCAACGATTGTCCCAACTATTACATCGGTCAAATCGGGAGGTCATACTACACACGCTTCGATGAACACATTACCCAAACAAAACAAACAAACCCTAAATCCAGCTACGCAAAACACCTAAATAACACCCAACACACACATACCGACATACACACTAATTTAAATATTCTACACACATTAAAAAAGAGTAAAAAACTAACAACCTTAGAAAAATATGAAATCTACAAACACTAAACAACAGACAGGGAAAATATACTTAATGACCACACACACTTTGAAGCCAATAGTCTTTTCAAATACATCACACAAGGCGCCGACACCTCACCTAATGTCATAAATCCAACCCTGTCATACCGTTTGTAAAGAGCCAAAAGCCGCTAGTAGAAGGTTAGCGTTTTGAAACGCGTCAGCAAGTAAGCAATTACGTATCCACTTAGTTAAGTAGTGTAAAATTAGTTTAATCAGTGAATTCAAGATGAAGAAATTTTCATAAATATATATATATATATATATATATATATATATATATATATATATATATATACATATATATATATATATATATATATATATATATATATATATATATTTATATATATATAGGGTAGCTACATAAATAAATAGGGTTGCTATAATTCGAAAATTAGAAACTAAAAACTAATTTAAAACATCTTATAACTATATGATGGAACTGTGGAGTAATGTTTATTTTAAATAAATAAAACCTCTAAACCACAAATAACATTTATTTAAACCTTATGTACATTTCAATTGCCCAGCAATCATATTCAGAGGTATTTAAAAAATACAACTAACTTTAAAGAACATAATACAAAAAATATATAGGCATAAACCGGGAACTACTTCGCCACGCCTCTTATTTTAAAAAACTAGTACGGCCAATCACGTTGCAGTAAATTCCCCCTCTGAAACTTGGTCCGGTCTTTCAACTCCCGTGGAGAAGAGTTACCGTTTCAACTATTTCAATTTTACTAAAAAACGGTACATAAATAAGGGTACATAAAAGTAGCCCCGTAATTTATATGTAACTCAAATGGATCGAAATCTGTTTGTGTGTGTGTGGGTGTGTGTGTGGGTGGGTGGGTGTATGTATATATAATGAATAAATAAATAAATAAATAAATAAATATATATATATATATATATATATATATATATATATATATATATATATATATATATTGATATATAGCAAATATGTCTTGACTGATTACGGTGAGGAACTCTCCTCTAGTCAGCGGAAGAGTCTGATGACGGCTTATTAAAAGTTAATATTTGTAAATACTTTTTGTGATTAATAAGAATGTATTATTTTAATAATCAACTTTGATTTGCTTTGATGAATATCATTTAATTACTTTACTATCTTCCAACATAACAATTCTAGAATTTAACGTACTAAAGTCATAATAATCGTAATAGTAAAAGCCTGGCTTCCAATAACACCATAACCATATAAAAGCACTGAGGAAGGCGACATCGTCGCCGAAACTAGTATGTTGTGTGTTTGTTTATTAACAACTAATTTTTTGTTACATTTTGAGTTCACTATTTTGACTTTTACCTTTGTGAATAGTTCTCACTAGCTAAGTTCTAATTAACTAAACATCATAACCTTTGAATACTTCCAGAAATTCCAAGTACCAAAACCCCTTAGTTTGTCAAAAATATTCTTGCACATAAGTAGCCTTGAAATTGGTAAGTTTTCCTTACTACTTTCAACTAAGCAGATTTTGTTTATTTCATTAGGAACAGTACTTAGAGGTAAATTATATACTCACTTCTGTGAGGTACAATGTAGCCTGAGATTAAAATTAGTACAATTACCAATAATATGTTTTTATTCCTTACTAAAATAGTTTCTTAGTTATTTATAGTTGGTTTTTGAATAATTGTTTTATTCCATTATCTTGTTGGACTTGTTCATCTCTTTTTATAGAAAACCATAAAAGATTAATTTACCCCACATGTATTTCGTAATAGAAGACAAGTTTGTTTCGGAAAGATTCCGATTTAAATCCTACCTAGCGTCCTTGAATATTTCCTATGAGGGGTTGTAACAGGTAGAAACCTCTTTATGACACCGATGTCAAATAGAGTACCTCACGTACACGACACTGGACACGTAAATCATTGCTACAGTCTAAGAGCCTAATGACTTCCATCGTTCCTTTTATTTAAACAATACGGATTGTAAAAAATATTTAAATTTTAAAAAAATTCATTTTTTATTTAAACAGAAATTTATAGGTTAAACAAATTCAGTTAAACTACAATAAAATACTAACATTCTGTAACCGGTTAAAAATGATGTCTAAATTGGAGACCTGCTGACGAATCTATAAATAACCGTCAGATGTTCTCGCAACAACAGAAATTGGCCAGACGTTCTTGTGTTTACGCCAAATTGCTTTCATTCTTGGATTCCTAACCGATGAATGAATTAGTTACATTTTGTCTCCGTCGCTTAATTGTTGTAAATGGGTGAAATTGGTTTGCCAAATTGTGCAAATAGTTCACAGTCTGCTTGCGACCCATTCATTGAGTAAAGTGTGAATTTAGAAGCATATTAAATTCGAATGTTAGCCACGGTTTAGACTTCAATTATTAGTGGATAATTGAATATATTACAAATAAATAAGCGAGTGAATAAATTTAAGTTTTATGTTTTTTTCGCAACCTTTGAACATTAGTGAGGTAGAGAATTAGTCAAATCATCGGAGTAAGTGAAGACAACATTGGATATCAGTTGCAACCCCTATATTTTTATAAATCTTGATTCCTATAACATAGATTTCTAAACTCACTGATTGGTACTTACGAATATCAACTGTTCTCAAGTAGCCATCTTGTCTTCTTTCTTCGAATTAAAGGGCCTCATTTAGGATTAAAGTGTCTTTTGGAGCACTTGAGTTGTAATTAATCTGTTAAGTAAACCTACCGTATATCAGGGGATAGAGATATTTACAGAAATTCAATGGAGTCATATGAATTAACAAACGAAAGTATAGAGGTGTAGATAAATTTGTGGACTCTCTGTATTATTAAATGGCTTGAAACTCCATTCAAAGGAAAAAAAAGAAAATCCTAGTTCGCACCGGATGTTTTTTAAATACCTCTCTTCACAAAGACTAAGACTATTAAAAATTAAAATAATCATCAGAGGTTTCAAAGACGAAGATTTAAGCTTCATGGTTCAACCATTAAAAAGCTTTAAAGTTTAAAGCCTTCTAAAGTATATACGATGAATCTTAACACGGAAAAACCCGTAGGTATATGAGCCAATAATACTTTACATCCACAAAACGATGACGTTTAAAGATCTAGTTTGCTGTCTTTTTCAGAATGATAAAATGTTTGCGATCACACTACAAGATGATCAACGCAAAAAAACTATGAAAATTATGTCCTATCAGATTACATAACTTTATATGGTTTGGAACGAAATAATAGTTATTTTTAAACGAAATACTTTGTGACACAGTAAACCTTTCATTTAGACGGACAAAACAAACAAATAATTTAATATAAAAATGGAAATTCAAAACCGACAATGGTTATGACTGCGGAACGTTTGACAAACTCTGTGAAAAGGGTTTCATTCTGTTTAATCATTCTACACACCTCAGTTGGCAAAGTATTGTTTTCATACCGCATTTACATCAACAAATGAATTGAAATTTTTATCATTTTATTTTAAACAATATTATATTCCAATTTATTCTTTTCTTTTAAATTACACTCACGTATTACAAAATATTCACATTTTTAAATAACAGGTGTTTAGAAGAGCATTACCGTCCCTGGTTTTAGAAATCATGCTGTGTTTATATAAATTTGTTGGTAAATATTTTGTGTAGATTTTTTTAAAGTATTTACCAAATACTTATAAATGCATACAAGTGCGCGTCCACACACGCCCGCACAGGGATGTAAACGCTCCATTTCATTCATTTAATATATTTGTAACAAAAACATTTGAAACGAAAAAAAAATAAATTATGATTTACAAAGTTACTTACACAATACTAAAAGTAGGTTTATAGATGGTCGCGATTTTATGTTACCAGAACGACTAGTTTTGACATTCTAACTTGCTAAATAAATGTAATTCATAGCTATATGCTGCAGAACAAAAGTGATTCAATTGAATTATTTGTAAAGACACAAGAAAATTGTTTTCCTTATCAGCAAATTTTATAAGGAAGTATTATACAAAAACCGTGTTTAGTCAATTGCTACCTAATTCATAAAAGAAAATTTTCATTCAGTTTGTTTTTATTTTATAATTACAATTAATATAAATCTGTATATACATACGCCAGAATAACAATACTAATCGGTAAAATAGAAAGCGAATTTTCTTAGAATTTTTCATCTTCCATCTTCCACATCTCTATGTATGGTATTTTATATGGTTGGTATATCTATGTTACCCCCTACATTGGTAGGTAGTCTCTATGTTTGGTGTTGGTGTTTTGTTTCTTTTTATTTATAAGTTTTCTTTTTTTCGTCGTCCATTGAATTTTGTTGTAGTTTCTTTTCGCTTTCCTTTCGCAAGGAAAGTCCTTTTGTAAAGCAAGGTTATATACCGTTAATCCTGTTTGTTTGTTTATTTTATTCTTTCCATTCCTCTTTAATCCTAGCGATTATTTTACGATACTTTATGGTAGCCATAAATACTATTTACGGTTATACAATAGAGGTTTCGGCGACAGCCAGATGGGGGCAAAAGAAAAATTCATATACATCTTTCACAAGTGTATTTACAGCAAAGGGAAAGTTGGCTCAGTGCCAATGTGCTACACTTGAAACACGAAGATACTAAGTCAATTGTCATTCACACCCAATCCAAATTGATTGGATGAATATAAACTTTTTTATAAAGATTGAAAATGTCTACAAGGTATATATCAGAAGAGTGTGAGCTAATAGAAGGAATTAAAAATGAGGAGAAAAACCGCTGCTATTTGTAATCATATGTTAAATGTTGTTTAAAATCAGCTGATAGTAGAATCTCGTTTTCATCAAGAACATTAGGGTTTGTATCATTATTAAATTATATATCTCGTTTTCATAAGTTTTCACCTTATAAATAAGATTTGACAAAAACCTAAATATAAAAATATTGTAAAATTTACGTTTTGTTTCACACAGAGCTAAGCACAGAACTCCATTCGTTTCCGCAGCAATACACAGGACACTGGCCTCACTCAAATCCGATTTTATTTGGACGTTGCCTCAACGTTAAAACCAGATACAATGTGTAGCCAGGCGTTATGAGAAAAGTAAATCAGTCTGCAGAAAAGTCCTTTTTATAAAACAAAAATTTGGAACACGTAAATTCGTTTTTAAATTGAGTTTTCTTTCTAGAAAACAATATAATGTTTCGACTTTGCATATCAAAGCTATATATTCGAAATTGCCAAAAAAATCGTAATAAAGATTCAGAAGAATTCAGGGAAATTATATATTTATATGTTAAACATGTAATTTTAAGGACTCAATAATAATAGCATATACGAAAACGTGTAAAACATATAGAGATATAATATATTTTCCAAAATTAAAAAAAAACCCTATTTACTAATTGTAGAAAAGAATTCATTGTTCTAAGGGTCGCATTTATTAACAGCAACATCAGTAAGTGTGCTTCTAAAATAGAGAAAGAAGGAGAAAATGGTGAAACTTTGTGAAAAAACAAGGCCTAGGTATCGCTTAGGCTATTATCGCCTTCGAAAAAAACACAGTTGTCTCGCAATCATGTAATATCCAGTATCTGAAACAACATATCCACGAATCACTCCTATAACTTAACTCTTCCCGAACCGGATATTAATTCAGACAAGAAGGTTACAGTAGGTAACTATATGTAACAACAGGTTTACTTTAAAGCCACGACAGGGGCTTTTACAGTAATAGCCTATATTTTTGTCTCCGTATGGCAAAGCTACCCCTTACTAGTAGAATCTTCTTAAAAGCCAGATTTTCCACCCCGCTAGAATACCCCTTGTAATTAGTTTCAAATCGATCCTTTTATCTTTCTAGGTTTCCAATTGTTCGATTCTTTTATTCACTCTCGGTTGGCTTTATTCAATTTCCATTCCTTCAGACGAGTATTCTGTGTTCAGAATGATATAACGTTGACAGATCGCTTTATACAGTTCCATACCTGACCACTCACTGAGGGTCTGTATCCAGTAACTCATACAAAATTGAAGTAGTTAAACTAATGTTCTCTATAGGTGACTGGCACTAGAAGGGATATGTTGATAGTAAATTTATTTAGCGAAAAGTAAAATAATCAAAAAAAATTGTGACAATAGAAAAAGTATTAGAGTTTAAATAATACATACTCAATAAATCTTGACAGATAAACTTATGTTAGGAAATCGCTGGCCAGCAGACATTCACTTTCCTTAGACCACAGAGCAGATATATATCTAGTAAGCAGTATTATTATATTCCATAATACTAACATCAGCGTCTCAGTGTATCCGTTACTTAGTCCTTGTAAGTCCACAGGTCGTTCCTTGTCCTTCTGCTTTCTATGGGTTGTAACCGGAAGACATGGTTTTATCCAGATAGATGGTAGGTCTGCTTCATGTACGCTACGCCGCACAGGATTAGCCATATTCCCCCATTATATCCTCCACTAAGTACTGACATCGGCACAAGAGCGGAACCGTGACCCAAGCCAAGTTAAAAAGCTAAGGTAATTCCCAAAAAACATTTTTTAATATAAAATGTCAGATTTACAGATAATTACAATGCAGAAACGGGATCATATATAATTTATTTTTTTACACCCTTTCTTAATAAAATTATTACTTTTAGCTATCTGTAAATACTTACAATACTTACTAAAAATTAATGTTTTATTCTAAACATTAGGTATATGTTTGTAGATCAGGAATACATCGACAGCGCATGCGCAGAACTGAGAAGCGAGCGTATCTCAATTTTATGCCAGGGATCTTGTCGTGTGAAGATGACAGTAAAACCTTATGCCCGTACCTTAGTCCTTCCTATATTTAGAATATTATTCTTAGATATAGTAAGCGAGTCATACTAGCTGACTGTCTTATATATAATGGCAAAACTGGGAAAGCGATCCGTGGCGATTATCTCCTTTCCAAAGAACAACACACCACGGTTATCTGGTCCCTTATACCTAATTAATATATCCTTAGATATTAAAACCTTTATATCGACCGATAAAGGGTACCTAGGAATAAGACAGATCTAAGACGTAACTCGTTTGAAATGAAACTCAATGATTTGGTTATTTAAGAGAAAATTGCTGATTAATTAAAACGATTTAAAATTCAAACGGTTTCTACAATTTCAGATAATTTGAGCAATCTTATCAAACGAGGTAAAGACAGTACTGACAGATCACGTGTGAATAATGTGGTGTATAAAATAACAATCTAGAGTATGATGCCACTTATGTGGGAGAGACTAAGAAAGGTTGGTGTTTGTGTTCATTAATATCAGAATAATAGTAAGGAGGATAAACAATCTTCCTCTCGTGTTTTCTCTGAACATAGTGAAAGGTTTGGGCAGAAATTTCATTTTTAAAATTTTATTATATTCGATAATGAGTCTAATTGGAGGACGAGGACTTATTATACCTTATTTTATTTATACCTTATTTTTCATATTAACTTACAAGATTATGGTATCAATATTAAAAATCATTTTGACAAGTTATGTAGTATGTTTAGACCATTTTTGTATATATTAAACACATCCAAGAATTAGTTACTGGTAATTTGTAAGGTAGATCTTTTTACTGTTGTTCTTTTAATTTATTACTTTTCTGTGTGTTTTATCTCTAAATATTATTGTTCTCGTAGTGTTGTTATGGGTTTTCTTAATTTTAGATGATTTTTTGTTAGGTTATTGCATTATTATTTTGACTAAATGTTTATTGAGTATTATAAACTTTTAAGTTGTTGCAATGAGTGTACTATTATTTTATATGTGTAATTAAAAGCAGTGTAATATGGTTGTCTGCCTTAAAAAGGTCAACAAAATAGGTCGAAACATTGCACAAATTAAATAAACTAGACTCGATATTCAGCCGCTTTATCATTTGTTCAAAAAATCAATGATGTTTCTAAGACTTTCCATATCTGTGATTTATAATTTCCTTATTTGTTGTTTTTAATAATTCCCATATGATATGAAAGATGTAAAAGAAAAAAATCAGTAAGCTCCGCTAGAAGGTCGGGTTTTTTAACACTTCATGGCCTGCACATCCGGCAGCGTGTTATACGGAAAGAGTACGAGGAAAGGTGGTGAAAAAACATAATGTTGACAACGAGTACTTGCCTTCTGACTCAACATCCTTCTCAAGAAACACAGAATTAGATATTAGATTTGTAGATTATGCCACCGTTGCCCCCACAAAGCGTAAGTCTCGAGATGGGGGGGGGGAGTATATAACACAGGTAACATCACCATCTCTGATTAGTTTAGTCCAGTTAGTGCACTTGGACCTTTATCCATTTCTAATTTAACTTACCTAAGGGCCGGACCCTCAGACTTGACACTTGGTCCTTGGTGAGCATAAACCAATATTTAAACCAATAAACTCAATATTTAAAACCAGACTATAATTTTTACATTTATTTATCAACTGAAGTGGCATGAAACCCTACCTACTGATATTTTTTACACACACGCACGCAAACACGCACATGCACACAAGCGCGCGCACACACACACACACATATACCAGGATTGTACTTATACAGGCTATATTTATCTTTTTTTACAATCTAATAGAAATAATTATACAAGATCAAAATGAGTAATAAATTACTTTTTTTCTCGACACGATAACATAAAAAAGAGACAGGTGTAAATCTTTCACAGATTTACATAAAAGAAAGCTTTGAAATATTAATAAATATTAATAAAATACCTAAACCAATTACATGCACCTATATTGAAATGGAAAACCGTTTATTTATGAGTAGAGTGTTTACATCGATTTATGAATAAATGGAATATAAAAGCATAACATTTTCAAACCAGATGAAGAACGAGGGACAAAGGTAAGTGAAGGAATTTTGACACAGAATTAAAAATTTGGAGAGCACGAGTTCGACACTAAATACGAGTAATTATTACACAAATGCGCGTATTGGTTGATACAATATATTGGAATAACGTTACCATGTATATGGACTTAAAGTTTCTTTAAGACTTAAAGAAACCCGTAGTTTTATTAAAACATCCCCTGTTTAGAAACACATATTACATTACGGATTCTACATTATGAGTAAAAGCCATTTAGTATGGTTACTACAGGTATATGCACGCTAAAATATTATGGGGAAAAAATTAGGTTCTGACTGGCAAAGAGCAGTTCTCTGATAACACCAACAATCAATGAAGAAGAGTTGCAACTATTGGTTAAGTTGAAATGGATTTAGAAGAAATAAATGAATGTATTTTGAATTATGGTAGGGGCAAGAAGCTCCTCATATTAGGAATATATATATATTGTTAATGGGAGAAAGCTTTCTGCAAATACACCCCTTAAATACCATAGACCAGATCTCAGGCTTAGGTAGTAGAAAGGTATGATGCTAAGGTATGAGGTATGATCTGAGATTAGTTTCGGTCGCGCGCGCGTGTGTGTGTGTGTAAGTATAAAATCAGAAATATGGAGAATGGCGGATTGTAAAGTCGAAACAGTAATAGAGGCAAGATTGGAGAGTGGAGAAATAAAACGGAAAAAATAAAGAAATGCAGAGAAGCCGAAGAGTGGTCGATGAATAAAAGTGTAGAGTGGAGAGGTAATACATACAAATCAGTAATAGAAAGATCTGTAGGAGAAAAAAGTCAGAATGTAAACACAACGGAAGTGGAAAGAGGGAAGAAATAGAAGAATAAAGAGGAAGTGGAAATAAAGGGAAGAGGTATGTGAAATAATGAGAAAGAATAAAGTGAACTGTATTTTTAACTTATAGTTAGTATTTTTTTATATATGTTCATTTGGTTTTAGTCTTTAAGGCATTAGATTTTATTCCTATCAATTGCTGTATTTTGTAATAACCACCTTCAGTGGGTAAAATATATGAAACTTTACTATTTTTTATTTATTTTTGACCACAGGGGTTGTCAGTAAGTCATCCTCGTGCATTTGATTATCTCTACATTACTTCTACGAATGATCTAAAACTATATTTCATCCGTATAATCACTTGCGAGACAAAGGTTATAATATTGTACCGACATAGCTCATTAACAGAGCACAACAGTAATGCCAACATTCTAAATTAAGATCATACAATGGGACTTGGTTATATAAAACACCCTGCACAAAGGTATGCACGACAACAGATTAATCTCAAGCACAGATGTTCCAAGACTTGTGAATGCCAATCCGTGTTGTCAGATCAAAGTGAAGTAGGATTATTAACAGACATTCCCGACGAACGTATCCCATTGTTTTGTATTTAAAAGTCTCCATAAATTTTATCTAAAAATTCCAAGTCCAATATATACGTTAAAAGCTATTGTAATACGAAGGAACTTTGAACTATGAAAGTTTCAGTGACAATTTATTTCATCGTGTTACTTATATGTTTAACAAAATAAACTTTATTATTATAATAATGTATTGCTATTTTGTTTGCTTGTAGAAGTTTTAATTCTATTGCATCCATTATTCGACAATATTGCAACAAAATTTCCAGAGAATGTGTTTTAATATTAGAGTACGTAAAATCTATATAAAAACATAAATTTTTTTCATTTGAAGAGCTAATAAAAACTTTACTAAGCGGTAAAAATACAGTAAATTCGCAAAATCTAATTTAAAAAAACCTAACCTAACCTAAATACATTTTATATCATAAAAGAACTAATCGATATAACTGTATATAACTATATAAATAAACTGTGACCTAATGTATAAATTAAATAAATAAAATCTCTTTAAGACAAATAACCTTTTCATTTATTTAATACTTTAGAAATTAGAGTAACTGATATAACATAAGCTAAAATACCCCAACCTAACCTAATCTTGGTAGCACAACTAGGTCTTCTTATAAGGTATTCCTTCTGCTTTCAATTCAGAAATTCTTAGGTAAGTTTTCGTTAAATAGGGGAAAATTAACTTCGGTTTGATTACGAGGTTAGGTTATATCGATTGTGTTACCTTATAATATGGATGAATTGTTCGTTTTTAATGTGTGATAGAATATGTGGCGATGTCTTCTAATAACAATTTTAGACTTTATATATGAAAAAAGAAGCAGAGATCTGTTTATTTATCTCCGTACAATTTGCGATTGTACAGGCCTAGAGTTTCCATGTGCTCTAATATTAGATTATAGTTTTTGAAAAATGTAAATTTTCTGAGCATCAGCCCCTATGAATTCTTTTAGGGTTAATAGGCTTCCCTGATTCGCCAGTTAAACGTTTTTCTGGAATATTTTTATTTCTAGGGTCAACAAGTAAGTATTCTACGACTTACAGTCCATGCGTTCCTTAAACGTATCTTACTAATTACAAATACTCTACCTAAGTTGCTCCACATTCTATAAACATACCGCACCCCATTAGTAATGTGCATAAACAAATACTATACGTAATATTATAGAGTTTATAATGATACGTTTTTTTAAGTGAAACCTACTAAAGCCG
>JBAIZL010000006.1:66218397-66225897 GCA_036971475.1 Prosapia bicincta | reverse complement strand
ACAATTTAGATCTAAAATGGAGTAAAACCCCCAAGAAGCTCCAGTCCGGTAACTAAACGTAAAAATGATTCTTTTTATATTAACTATGTTGTAAATAATATAACTTTATAAGAAAACATTAGCACATTATAAAAACAAACACAATAGTTTAATTGAACAAATAGACTAGTTTCGACGAGGATGTCGGCTTCATCACATGTAGTGAGATTTATAGTAAACTGTTTTAATATTTACCGCTGTGAATTGTTCTCACTAGATAATCTCTAATATACTTAGTGGACACTTCGACATCATTATCAGCCTAACCTAACCAAAGAAATCATGTCCAGATTAATCAAGATTTTTATACAATAAACCTTCCGTTCGTCACTAACAACTACCCCCTCACACAGAGCTTAGCTCTTCTCCCCCTTACCGTTTCTACTATTGATTGGATTCCACATTCTCCCGGCGGCAATACTTTCTTTCCGAGGGCATAAAGCCAGCACATTACTTTGATTAGGAAATTTATAAAATTGAAATCACAGGGAAACAGTTTTCCTCGTGTAATATAAAACCCGAGGCAATGAAATACCCACAGATACTGTTGTGTAAAATTACGCAGATCAATACAAGATTTAAGTACGGAATTACTATAGTAATATGCAGTCTTTATGAGAGCAAAGAATTTCCAGTTCCTTGTGTTAATTTGTGAACACGATTTAATAAAAACAAAAAAGCAATATCACAATGCATCTTATTACTTATATAATTGATATAACACCCGTGCCTCTATATATGTTTTATAATTGATGAACCTACTCGTTCACTCGTACATATGCAACATCACGTTTCGGATAAGCAACCTCTTCACGAAATTCTTATTACAAACATAACTCTATTCGCAAAACTAAGTCATTCATAAATTATAGCAATGTTTAAATAGGTTTAAACTGAAACATATGAGTTTTCAAACAAACCACCGTTGATAATGATTCACATCATTTTTTTTAAATATTTAAATTGGTAAACAACATAAAAATAACTCAATCAAGTCCTATATTAGCCTAAATATTTTACAATAAGAAAATATTTAACAAATTTACCACAAATACTTACAATAAGGGAAAAAACGACAATCAAAGAAATTAATGTAAAAGAGGCAATAATATTTAAAAAGACGTGAACTGCTCTGTTATAGTCATATGCGAAGAACGAACCATATACGAATACCCCTGGGCGCTTGGTAAGAGAAACCAGATAGAAAAAAAGAGAAAGTACTAGATGGCAATGGTACAAACAAATAAAAATACCAAATTAGAAAAGAAATATCAATGGGAAAAATAAAGGCTGAATGTCAAAAACAAAAAGCGAGACGGATATGTTAAAGTGAAACGAAGGATATGCAAGACAAGCCGGTAGATTATAATACAAATATTGGGAAAACCTCAATATTAAAAAATAATATTTTACTTAAAATTTTAAGTTACTTAAGAAGTAACCCTGTGTACATTTCGATAACCATGTCGTCATTATCAGAAGGTCGTATTACAAAAGCACAGTCTAGAATACAATTATTTACATACTAGACTGACTAGTAGGTGTAAACAAAAAATTAGCAGATGTATTATAAAATGTGATTTAATACATATATTAAGTAATTTATTTGAATCAAAATAAAGAGGACAAAAGAATGATAAAAAGGGGATATTTAAAGGTTATTTAAAAAAATCAATATTGTTTTGATGAATATATTATTGACTTCTAATTTACCAAACTGTAGCCCTCCTTTTTACGGGGCATTTTTAGAGACATTAATATTTTCGTCCTATTCTAAATGAGATTGCAAAATAATTTATACAATTTTCCAACCATTTTAACTAGAAACCCATTTCAATCAAATAATCACCACTTTTAAAATCTAAATAAAACGCACGGAAACGCAGTCTTTGCAAAACGTTTTTTAATAGCCAAAACCTATAAACCCGGAAACAATAATATGGAAAACGTTGGCTTTAGGATGAACAAGGCTGAGCTGTTGTAATATTGGAAATAGTTCCATTCAATTCCGTCAGGAGCGGTAATGTACAATTACCGTAAAAAATAACGTTCCTTTGTCCCTACTTTATTCTGTCTCCGTTCTAACGTCCCTGCTATCGAAAATATTTCTTGCATTTATAAACAAATTGAAAATGTTTCCCTTATTTGGAAAATGTTATAAATTTTATTATTCTTGAGTGCTTTCATTTATATTTGTAAAAGGTTTTCATTTTTATTTTTAAGAGAATTCAACTTGTTCCATATATTCTATTATTTGTTTTATATGTATGTACTACTAAATATAAGTGATAATTACAGTAATGATGTACGAGTAATTTATTAAACAATGGTTGATAATAGAATTCTATTTAATAAAATAAAACCTAATATGCATATTAAATATTTTCGTATAGAAGAATATGGCTTAAATTAAGACTAAAGTTTTGAACTTAATAACCGTGAGTAAAAAAATGTTTTTGTTTTATAAATAGTAACAGTAAAATTAAATGGGTCTAGTGAGTATTGACTGTAGTGAACATATCATGTATTTATTTTTATTCTATATCGAAATATATTCTCTCTCTTTATATATCTATAATGCTATCTTCATAAGGGCTTTATATTAACTCAATATAAATAGCATGTACATTAATGTTATTATTATTAGGTGTGTTCATAGAGAGAAGAGGAAGAAAAAAGATAGTAAGATAAAAAAAAGTGTACGAGAGAGAATAAGAAAGCAAAAGAGACATAGAGAATAATAAAATAAAACAGAGAGAAAGAAGAGAGAGAGTAAGAAAAAGACAGAGAGAGTAGCAAAGAGACAGAGAGAGAGAGAGTAATGAAGACAAAGAAATAGTAAGAAAGAGAGGGAGAGTAAGAAAGACAAAGATAGACAGATTTTATTAATTCGTTCGCATGGAAATGATTATTTAGATTCTTTGACAGATTAAGAGAATGAGAGATTGAAAAGAGACAGAAAGGGTAAGAAAGAGAGAATCAGTAAAAGAGAGAGTTAGGAAGACACTGAGAGAGAGTAAGAAAGAGAGAGACAGTAAGAGGGAGAGAGAGAGAAAGAGAGAGAGAGCTAGGAAGAAACTGATAGATAGTAAGAAATAGACAGAGATGGAGACAGAAAGAAAAAGACAGACAGATTGAAAAAGAGAGAGATGGTGACAAGTGTATAAAGTCCTTTTGTCTAGAAACGTTCCGAATTGAAATATCTAAAATATTCAAACTCTTTAATGAAATTAAAGATAAATTTATTTTTATAACCATAATATTTGTATTGTGGTATTAAAAAATTATAATTCAAGTTAAATATAATTACACCTCATTCCAAATTTAAAATATGTTCTAGACATAACCTAGAAGTTGGCCAAGAAGTAGTTACTGCGGATATACTCCTTCATACAGGAAAGTAAAACCATCCGAACTCTAATGACGTTCCTAAGCCAAGTGTGGAAGGTTTTAATTCTGCGAAAGATCAGGCAAACATAACACAGACATACCATAAAGTAAAAATGATATTTGTTCACATGTTTGGGAAGTAGAGACTAAAAACTTGTACACAGTAGAGACTTGGTTATCCAAATAATGAATAACCGAGATCTGGGTTAACCGTGTTCCGATTTAACAGAGGTAGTAAAAAATATATAGTAGGGTATAACTTTCGGTGAACTGTTAGAGCAATGACGTAAAAATACGTTTTTTTCTCCTATAGGCCTACGTAAAAACTTATAAAGATTTCTACAAAAAATAACTCATCCAACGAGATCATCTTCTGTGTGTATGCCAATTTTGCATTTGGAAATACATATGATGCCTTTTAATACCTTCGACCACACATTAATTTATTTCACAAGTTTAACATATGTTTGTATTTCCGGTAATGGCAGAGTCCGTGCTATCCACATTTTCGTTTACCCAGGCTGGCTTCCATCCAGATTATCTCGGATAACCGAGTCATTTGATGTACCACTTATTCTTAAACATAAATAAAATGCAAAGAACTCA
The DNA here is from genome assembly GCA_036971475.1 of Prosapia bicincta. Classification (NCBI taxonomy): domain Eukaryota; kingdom Metazoa; phylum Arthropoda; class Insecta; order Hemiptera; family Cercopidae; genus Prosapia; species Prosapia bicincta. Next base: position 66,221,862 of record JBAIZL010000006.1, on the reverse strand, counting down.
CCTCTCCTAGTGTGGCTTTGCGCGAAATAATAGGTGATATTCTTATCATCTGATTTTCAGCGAGCCCCATTCAGGTATTTGGTCTAGTAAATTTTGAGATGTTTGAAAGATTCATATCTTTCTTTTTTAACCAATTTTATTCAATATAAGTTTATGCAATTGTTGATTAATAACGTCTTGTGATATTTCGTTTATCCTTGTTATAATCGTACAAATTCTTGTATTTTTGTGTTTCAACTCACATGCATATTGTTTGTCGTTTAACATTGTTCATATTACTTCTAACATAAATATCACTCTATTCTTGAGTATAAATAGCATTTTCCTTTTAGAATATGTAACGTTACAAGATTTTTATCCATCACAAACCACATACAATTACATTTTCCAATAACGAAGCTTTGTTACTGATGCAATTCTTCCCAATTGTGTAGCTGTTGTGCAATTGGTTCAACGTACTCTGTAACAAAATGAATAAAACTTTTCTAAAAATATTGTTATAATATAAAGTAAATATAACAATCGAAATACGTGTAAAAGAAAAAGTCTCCGAAAACCCTTTTACCGCCGCCAAAGTTACCTCGAAGAAATTTGATTCAAATTGATGTTTATTTTCCGCCTCATGTTTCTACGGAACAAAACTTCAGCATTACCCTGAATTACGTTTTAATGCTGTCCCCAGCCGCCGCTTCGAATACAACTTCATACTTTGTCCAACTGTCTGAAAGCCATTATTCTATATCTTTTGTTACGACTTACAGATAAAAAGTTTTCAAAGTCCGGCAGGAATTTTTAATGCCATTGAACGCATGACACGCTGTCGTGGGTGTTGGAGAAGTATTGATTGATTAGCGGACTTGTTTAAAAATGTTTCCGGGTGGTTGTAAGACACCTCTATCACCCCGGGGGAGTAAACGACCCTGTCCCCTTGATGCCAAAAGTTTCCCCTATTTCTGAAACAAGGGATTCTTGTATATCCTTTACCCAATCCTAATTATTTCCATCCGGCTTGTGTCAAAATACGTCCTACAAGGAGGTGTAGAGGGCGGTTACTTCCTGTGACCTCGAAGAGAAGCAGTCCTTCTTTAGGAAAACGATCTTGAATACACGTAATTAATTCCTTTATGTACATGTATATATATATAAACACACATACATGCGTCCCTGTGTGTGTTTGTGTGCCTGTATGTGTGTGTCCGCCTGTGTGTGTGTGAGTGTATATGTCTGTGTATTTAAGCAGTCATACCTCCCAGTAGTTTTATGTTCCAGCCTGAATATATATCCTGCAAAGGTTTAAATCCTACATAAATTTAGAATCTTTATGGGCCGTAAGGATATGTCCAGGCGGATCACCTTAATTCCAAAAGATCTATGACATATGTTTTGTAACTTCATCCTATCTTCGAACATTGTATTTCGAATAAAAGTAAACTATGTTTTAATGTCAAAATATAAAAATTAAAAAAATAATTTGATTATTTTCATTTCATATCAAATCCTATGACAAAATTATATTTCATCCTCCGACAGCTGATTAGAAATAATTGCCTTCACTAAATACCGGAAATGATCTGAACAATTCAAATCCTTTAATTTTATAATCAATGAAATTGTTGAGAAACTGACCGGTCTCGACACTGAGGTGTTATTGAATTCATAAATTATCACTCAGACAAGATTCCCAGTTTTCAGCTGTACCATTTCTTATTGCTCTTTATATGATGATATACGGTATCATTTAACGTTATCTGTATTTCATACGATGTTTTTAGATTACTATCGTTTAAAACTACATATTTGAATGTGCACAGCAAGGGTGGGAGCCCGCTAGCCGTTAAATATCGCGCTACAAAGTGTGGTTGGTAAGTTTGAGGAATGGGAAGGCATTGAACAAACGGAGGTTTCTCCACTAGCGAAGATCTCCAGCGACAATCATTTACTGCTCCCTGCAAAGAGATGTGTAGCGCGAAAATGACACCTGTTTTATTTCGGGCTACCCTTTGCCACCAACAGGCTGCTCTAGTAGCTGTACGGTGTAGTGTTGAGTCCCGGCATGATCCGTTATGGGTCACGTCTAAGGCCTCAATTAACAGTAGTGAGTATAGGCACTGTGCGTCGACGCTACAGATTGTGGTTGGTATTCTGTTGCCTTTAGAGGCAGCCAACTGTCACGTGTAGTGCACGAAACTTACGGCTCGATATACCACGGCAAGTAGAGCCTCAGCATAAATATTTGAGATGTCCATTATATACGGGACGGAGGTGGTTTGGGAGGAGCTGTATAGGAGTGGTTTTTAGAACGGAAAAATAGAATTGGAACGTCATAAGGAGCGATTAGATTAATAGGTGCCACTTTTTTGTATTGTATATGGTTAATAAAAGGGTAAATAAAGAATTTTTACGATAAGGTAACACCATATGTCACTGGTGGAGAGAAATAGGTCTAGTAAAAACACTCTCTTACGGCGTAAAATGAGGCGTCTGGTCACTATGCATGATCGAACAGCATGTTATGAATCCATTCTTATTGACGTTTGGTTCGAAAACTGACACCAAAAGAAACAAGCAACAAAAACACGGATAGAGAATTATATGACCCTTAGTACCATGGTAACTGTTTGTCAAGGACGAATGATTCATTAAAAAACACTGACTCTAAAGTTGGAAACAAAAATGATATCCCAGTAAAATTGGTAAAGAAAGAAACCTTATGGGACCCCTAGTATCGGCGTTACATTTATCGGTATCAAATGAATAAGTGTTATAAAGTTATTTGAAAAAAACGAGTTATTAACTTAATTAATAATAATGATTGTATACGTGTGTGTTGAACATTTTAATATGAATTGACAAGATACGAAATTTATAAATGCATACATTCTAGATAAACAATCTATTCAGTCGATTTTATTATTCAAGAACATGTCTTTTAACTTGACATTTTACTTATCCGGGACTGTACAAAGATTATCCTATCGTAAAGGGGATATTATTGAAGTAGAAGCTATAGGGTTGTACATCCGATCGTTTGTCCTAGTTATACGCTAAAAATTTCCAATTTTGTTTTCCCAGACGTAGCTCTTAACCTGACTGGTTTGCTTTGACAAAGATTATTTTTCTGAGAGTAATATTACAGCGCGCAATAGTAGTCGGGTACTATGCACAGCTAGAAATTAAACTTCTATAAATCTACGCTGTGTAAATATCCCATTACTAATCGTCAACACATTTTTTAATGTAAAATACAGATATGGGTCACAATAAAATCAAAACCACATTTCATAACAGCCATAATGAAATTTGTTTGTTACATAGCCTCGTAATATATGAATACATACATTTCTATTACAAATGCCAATGTAAATTGTAATGTTATTATAGCCACCGAATAGTTGGTGCTCCACCCCTATTCTACCCTTTGTATCTGCTCTTGCAATTAGTTAAGTGTATGTTTTTTCTCTATAA
>JBAIZL010000006.1:66113397-66213397 GCA_036971475.1 Prosapia bicincta | reverse complement strand
CCAGGTCAGTTCGTCCTCTTAGTTATTAATTATTGAATGACCATAGATTATATATATACATATTTATACCATAAAACATACTTTACCTATATTTCAATATTGAATATAAATATTCAATTTACATTTCTATATATAAAATTATTTATAAAAATAATAGCTTGAATTTATCCATTTAATTTAGCTATTGGTATTACCATTAACCTCATGCATCAATCAACAGTTAAAACAATGTACTGTTGTTGTAGAGACATGTTATAACTGTTGCTTGGTCATCGAGTCCCTGGAAAATTTCTAGATATAAATTTATAAGGACTTATTACCTATTAAAAAAAACCTTCTTTACATTTCTGTTTGTTTTGATTATTAAATAAATACTTAACAAAAACGTCATTCTCTCATATTATAGAATATTGTTAGTATCACAGATAATTAATAAAAGTATATAGTCCAGTGCTATTGTTAGATAAATGAGCCAAAAATATTTAAATTTTTTATTCTATATAAGAGGTCATTTAAGCCTGTAATAGTGTAAACAATGAATAATTATATAAAGTGATGCGCGTATTTTTTTTACACATTGGTTGTTTGTTCAGAATGTACGGAATAAGGGACAGATTTGTAAAATGTATTTAATTTGCCAGTAGATCTATTTATGTGGAAAAATATTTCATTCTAAAATTGGGTCCTAAGTGAGATCTCCAAACTCTGAATTGACTGCAAATTGGCTTCATAATGAATGAAAACATATTCATTAGAAATACAGCAAATCTCCATCATTTCGTTGCTAAGGAAACCTGCATGCCTCCAATCAGCTGCAAAAATTAGCTATTGCTTTAGAACTGATTGTTAGTGACGTAAGTCAACTGTTCTTAATATAGTGGTAATAAGAGTATATCCAAGAATGAAAGAAACAACGTTTTACGCAAGATCTAAAAGACTTTAATATAGCTTGGAAACGAAGGCATGGATGACTACAAACGTTTCTAATAAATATTCCGAACAGGAAGACAAATTGACATACAGAATATTGTTACTTATTGTGGCAGGCGTAACGTATGATATACGCCTTGTACTGGCGTTTTACGCTGATTGGACAATGTCGGGCGTAAATCACAGATGTGGTAAATTTGTTGCCGTAAGCGTTTCCCTTATCCGTGACGTCATAAAGGAAGCTGAAGTGATCTCGCCTTTATTGGAATGCTAGGACATGTATTGCTCGTGTAACTGAATACGTTATTCTTCTTACGATAAACTAAATTCACAAATACCCGACATAAATAGATTATTTATTTCTTTTTTGGAATAAAGGGAAAAATTTTGGAGAATTAAAGTTAATATTAATATTACGTTAAATATAATAATACGTAATTATATCATACTTTAAATTATTAAAAAACATAATTAAAGAATGTGTTGAGAAATAAAAAGTCTTAAAATACATGGTAGTTGTCCTACAGACTATACATTTCCCTCTGTAATTAAATATTGGCTCTTGTATAACATAATAAACTAACTTTATATATAATAATAAAATTATTATTAATAACAAAATTAATTCTTGAATCAAAAAATGATTTTTTTTGTTTAATGAGTATTAAGCAACACACATTCTAGCGCGCCCGCGCACACACACCCAAACGCAGAAGATAACGTATACGCAAACGCACACGCAAACACACATCCAACCACACACGCAAACGCACACGGAAGCGCAAACCATACGAAAACTCACACGCAAACCCAAACGGACACGCATATAAAAACGCGCATACGCAAACAAACATACACACACACACACAAGCGCGCACACACAAGCATACGCACACGCACACACATACACACATGCACAAGCAAATGGAAACGCATACAACACTCAAACGTAAACCCATGTGTGTGTGTACACACATACACGCGCGCGCGCACACAAACTCACACGCATAACGCCCTCGAAAACGCAAACATACATGCAATAGGAAACCCAAACGCATACGCAAACGCACACATCCACGCCCGCACACAAGCAAAGGCATAAGCAACCGGATACGCAAACGCATATTCAAACGCCCACAAACACTAAAACGCAAACGCACACAACCAAGCCCGCACACAACAAAGGCACACGCAACCGAACACAAAAACGCACACACAAACGCAAACATACATGCAATAGGAAACCCAAACGCATACGCAAACGCACACATCCACGCCCTCACACAAGCTAAGGCATAAGCAACCGCATACACAAACGCACATTCAAATACACACGCAAACGTACACAAACACTAAAACGCAAACTCACACACCAACGCCCGCACACATGCAAAAGCACACGCAACCGCACACACAAACAAATATTAAAACGCACATGCGCACACAAACACTAAAACGCAAACGCACACACCCACGCTCACACACAAGTAAAGGCACTCGTAACCGTAAACACAAACGCACATTCAAACGCACACGAAAAACGCACACAAACCTAAAACGCAAACGCCCACACCAACGCGCCCGCACACAAGCCACACGCAACCGCACACACAAACGCACATTCAAACGCACACGCAAACGCACACAAACACTAAAACGCAAACGCACACATCAACGCCCGCACACAAGCAAAGGCACACGTAACCGCAAACACAAACGCACATTCAAACGCACACGTAAACGTACACGCAAACGCACACAAACACTAAAACGCAAACGCACACAAGCAAAGGCACACGTAACCGCAAACACAAACGCACATTCAAACGCACACGCAAACGTACACGCAAACGCACACAAGCAAAGGCACACGTAACCGCAAACACAAACGCACCTTCAAACGCACACGCACACGTACACGCAAACGCACACAAACACTAAAACACAAACGCACACGAGCAAAAGCACACGTAACCGCACACACAAACGCACATTCATACCATACAATACATACCAACTATATGAGTTTCCCTTTACAATGTTTCTATTTAGGTTGTCCAACTTAGTAATACCTTTAAACGAACGGGGCAACGTAATATTAATGAACTATAGGGAGCTTCACACTGACACTGTTCACAAAAGGACAAGGCAACTCTCGCTTATAATCCTGAATGGTAACAGTTATATTTCGTAACACCCGACAACAGCCTGCGTATGGAAATCATGAATGAGTTTTCACTTTGTGTAGTCCAACGGCGAATGACAGCTGCCAGTTGGCCAGCTACGTTTTTACTGTCATTTTAGCTTTCATTTAGTGTCAACGAGAATAGTTGTCATTCAGTAATCATCTACTTTTTTCTAATACAAAACGTACTGAAACAATGTTAATTCCAGCTACAGAATGTATGTCCAGCTCAATAAAGAGTCATAAAATGAGTATTAGTGTCTATATAATTTTCTATAAATACGCTTAGGCTGTATAACACGTTTAGGCTGTATATGGGGATTTTGTCGAGGAATATGTAATTTAAGTAAATGCAATTTGCATTAAGTAATTTATACAATATTTCAATTAAAAGATTTAATCAACTGATATCAATGATACATAAATAATTTATTAATGTCCTGGTAAAGTTAATATGTATAGCCTAAGCGAAAATACTAGTGTAATGAAACAAGGAGTGTAGCGCAAACAATCTAACTTCCAGGCTCTGGCGCTTGTAGAAACTAGAACGTAGGTCGTTAGAGTAAATGTTTGCTCTTTATGAATGATTATTTTATTGTAGTTTTACAAATTTATTCAAAATTTATATCGATTGTGGTCAACCGATAACTTTTACACAAATAACAATTATTGCCATTACATTAGAACATTAGTTTGTTAAGAGTATCGTTTGGGTATGACATGTTAAGATACTTTTTCTTAACCGTCTAGGAATAAGTTGTAATTAAGAGACGTAATTTTTTGCAAATAATGGAAATATAAATATATCGAAAATACGAAAATTTGTTCCATAAGTGGTATGTAACAGACGTTTTGAGTAAATACGATAGCAATGAATAATGTTAGACCAGATTATATATATATATATATATATATATATATATATATATATATATATATATATATATATATATATATATACCTGTGTGTGTGTGTGTGTGTACAGAAATGAATAAATTGATTTCGAATACAAGAATTGTTTCAGTTTATATACTTTTCAATTGTTATATCATTGATATTTCTAAAGATGTTAATACATATATTGACGAAAAGCTTAGAAAAATAAATATATTTAAACAATTGTATTTGAAATATATTTATTCGATTATTATATTACAAAAAAATCATATCGCTATATATAAATATGAATATATATATATATATAATACCTTATAATATATATACATAATATCCCTGTTTTTCTTCTAATTTGATCTTAGTTCTATTTAGACTGTGCTATATCCATTTCAAGCATAGAATTATATTTCTCGACATTACAAATATGAAATTACCTAAACGTAAGCCGCATTTAGAGTTTATAACAGCTTCCAAGCATTTGAAGTTTAAACAGCTTCCAACCATTTGGAGTTGAAACCGCTTGCAGCCATTTGGAGTTTTAACAGCTTCCAGCAATTTAGGGCTGCTACAGTTTCGAAGCATTTAGAGTTATAAAGGCTTCCAATCATTTAAAGTTTATAACAGCTTCCAACTGTTTACAGGTATAACAGCTTCTAAATGTTTGCTGGTGTAACCAACCTACAACCATTTATCGTTGTAACAGCTTTCAACCAATTGGAATTATAACATCTTCCAAACTTATCTGACTACCGTGGGGGGGGGGGGGTAACTTGATTTCTGGGTCAACACACTTAAATCGAGTGTCTATGTAACCTTACGGCAAGCCTTACAAGGCCAGTTACGGGTAAAGGAGTTATTAAAACTCATTATAAACGTAGCCTACATTAAAACTAATATTAATGTTAAATATTAGTTATAACCATATACAGCGAAAAATATAGGATGTATATTGTTTATATACATGTACATTGTTGCAAACAACAATGTTAAACTTTACAAAGTTCTGTATTTGAAAAATTAAGCTATATTAGCGGTATTTGTTTTTTTTAATTTGCCACTCGATACGATGGAATGTTCGTTCTCTCAGAGTTTTGGTAATGGCAGTTGAATAAAATGTCTAAATAATTTCTACCTAGCAATGGAACACAACACTATTATATACAATATTCAGCAGGGATCCTTCGCAGCTATGCCTACACAGCTACACATTATACTAGCATTTTTTTATTTTTTTTATATATTTCAAATACATTATTTATTTTTATTTGATATCATTTGATATTTAGTGTCAAACTCTGAACTGTGTTATCCTTCGCTATAGGCTGCTTTGCACTCATTGTCAACTATCAACAGGATATTAACAAATCTCCCCTATTTTGTCTCTGTTTCACATTCCCAACCCTCCAAAACGAAAATAAGATCCGGTAAGAATAAAGCGTTTCGGACTGACAGTTAAGAAGGAATAACGTCGTAGCCACTGATTTGTATAGTAGTACTTATAATTCCCGGGTGGGGCGCTACAAAATGATCAATATAATAAATCTTGTTTTTAAATGTCCCTCTACAGGGACGTAAGTAATATTGGTGGCTGACGAGTCCTAGGACTCGCACCAAATACGTAACCTTCTATCGAGAACAGTTAGGATTATCCAATACATAACAAGAGCAGCAAGAGGTGTAAAGTTAGGAATGTTAAAGAACTTGATGATATGAAAACAGGCGAAAACTAATGCATACATGGAAAGTGTCGCTTGTCTGAAATATACCTTCTCTCAAGGGTCCCAAAGGTGTATATAAAGTGGTGAAAGAAGAACGGGTGTAATAGAGGAAGGGAGTTAATGGAACTAAGGAATAATTATAGCAACTTTTTATGGTCTACTTACTTGATTCAAATACCGTCCCCCCTCGCTAAGACCTCAATATAATGTGTGTTGAATGTGACAATTATGTGACGAGGGTATTGTCATTTGACCGCTAGGGTACAAGAAAAATTCCGGGGCCCCTTTAATAGTACTATGAATTATGAATTTACCCATAGTGCATTGTAATTTTAGAGTTATTAACTTGTTCAGTAACAAATTCTCTCTGTACTTACATTTCGTCACTACTTTATTATTATTTGAGATAAGTTTTTTATATGATGAAAAGAACTGATCAAAATCTTTTTATAATAAGTTTTTTTTTATAAGTTGTTTAACTAGTCTAGAAAATCAACTTGTTAGGACGTTTGTACAATTAAATTGTTGTAATTTTCAATATGTATTACAATAACATTTATAGAATATAATTGAGAAGTTAAATAGATAAAAAGTAGTTACTTGCAATTAAAGTACATTTAACAATAGTTATTCGGTAGTTTATGAAAAAAACGTAGAACTAAATATAACGTCGTCCTCTTAAATTTATTATTGGGTGACTCATTGATAAACAGACTTTATTAATATATATTTTTTTTATTTTTTCATTAGAGAACTCATGGTACTATAAGCCACTGTTTGTTTGAATATGAAAACAGTCAGCTCTTTAAATATCCGCTGTTTTTAAAAGAACATAGTGACAAGAAAAATAATTAACACAACAAAGCTGTCTAGAATTCAAATCGATTGTAAGCATATTTGACGGAATAGAAAATAAACGTTTATTGTTAAAATCATTTTAACGTCAGTTTTAATATGATGGATATAAAATGTGAGGGAAAAGTAATTGAGATTTTCTTTGTTTAATATGTTCTCAATTAGTAGAAAACAACTACGTATTATTAAAGTATTCGAATCCTTTAAAACAAATATTTAAGTTTCTAATTACATCTAACGTCTAGATGTGTGCCTCTAAGGAAAATAATACACAAATTAATTGTGAAAAATAGTTTATTATAGTAGGTATCAGACTTGATTAAACTTTCAAATCTCTCAAAGTAGTGTGCAGTAATTATTGCTCACAATATACTTCTAAACAAGTGCTATTTTGTATGAATTACCATAAGTCATAAGGTTGCAGGACCTAACACTCTGATCTTGGAGTACTAAACAGGATTGTGGATAATGGAAAAAGAATAGACAGTATAAATACAAGTAAAGATGCCAAAAGCACATAATATACGGCACGAGATTAAAAAAGAAGACAGATTTAAAAAATGTACTAACAGTGAAAAACACATTGAGAAAATTCAAAGAATATTCTACAAGTAGGTAGGTACTTTTTTAATGAAAAAAACGTCCACATTCAATAAGTAGTAAATCAAACGCGGAGAGGGTATGGTGTCTTATGCATGAAAAAGTGGATAAAATAAATGTTCTTAAAGTCCAGATACTTTAATATTTATTATATAATGTAATATACAGTCCATACAAAAATGTGGGCATAAACACTAAAACCTTATATTGCTGTAAATATGAAATATTCCTGACATATTAATACAATCTATCAAATATCTCTGAAAAACACAAACATTTTTTAATAAACTTCATTAACGAAAATTTTTGGAGAGATAAAATTCAAAATCAAAAGTTATTTATTAATAATAATAATAATTGTAAAAATATCTCAAAATAATAAGAGCAAAACAACAAATGCCTTTTTAAATTCTTTTCATAAATACTTTTTTGTCTTTTTTCAATAGAGAGACTTTAAGAAGAGGAGTGTAGTAAAGACGAATTCCTTAACTGTATCTATAGTATTTTTCGATAAGTTAGTATAAAAATTTCTAATTTTCTTTCAAGTTTGCTCTTTTATATTTAGAGGAGTACTGAAAAGGGTTTCTAAAACGTTTCTTTATTGCAGAGGTTTTTACCACCCTAAAATTATCCTAATATTTGTTTTGATCCTACACAGAGTGTAAAGTCCTATATAACCTGCAGAAGGTTTTGACACGCGGTGAGCAATTATTTAAATAGTAACCCTCCTTTTTAAAGTTTCTTCAAATATGGTTTTTGTCGATTTGTACCGTACCGCATTTACAACTAATTCCCCAATACTTTACCCTGATTTACAACCGAATATAAGCTAAAGTTTCCCTAACATGAATTTTGATTTATTTGCAGCCAAAACACAAGCGTATTGTCTTGTACAGGCGACGGGAGCAATGCAAGGGAGTCACCCAGAGATGCTCTAGGCTCCGCACATGCGCACAAACGCGATGCCTCCCTAGACAGGCGCCTGCGCACTAGACTCGCTGTCCAGCACCGCGTTGCAGTACCAAGGAGTCTTGCCTATAGAGAGCGTCATTTTAGGTTTAAAATAATTACAATAATTATTGTTATTGTTGAAATAATGAAATTGTCTAATTGCAATCGTCCATAGTGCGTATATAATCTACAAAATGTAAATCGAAGACCGTGAATCAACCATTGTGACCGATATATTGTCGAGTGGAATTAAAACAGAAAAATTCTAGCAAATTATGAATTTTACGTGATACATTTACTGGATTAAATTGTTTCATCAAAGTGTAAAAACAATTTACAGTTAATTTACAGTAACTGTGAAATTTGAGAAAAGAAATTGTGCAGTTATGTGAAATGGTATAGTGCAGTTAATGTGTTGTAGTAGATAGTATCTCAAGAAGGATGAGGCGATTTTTACCAAACGCCGAACTACCCCCGGCTACTCTAGGGATGACCGCGTTAATTTTTTGTCTCCAGTTATGTCTAGGTGAGTTTATACGACTTTTTAATATTTACAAAAGTTTTATTCTTATAAAATTATTATATTTTCTAAAAAATGTGTTTGCACTTCGTTATAAAATAGAATGAATGGTACAAAACTCAGGTTCATTATTTAAATGAAATTATATTATTTATTCATTTTGAATTAAATTCAATTATATTACCTGTAAATATTTGAAAATACCTTAAATCTCTATTTAATATTTTCATGTTAAAGACAATAAAAACAAACTCACCAAATCATTTTTATGTAGATACCAAATAGAAAAAAGAAATCAAAACACAAACCTTTCACACGGATAACTTTGACTTTTATTTATTTCTAGCTAGTACCTTATAATATTGCTTAATGTATACAAAGGGATGAGCATAATTAAAACCAACGCATACGACAATTCAAATTAACAACTTTTATTGAGTCTAACATTAAATTTAAATATTTTAATTCAGTGTTAAAATGATCGATTGGTCAAAAACCAAAATTAGATGATTAAAACGGATATAGTAGAATCGGAATCTATAGATACCCTTCATAAAGTATGGCCAGACTACGCGCGTAGATAAACATCTTGAGTTTTATTATTTTTAATAAAATGGGAGAGACAATCTCAAACGTTATATTATTAGTACTTATTATGAAATTTTATAAATCATTATAAGTTCAATAATCTCTTCTTTAAATCCCAGTAAAGATTTAAAACTATTAAAAGAAATTGTTTTATATATTGTAATATATAGTATATATATATATATATATATATATATATATATATATATATAATATATTACGTTATAGGTTTATTATATTACAATAATGAAAGTATATTATTATTCTTTATAGTATAATATATGAACATATATTGTAATATATAGTTTGTATTATATATATAATAAATTTAAAATATTTCAAAAAAAGGAATACTTTTAATGAATATATATATTCATTAAAAGTATTCTTGTTTTTGAAATATTTTTTAATTTATTAACTATATTACAAGAAAACATATCACCATATTTAATACATATGGATTCATGATGTAGGTTTAGAGCTATAAGTTACAAAGGTACATTATAGAAGAAACAATATTGTTGTTTATGAAAAGGTTTATTTAAATATATATTTATATACATATATATATATATATATATATATATATATATATATATATATATATAAATATTTATATATATATATATATATATATATATATATATATATATATATATATATATATAAGCATATGTATCATATCTCTTGAGTTAGTGTATTAGTACATTTGTCATAATTTTAGAGGGGTAATAATATATTTTATGGATTAATAAATAGTTCACAAAAAATGTTATTTTAAAAGGTTAATTTTGTTTTTAATATTTGACCATATTCTTTGTAAATTTTACCTATAAAATTGTAAACTGAGGAAAAAATTGTAAGCTATTCAAAACAATATACAATAGTTGAATAAATACTTTTTCTTAGTAATATTTTAAAATAATAAAAACCTCTTAGAAAAAATCGTTACGAAGACGATATAAAATTTAAAATACCAAGAGAACGATAGTTTACTCCATATTTTTGGAACCGCCAATCGATTCATTTCGTTATAGTTCCTGTGTATCCTGTCTTTGATACATGCAAACATTATCTGCAGTTTTGCAGACCAGTGGTCGGGTCTCCCTATGCTTTCATTGCGTGTAAACAAAGCTGTAAAAGGCAACTCTTAGATATTGTGCCTTACAAATATTTGATGAAAGAATGCTGTTGTAAATAATATGTCAAGACGAAATGCGTAGAATCGTCTGTCCAGGGTATGTAATAAGGCATTGCTATGGTAAAACCACATTCGTTAGCATTATTTGGATAACATTTTAATCGTTATGCTTAATTATAACAAAATTTAACTAATAGATAAATACTTGAAGTGAGTATATATATATACACACATATATATATGTATATATATATATATATATATATATATATATATATATATATATATATATATATAATACTTTTTTGGTTTATTAATTAAATTAATAAATATTCTTGTATTTGAATAGCCTATGTTGTTTTAAAAAAATATAAATACACATATATTTTTCCATCCGTGAGGGAATACGTATCAGCATATATATATATATATATATATATATATATATATATATATATATATATATATATATTGTAATCCTTAGATGAATTATTTTCTCTTGTTGAATATGTATGGTGAAATAAAATAACTTTCATAAACAAGAATATAAGAGTATTACTTCATTTTTTTGTTGATTGCAGCTTTTCGCTAATTTTCAAAATTTACAAATCATAGTCCAGTTATGTGACTAGAGTAAGGCTGCTCTTACTACTCTAGAGTAGACTACTCTTACTGAGTCTTACTCTAGTCACATAACTGGACAGTGATTTATAAATTTTGAAAATGCCAATATTGTAGCGAAAAGCTTCCATCAACAATAAAATGAAATAATACTCGTATATTCTTGTTTATGAAAGTTGTTTTATTTCACCATATATATATATATATATATATATATATATATATATACGTTGTTTAATATAGAGTTGTTATTTAAACCAACTTTGTATTTCTAAAACATATCTTTAGCTTTGTAAGTTTTTCAACTTAAAATTATGAGGCCTCACCGCCAGGTTGTATTATTTTTACGTTATCCTTACCACTATTTACATCACTAGGTTTAAGTTCCTATTGCCAAACCAGTGCCATGCAAGATCGGTTATATAGCCTAATACTGATATTTTATTTACAAAATGAAAGTACAAAAACATATTTAATATTTATAAATTGTATTAAATATAAAAGAAGTATTTGTATATACAATGTTTATGATAGTATAAAAAATATTAAATTACAAAATTAAATCATTTAGTAATAAATTGAAGTATAAACTAAATGTTTTCATTTAACATATATTTTACAATATTTCAAAAGAAAATTTACAACATAGAATAAGTTTTATTCGTCTCTCTTGTTCCTGCATTAAATACACGTTTTACATCTCTCACAAAAAGGTCAACACAGCCGTAACGTTCTTACTAGTAACAGAAATTACAACCCTGTAACGCAGACAGATTAATTTGTCTCCGGTCTGTCAACATTCTTGGGGCAAAATTATATAAATTGGACCCAAGCACCGGTGAGGGTTATCATGTATTTCCAAATACAACACAAGGATATACCATTTCGTTTTATTTTAGTGGTTTAATTGAATAAGCGGAATGCGCTGTCACCCACTAAAGGCAAGCAATCTGCTGTTGTCTCTACATCTGACACCTCATTAATCATGCGTAAATGTTAACGTTTTTAGTGAAGCTAAGGTTTTGTGTGTATTTGTAGCACATATTTAGACTCTGTGTTTTAATATGGGCTTCTAAGTGATATTACAGAAGCTACGCAGACACACAAACACACACACACACTCTCTCTCTCTCGGTCCTACAAACACACACAAACTCTCTCTCTCTCCCTCAAACACACACACACACACACAAACTCTCTCTCTCTCCCCCTCATACACACACACACAAACATTCTCCCTCTCTCTCTCTCCCTCACACACACACATAAATATCTATATATTTATACATAATTGTATAAATACAAATAAAATCTAAACTCTTTTTTATGAGAGTGTTATTTACCCATAGATCTCAAAAGAAAAATAATTTCATCCAAACATTACAATATATATATATATATATATATATATATATATATATATAGTAACTTAGCAGTATTACTTTTTGAATCTATAATTATTACATTTTAATGTCCTTAAACAATATACCTTCTTGATATATTTCCGTGTCGACTTTCGAGAACTGTTAAACGTGCTTTAGAATGAGCCTAATTTTTTGTTTATATAAGCTTAAAATATATATACACTAGGCCTATGTACAGTAAACTGGATTATAGCATTTACAAGAGATTGTTTGTAATAAAATAAAACGTTTTAGTAATTTTAAAACAGGTGTACTTTTATATCAATATATGGCTAATTATGAGGACATTAGGCCTACACATTACGATCATATGGTTTTGTCAATTACCTACAAGATATACCTGTCTTGTGGACAACTGTTATATTATTCTAGCCGTAATTGCATTTTTGATAGTTCTAATTCCCTCAAAGATCTAAACACCACTCCCTCAGCGAAGATGGTATGACTTTAAATGCTACTAGAATTATTTCGTAATGACAGGTTCAAACGGAATTTGAAGTGAAATATAACAGTATTAATGATCATGGTCAATAAGAGACGTGGAACAGTTACTTTGGCTTGGAGTACTGAGGTAGGTGATATAACCAGCGCTACATTTCCTGCGTCCATTATTAATCAAGGCTTATCCCCAGCCACTCATTTTGCCAGGCCTGGGGTCTGAGAAGGCAACTACCGGGGATCGAACCATGGACCTTTATTTAAACACGTTGTTACAAATTTAAGCAATCCACTTTTCAAAAATAAAAATTGTGTATTTGGTCTTTAACGAGAGAAAACGTAAAACAGTTTTTTGCAATTTAAAATTGCTATCCTTCAAGCGTTAGATTTTCAAGCTAGAGACTTTGACGCATTAGATAAATATAGAGTGTAATTGTCAAAATGATAATAAAATGACAATAGGGTGCATTTAAAACTTTAACATATTTTTCTAAACATAATTTATAAATATTTTTAATTGTGCTTTAATTAATATATACTAATGACACCGACATTATTTTTCTTGATTTAAAGTAATTAAATTTTTAATCATTTGCAAATTTATCACTTAAATAACAACCTGATTGGGTTGTAAATATTCAGACCACTTTACCTAATTGAGCTTGTTTATGCAGATATTTACAAATCCATTAATTTTAACGGATTATAAGGGATTAAATATAACGGAATTTGTTTTAATTTGCATGTTTTGCATGGTATACGGTGATTGTTTCCAACATGTTCTATCACATCCGGTTAGTGTCCAGTTTATAGTTATAAAATAATTAACTAACGGGTTATTCAGCACAGAAAAAGCTTAACTGATAATAAATAAAGGGGTTTAACTTCTTAAAAAGATGAAAGAATCGCATATATTACTTTAGTCTGGAACGATCACTTAGGACAATATTACAGCAGTTATTTTAGGCCGTAGAAAGTTGTATTTGAGCTTAGACTATAGTTAGACACGGCTTGCTCGGAACGGCTGTTGTTGACACGCGAGTGCTGCAGTTGTGAACAAATTGAAACTGACAATCTGTCAAAGAAGTAACCCTTGTAAGGCATTGTCTAAGGACATTTGCTGGTAATAAATATGATGTATTTATTATTATATTCAATCACCTACGTACAGAGTTAGAGTAAAATATTAAATTCACTCTGTAAGTTACGTCTGTCTAAATTTTTAAATATAACGGACGATTCCCAGAATGGTAGAACTAATAGATGTTTAGATTTCAGTTTTTACGTTTTAAATACCGAGATAAAATTAAGTCCATTCGTTTAATTTTAACGTAAAATATTAAATTACTTCACCAACAAACACAAAGGTCTAGTCCAGTTATTCTATAATTAATTACTTAATATTGAAAAACACCTTTTTTTAAATTCAACGATTTTGTCTGCTTTTCACCGTTCTGAAAACTCTAGACTCAACCCTTTATGTAACTGTCAGAACTTACCCTTAATGTTTTTTGTTTTTATTTTATATTAGTAAATAACTTTCAGCTCGCCTTGTGGGTTATTGTGATTATTTATTAACAAAGACAACACACAAAATATTGCGTTAGTTTGTGTTAGTCTAATTCTAAAATTTAGTTTTCATTAATCGCTAACTTTGCCGCTTTGCCAACCTTATATGTTTTTATTTCTTTTATTACCTATAATTTTTAATGGTTTATTTTATAATTTTTACGTCGTACACACTCTCCTTGTATTTAGAACATGTTCAAATTTTCAATCGTTAGTATAATACATTTTATTCATCCACTAAAGTTCAAATACATGTTTTTAAAAATTTGTAGTGGATGACACTTGATGTGAATACAGTTTTTAAAATATCTTTTTTAATAATTAATTTTAAAATGAATTAATTTTACTTTTATATGCGAGAAAAACTTTTAACAAAAGAAGCCAGGTATGCAATGTTGTTATTTCTTGACATGAAATAAGTGATAACATATGATCAAACAACTGATATTATATTAGGTTGTGTGATAAAACCGCTTTTTTAATGAATATGTTATGTTACATTATATTAGCTGTAATTATTGATTAAGAAGTAACTAAAATCAAATATTTGTTTGTTAACTTCAATAAGGGTTTACTTAAAACATTTCCTGTTTATAATACTTGTTAATTGCTCGATTTGTTACATTTCTAAAGTAACCCTAACATGCTTTTATATCATTTGCTCTTTCATTATTAAATGATTTATTGTGTTTTAAGTTTTTTATTATAATTATAAGCTCCTACCGAAAACTCTAAGAAAAATTCGTTCGTGATTATTTCACTGAGTTTATTTGTCATAATTTTATGTCATTAAATGAAATTTAGGTATGTATTTAATAATATTTAAATAATTACAGAAATTTAGGTTTTGAGGTGATTATTTACTTATTAAATTATTATTCATAAATAATTTTAATTGTTAAATAGTTATTTATTTTACTATTTACTAAATTTATTAATATTCAGAAGTTCAATATTTATATGTTGGTATCTTTCCACGTTTTTTCGTTTTAATACTGTAACCATTGTATTCGCTTTGGTCCTCCAGTAGCTACTACAATTTGTTTTAGTTTCACACCACTTTCTTAAATATTCTAACGTCATGCAGAAAGATCTAAGATAAACTCGATCGTGATGATTATAATTTGTTTTTTCAGTAAGTTTATATAATGTAGATTTATTTTAATAAACAAAATACAAATTTGCAATATGAAGTAAGGAGATATTCTAATAATTAAACCAATCGTCTTATAACTAATAATTCGAATAGTTACATTATTAAATAGATATCTTTTAAGATTTTTTTGGATTATTTGCAAACTTGGCGACTTTATATCTTCAAATGGTTTGGGGTTACCTCTTTGTTTTACTAATATGTTTTCAAATTGTCCTCTTTGTTATTTTGAATTTTTGGAATAATATTTCAGTACGTTTATGTCTCCAAGTTGTTTTTCTTTCAGAACTATTATCTTGGTATATTGCTATCTTTACAAATGGTTTTATTTCTAAACTGTAATGCTTCCAACTGTTTTGCTCCTGCAAAGGTAAAAATATATTTTAATTTCATACTCCTCTTATTATACATCTGAGCTCTTTCCGAAAGCTCCAAGCAATTTAAGTTTTGAAATTGTTACAATTAGTTGGTTACATTTAATTCTTTTGTTTTATGTTTTGATTATAAATATTTAAGTAATGAATAATTTGAATATATTTTTTTAAATCAGTATTTCGAGTCATAGTTTATTTTACAAATTTTAATCAATTTTTATTTTACCAATTATTTTACAATCTTTTTTTTTGATTTGTCAACTTGTTTAATTATTATCATTAAAAGTTAATACTTTTAGAAATATCTAAGAAATTTCGATCTATAGTAATTATATTATTTTCTAAATTTATTAAATAAAGCGTTTGATCTCATGCGCTTGTACGTTGTACGTACACGCATGAAAAGTCTTAAAAAATAATTTTTGTAATTTTACCTCTACCATTAAACTTTATGTTCAAGGTCTTAGCGTTTTAAGAGACGACTAATCAGTTTTATATGTTAAGAGTAAAATTATAAATTATAGTTTCTTTGGTGATGATAAAACACACCTAGCTTGGCATTTATTATACAAAATATCTTTTACAGTGACTATAGCATATTCTTTTGAACTCAAACCGTCTCATCTTGAAATGAGACTTAAACATTTCCTAAAAATAGGCATACTTTAATACTGTTAAGTGCTGAGTAACGCAAAGACGTGTTTTAACAGAATTTTCATATATCATGGGTCAAGAATATTTTTGGATTTTCTATAATCTTGATAATTTAGAAAATCTTTCTTGGTCGTCAAATATAACAATTTTTTGAAAGCAAGTTCAAAAGACAAACGTACTAAAACGTTTATTATGTCTTTGTACGTAAATAAGTTATTTCATTTCAAATTTATTAATCCATGCCTTTTACATTATTAAAAAGTCCATTTTTCAACAATGACTTGCCTAACCTGATTAGACTGTCACTGTGACTTTTTTGTGATATTTCATTGTAGTGGATTAGGCATAAATAACTCTTGCATTAACAGCAAGTTTTGTAAATACAAATAAAACGTAACATTATATTAATGTACATACTCTTTAGTTGGAGCCACTAAATAATAATTAATACTCAAGAAGTAGACCTATTAATTGTTTGATTTGTATCAATGTAAACTTTGCGACACATAAATCGTGATACTCTAATATTTTCTATCCGAAATCAGTCAATTAATTTAGCCTTATACCAGAATGAATATGGTCTTAACACTACCTGGGCCAAACTAATCAGAGAAAATGAAAATTTGCCATTCTCGTTCGGTGGCTATACTGGCCCCGTGTATTTTTGCTAATAGGATCGAAATCGTATATCTGTTTGGTATGTCGTTTTGTTTCTGGGCCGTTCACCACTCCAGGTCTTAAACGATTTGGCAGCTAATAAACTGGTACTTGAGCCGTGTCCCCAAACCCCTCCGTAGTCACCTAGGTGGAAATAGGCCTACGAGTTTGAGGTTGGATTCTTGAGGGTGTAGTATCAAATATTGTATAGCATATTCTCTACATTTAGCTCTATATCTTTGTGTACTATGACTTGAGAGGTATCTCACGTTTCTTATTCTTAAACGTTTTCCACAAACATACGTGCAAATGTAAACTTCAAATAAAAGTTTTAATATAAATGTTAACACTTAAATGTATGAGTTTTATTTTTCTTTATTCTGGCATTCTTAACTTTTTGTCGATTCACGGTTCCTCGACCACAATGCTGTTATATTGGCTTCACAGCGCCGTGTAGATATACAAACTATCACGTTTGCCGCTTCGTTTACTCTACACATATTGATACTCTATTACTTATTATTTACAGAAAATAAATTATTTATGGTTACTACCAAATTAAATTATATAGCTAAACAATATCAGCTATTAAATTGTCAAATATCTAAATGCCTATAAAATAGTCAAATGTAGCGTGTTTTAAGAGCAAACCCTAATTTAAAAAACCCGACTAAAATAATATATTTTAAAATATTTTTTACAGTCTTATTATTATTTGGTTGATAGTTGTGAACAAAATCATACACTGTATTCGTTTGCTATCCGCTCAGAGAAATTGGCGTGTCGTTGTCTGTTGGAAACGACGCCAGGATTAAGTATTAAATTTTGATTGCCGTTTACCGAGCGTACAATAGTAAGTGGAAGGTTGACGTCAGTAGCAAAGTGGAAACAATTACACCTGGCAGCGTTCCGCTTCGTCAGGTATTTTAAATAACATTCCACCGAACTTGCCGTGTTTTAAACAATAACCCGAGAAACGATTTCGATGGAGTATTATTCACCGTAAAATAACAATGGCGGGGACAAAAATTCAGTCCGATATTGCCAAATAAATTATATCCTTTTAAAAATGTAACAATACATTTGAGTATATATAGCTTTGGGAAAATCCGCTATGTAAAATATAACACTATCATAATAAAGTTTCATTTTTTCACACATTTTACAGTTTTGTTTGTAAATTTAATTGGTCAAGGGTTTGACCTTTTGCTCATGTTATTTAACTACATAATTATTTTATTAACGTTCTCCTTCTTTCTTAAAATTACTTTCACAAAATAATTTCAGGCACTCCTTGAATAAATTACTTCTATGACAAGCTATTAAAAAATATATTTAAATAATTTTTTCTAAAAATTCTTAACTAAGTGAATATTTAAATAATAACAAACAGCAACGGACAAATAAATTATCTATTTTTTTATGCACGTTTCAATCGGCAAGTCATCGTCGGAAATAAAATTACCCATACCAACTTTAAACCTTAACATTATTGCTGAAGAAGATCGCGGTCTTTGAAACTCGCTGAGAAAACCAGTTATTCAATATGAGTTTTTTTAATGCATTTCTCCACAGACTAAGTTTAAATATTTGTATCATATATTTTATTCGCATATTATTAAATTATGAAATATCACATGTTAAGCTACATTTGTTTACGTTTTAGACAAAGGTAATATTTTTTCATAAATAGTTATATTTATGTTTGCATTTGTTATATAACTTATAGTAATATAATTATTTTTTCAAAATGAGTGTCGTTCCTAATAATGTTTTAAAACAACGTATCCTCCTATATTACTCTCGACCTTATTAAAAGAATCAAAGAGCTTATACGTAACTACAAATAAGATTTCCTATATTATCAAGCGCTAATGTTCTAAGAAACAAAGTTTGTGTAGAATTAAAAGCTAAAAATACATTCTGTAAAAGAGAACTATGTTAATTAGTCGTTGTTGATTGTTGTTTATTTATTTATAGGTTATAATAAACACAACACATTATGCAAGCGGAATGTGTTTTAAATTTACAAACTGAGTTTTTTTTACTCTGAGGATGGATTCTTTGCAAGTGTAAAGTTCATAAGGATAAAAAAAATTGTTTAATTGTTGTTTCTAATTTTTTAATTTTTCAGTAAACACAGCCTTTTATTTTTGTAAAATATTGAGTTCCTTGCAAAATTTGAGTATATAGAACCTCAAACGGAAAACTATTTAGGAATGAAAACTTATACATTCTGCAATAGTTACAGACTAACAATTAAACCAGAGATAACCTATATAGCTTAGCTTTGTACTGACATTATCAATGTGTATTTATCTTTCTGTGGAGAAACATCATATCTCTGAGCTCAAACAACAGGAAACACTGTATTTATCTTTGTTAAGTTAATTATTTGTTAATGACAACATCTTCCTACATTTAAATGC
Source organism: Prosapia bicincta (assembly GCA_036971475.1). Classification (NCBI taxonomy): domain Eukaryota; kingdom Metazoa; phylum Arthropoda; class Insecta; order Hemiptera; family Cercopidae; genus Prosapia; species Prosapia bicincta. The sequence continues at coordinate 66,193,693 of JBAIZL010000006.1, read as the reverse complement.
CAAGTAAGGAAAGTAAATAAGGCAAGTGTAAGGATTACTTCCTTTGATGTAATCCTTTCATTATTAGTTGGCTTTAAAGTCTTCTAGTTTTCTTGGTATTACTGTAAGTTTCAAAAGCAAAACACTTTTTAAAGGCGTATTTCATGCTATATGAGTTTTAGTGAGAACTATGCTCAATTCACGTATTAAGTTTATTTTGTATGGACTTATGCTGTATGAATAAATTCTAAAACTATATCCTATTTTACTCAAAGCTTCCGAAATAAGTTCTAAAATATCTCCAACATTTCTCAAAGCTTCAGGAATAAATTCTAAAATTATCTCCAAATTTCCTCAAAGGATTAAGAACAAATTTTAAAATATTGCCAATTTTACTCAAAGTATAACATTTATTTTATCTCCTATTTTAATCAAAGCTTTAAGAATATATTGTAAAATTATCTCTTATTTTACCCATAGCTTTGGGAATAAATTATAAAATATCTTCTATTTCAAACAAAGCTTTGGAAATAAATTCTAAAATTATACTCCATTTTTTTCAAACCTTTGGTTTGAATTTTAGAATTATCTTCAATTTTACTTAAAGCTTTGAGAATAAATTCAAATTCAAAAATTATCTTCTATTTCACTCAAATCTTGGAATAAATTTTAAAATTATCTCCAATCTTACTGAAAGGTTTGAGATTACATTCTAAAATTATCTCAAAGTATACCCAATATTTTCCATTCTGTTAAAGTAACGTAAATTTTGCTCATTTAATGTAAGTAAATTAAGAAAAACATCATGGTTCCATAAAATATTTTTTTAAAGATAAAACAAGTACATTATTCCTTATAATAAATATTATTAATACTACCCCAATATGTATGTTAATATAAATATTCTCATAATGGGCAAATAAATACTAATTTTAAATTGACAAATAATTTTTCACAGTAATTAATTTATTTTTTCTTATGCGTTTCAATTTCGAAATACCAACATCAGTAAGATAAAATATAGTTACGTCAGAATTTGTCTAGTTTTAAAGTGCTACATTAATTTTGATAAACACCATAGTTCAGTAGCATCGTTTTTAGCGATGGTGACTTAGTCTTCCAAACGAGTATGAGAAAACAATTGATTCTGAGTTACTTTTAGTTATCGTTACGTTTTTATCTTTGCTTGAAAGGTAAACTCAAATATTTTTAAAACAATATTTTTTTAATTAAAACAAATACATTTTCGTAAATGTAACAAAACACATGTATCTGGAAATATCTTTTAACCTTGATTAAAGATATGTATAACAGAATTTTGCCTTTATTATTATTAAAACAATATTATTAGTATTACAATAATTTTTGCCTATATTGTTTTGTAAATGTCTATAGGCTACACAAGGTCCTTATTTAAAAAATTCAAATTTAAATTGTAATATATTTTCGAATTATTTATGGCAAACTTACAACATTTAAAACTTTACTTTTGAGTAAAAATTAGATTGATTAGGTGTGCGTGTCTGTGCATCCGTGCGCGCACGCCGGAGTGTGGGCGTGTCTAAATATGCCTGTGTTCGTATTTCGTATGACGAAGAAATAGGAGAAAATTTTATATGATACCAAACAACGTATAACGATTAGTGTTCAGCGTTGATGTCACCGGAATTTCTAAACCAAAATCAGATAAAACTAGCTCTACTAGTGACAACATTAAAATTATTTATGTTATGATATATTTTGAAATCCATGGAGAAAATCAGATTTCGTAACGGAAATGTAGTTTGTAATTTAAAATATTCAGCGGAAGCTACGTTTTCAGATAGTAATAGTACAAAAACCACATGGTTATCTCTCGGAATATAATCCCCTTTATAAATGCCATATTAACTCCGGTTATTGTTTGGTAAACATTTTAAACATGTGGATATCATGAGGAAATTCTCGCATAATTTTGGAAAGTAATGATTTCTTTTGGATAGCTATGAAATAAATATGTTACAAAAATAAACTTCAATTATATATATATATATATATATATATATATATGATATATATATATATATATATATATATATATCATATATATATATATATATATATGATATATATATATATATATATATATATTTATATATATATATGATATATATATATATATATGATATATATATATATATATATATATATATATATATATATATATATATATAAATTTATATATCTTGCCGATATCGATTAAAAAACCAAGCTAAGGTCTAGGTTACTAAACCGATTCAATCTAATCTAGGATCATCATGCCCTTATCTGAATCCTACTATATACTGTATGTACTATATGTATTATATATATATATATATATAATAAGTTTTCTTGTTTAATAATTTTAAAAAAAACATAGGTTATTTAAATTAATTGTATTTCAATAACCTATGTTGTTTTAAAATATATGTATATGTTTGTATGTATATATATATATATATATATATATATATATATATATATATATATATAATACATATAGTACATACAGTATATAGTAGGATTTAGTTAAGGGCATGATGATCCTAGATTAGATTGAATCGGTTTAGTAATCTAGACCTTAGCTTGGTTTTTTAATCGATATCGGCAAGAGTTCGAAAAAGTAGGTTACTAAATCAAAATCTAATAGTAAGCTAATAATAACATCTGATTTAAAAAAGGTAGATTACGGCCGAATTAGGTGAATACTTTATTGAAATGTGTGAGGCTGCGGGATTTGCCGTGAAAACTCCATTTGCATTGGGGGAGACAGTGAGAGTGGACGATAGATCTTTGCTATTTTACAGAAATCGGGAATGGCTGATAAACGTGAATACTTCATTTGCAATCAAGGCAGAAGGAGGAAATTGGCAATAAACCAGACTAAATCTTTTGCAATCTGGCAAACAGCGGGAATGGCCGATAAACGTTAATACTTTATTTGCAACCTAGCAAAAGCGGGAGTGGCCGAAAAACGTGAATACTATATTTGCAATGTGGCAGAAAGGCAGTAATGGTCGAATTACGCGAATACTTTGAATGCAATGGGGGAGACAGTGGGAATGGGTGATAGATATAAATACTTCATTTGCGATGTTGCAGAAAGCGGAAGTGGCCGATAATCGGGAATACTTTATTTGCAACCTAGCAAAAACGGGAGTGGCCGACAAACGTGAATACTCTATTTGCAATGTGGCACAAATCGGGAGTGGCCGACCAACGTGAATACTCTATTTGCAATGTGACACAAAGCGGGAGTGGCCGACCAACGTGAATGCTCTATTTGGAATGTGGCACAGAGCGTGAGTGGCCGACCAACGTGAATACTCTATTTGCAATGTGACAGGAGGCGGGAGTGGCCGACAAACGTGAATACTCTATTTGGAATGTGGCACAAAGCGGGAGTGGCCGACCAACGTGAATACTCTATTTGCAATGTGGCACAAAGCGGGAGTGGCCGACAAACGTGAATACTCTATTTGCAATGTGACAGGAGGCGGGAGTGGCCGACAAACGTGAATACTCTATTTGCAATGTGGCACAAAGCGGGAGTGGCCGACAAACGTGAATACTTTATTTACAATGTGGCACAAAGCGGGAATGGCCGACAAACGTGAATACTCTATTTGCAATGTGGCACAAAGCGGGAGTGGCTGATATACGAAGATACTCTATTTGCAATGTGGCACAAAGCGAGAGTGGCCGAAAAACGTGAATACTCTATTTGCAATGTGGCACAAAGCGGGAGTGGCCGACAAACGTGAATACTCTGTTTGCAATGTGGCACAAAGCGGGAGTGGCTGATATACGTAGATACTCTATTTGCAATGTGGCACAAAGCGGGAGTGGAAGAAAAACGTGAACACTCTATTTGCAATGTGGCACAAAGCGGGAGTGGCCGAAAAACGTGAATACTCTATTTGCAATGTGGCACAAAGCGGGAGTGGCCGACAAACGTGAATACTCTATTTGCAATGTGGCACAAAGCGGGAGTGGCCGACATACGTTAATAGTCTATTTGCATTGTGTCAGTAAGCGGGAGTGGCCAAAAAACGTGAATATTCTATTTGCATTGTGTCAGTAAACGGGAGTGGCCGACCAACGTGAATACTCTATTTGCAATGTGGCACAAATCGGGAGTGGCCGACAAACGTGAATACTCTATTTACAATGTGACAGGAGGCGGGAGTCGCCGACAAACGTGAATACTCTATTTGCAATGTGGCACAAAGCGGGAGTGGCCGACAAACGTGAATACTTTATTTGCAATGTGGCACAAAGCGGGAATGGCCGACAAACGTTAATACTCTATTTGCAATGTGGCACAAAGCGGGAGTGGCTGATATACGTAGATACTTTATTTGCAATGTGGCACAAAGCGAGAGTGGCCGAAAAACGTGAATACTCTATTTGCAATGTGGCACAAAGGGGGAATGGCCGACAAACGTGAATACTCTGTTTGCAATGTGGCACAAAGCGGGAGTGGCTGATATACGTAGATACTCTATTTGCAATGTGGCACAAAGCGGGAGTGGAAGAAAAACGTGAACACTCTATTTGCAATGTGGCACAAAGCGGGAGTGGCCGAAAAACGTGAATACTCTATTTGCAATGTGGCACAAAGCGGGAGTGGCCGACAAACGTGAATACTCTATTTGCAATGTGGCACAAAGCGGGAGTGGCCGACAAACGTTAATAGTCTATTTGCATTGTGTCAGTAAGCGGGAGTGGCCGAAAAACGTGAATACTCTATTTGCAATGTGGCACAAAGCGGGAGTGGCCGACAAACGTGAATACTCTATTTGCAATGTGGCACAAAGCGGGAGTGGCCGAAAAACGTGAATACTCTATTTGCAATGTGGCACGAAGCGGGAGTGGCCGACAAACGTTAATAGTCTATTTGCATTGTGTCAGTAAGCGGGAGTGGCCGACAAACGTGAATACTCTATTTGCATTGTGTCAGTAAACGGGAGTGGCCGACAAACGTGAATACTCTGTTTGTAATGTGTCAGAAAGCGGGAGTGGCCGACAAACGTGAATACTCTATTTGCAATGTGACAGGAGGCGGGAATGGCCGACACGTGAATACTCTATTTGCAATGTGGCACAAAGCGGGAGTGGCCGACATACGTGAATACTGTATTTGCAATGTGACAGGAGGCGGGAGTGGCCGACATACGTGAATAATCTATTTGCAATGTGAGAGGAGGCGGGAGTGGCCGACATACGTGAATACTCTATTTGCAATGTGGCACAAAGCGGGAGTGGCCGACAAACGTGAATACTCTATTTGCAATGTGGCACAAAGCGGGAGTGGCCGACAAACGTTAATAGTCTATTTGCATTGTGTCAGTAAGCGGGAGTGGCCGACAAACGTGAATACTCTATTTGCATTGTGTCAGTAAACGGGAGTGGCCGACAAACGTGAATACTCTGTTTGTAATGTGTCAGAAAGCGGGAGTGGCCGACAAACGTGAATACTCTATTTGCGATGTGGCACAAAGCGGGAGTGGCCGACATACGTGAATACTGTATTTGCAATGTGACAGGAGGCGGGAGTGGCCGACATACGTGAATACTCTATTTGCAATGTGAGAGGAGGCGGGAGTGGCCGACATACGTGAATACTCTATTTGCAATGTGGCACAAAGCGGGAGTGGCCGACATACGTGAATACTCTATTTGCAATGTGACAGGAGACGGGAATGGCCGACATACGTGAATACTCTATTTGCAATGTGGCACAAAGCGGGAGTGGCCGACATACGTGAATACTCTATTTGCAATATGATAGGAGGCGGGAGTGGCCGACATACGTGAATACTCTTTTTGCAATGTGCCACAAAGCGGGAGTGTTCAAAAAACGTGAATACTCTATTTGCAATATGGTAGTAAGCGGGAGTGGCCGACAAACGTGAATCCTATATTTGCAATATGACAGAAAGCGGGATTGGCTGACAAACGGGAATACTATATTTGCAATTTAGGAGAAAGTGGGAATGACCAATATATATGAATACTTTATTTGAAATGTAGCAGTCCGCATGAGTGGGCGAAAGATAAGAATACTTTATCTGGGCAATAATAAAGTAACGTAACTAATGCGTTTAAACGGTTGTTCTTTTACATATCCTATTAGCTACTTTATGTTCTACAACATAATATTAGCTAATGAAAATAAACGACAGCTTTTCATCGCAAATAAAGTTTTTAATATTAAATCTCCAAGTAAATTTGAATTGCATTGCAATTTTTTTCAAATAAAATTATTACTTACAATTGTGTACAAGATTCTTATTTGTGGTCAAGATTTTTTTTATTTAAAATAAATATTACACATGAATCATTCTAGTTTTTATCACATCAGCTGTTGTAATCATATGTTATCACGTAATGTGAAGAAAATTATTCGTATGTAGTACATATGCATAATTCATCGTACAACTCTCTATTAGGTCGCGACAAAATATGTACTTGCTTTAAAATATTAAATTATAAACTAGAACTAATTTTAATCAGAAGAGGATAATTTTTAGTGTCAAAACGGCACTAGTACCTTAAGGGGTTAGTGTGAAAATCTTATCTAATTTTAATTCTTTCCTAAATTTTGTAGAGTCGGTAATATACAGAATAGCCTTAAAATTACCGAAAAAGTTTTTTCTATTATTAAAAAACCTGATACGTGAAACTATGGATAGTTTTTTATTTACGATTTCAAAATATTCCACCATAACAGTTCGTAATTCCACAGGAATGATTATGCCGTATAAAACATTTTGTGCAATGACCGCTTTCGTTCCCGAGGGAAAGGAGAAAATAAAAACTGCCCCTAATAAAGTTGCTGCCCTTTACGTGCCTCCTAGCATCGCTTTAATAATACATACCACTGGTCCCAGGGACCGTTTCCGCAGAATATAAAATATCCATTTAGATAAGAATCACAACTTTTTACAACTCACAAGAGTTCAACCGATGGCATAAAATGCTATAACCCGTCAGTGGGCGGTCAGTGCTTTTATGGGCTACTGCTTTGTCACGCACGTTTGGCTGTCAAACAATGAAACAGAAATTAATTTAATTCAAATAATATAAACGTGAAGAAATATTCTGACTTAACTTATAAAACAATCGATATATCACTCCAGTACTCTATGTATTGGTGTAACATAGTTGCAACAATTATGTGGTATTACAATACGTTCACTGGGTTAATGTACTGGAAAAATAAAACAATTTTTGAAACTCCAAAATTGTACAGTTTAAAAAAAATCAAATGAATCAGCTCATAACACCCTGTACAGTCTGTTATTGTATAAAACAGAGCATTATCTTCTGCCTCATTTAAATATACTAGGTGTATATTATTAGCAATAAAGTACAAAGCATTCGGTTTGATTAGGTTAGTATAAAATAATGGAGTTACCTAACGTAGGGCAATCACTTGAGGTGTTAGGTGGCCTCCTTGTAGTGACGTTGGAACTTAACCCTTCATGTGATTACTTATTATACGCCACAAGATTCAGGCCATTTCAGACTTAAACAGGTTAGCTTATGTTAACAAACTTTATTACTAACAAAACGTACCAAACCCGGATACGTTGTTATTGTGAGGTAGCTATATTTTAAAGAGGAGTAACAATACGCCCATTTCTTAAGTTTACATACTCTAGAGTGCTGTTTTCCCAAAATTTCTGACTTTTCTGGTATCATAGATATTTGATATACGTATACGTTCCGAGTCTTTTTTGTTGGTTTAGGTTTAGATACACTTGTGTTATTTCTTCGGACCGGAAGTGCTGTTACTTTATTGTTTTGCCGATACTAAATTTAAACTGTACTATATTTTACAGCCGTTCTCTACATATAACTGTTTCACAATTGCGTATCTACATTACACAAATGTATGTACAGTGAGAATAGTATGAAAAGTAAACAAACAGAACCATACCCTTTAATAAAGGGTTATCGATAATTACTAAATTGCACTTGCTCAGAGTTAGCTTTAATGAATGGTACTTGATAACTACAATATTGCAGTTACCCAATTAACATTATTAATGGATATTGGTAATTACTAAATTATAGTAGCCCAGTTAGCTTTAAAAATGGACTAATTTTATCGATAATTAATAAATTGCAACTACCAATTTACATCAATAACGGATTCTAATAACTACTAAACTGCAATTACTTAGTTAGCTTTATTGATGGGTTATCGATAATTATTAATTTCAATTACCGAATTAACATTATTAGTGGATACTGGTAACTACTAAATTCCAGTTACCCAGATAGCTCTGTTGATGGGTAATCGATAGTTACTAAATAGCGGTTACCCAATTATTTTTAATTATGGATACTTGCGATATAGCAGATGACAAATTTGCTTCAACTATTGACAACTACTAAATTCACTAATGATAACTAATACATTTCAGTTACCCACTTGAGTCTAATAAAAAGTTACCGATAATTACTAAATTTCGGTTATTTACTTAGCATTAATGAACGTTATCGATATTTACTAAATTTCAGTTACCCAAATGACTTTATTGAAGAGGTATCGATAACTGTTAAATTTTTCTGTCACCAAATTATCCTAAATGAAGGTATATAGATACTTGAAAGGCTGTAATTACCCAATATAACTTTATCGAAGCATTATCGATAATCACTATATTTCAAATACCTAAATAACTTTTTATTGAGTGGTTATAGCTAACTACTAGATTTCAAGTATTCAATTAGGTTTAAGAAAGAGATATCGATTATGTGAATGTGTTAACCATTACATCCTGTGAACGAAGGAGGCAACAACGGATAATCGCAGGGAAAGGATAAAGGGAAATGCAAAATGCCCACTTAGTAGTAGTAGTAGCGGAGCAAAATGGCTAGTGAAGGGAGGGTTTTCTGATCACAACACGAGGTAATTTTATTTACCTAACTAATCCTTCAAAACTTTTGCCCCCCCCATTTTATCGGACCACAGGTTTATTTTTTATTTTACCTAATTATTGTATTTTATTCCTTTTACTTGTAATCAGTTTTTAAAATGTGTTCTGTGTAAATCCTGTCTCTCGACAGATTTGGTATCTATTTTCAGAGTTAAACTTCCCTCATACCTTAAAACATTCTATTTCAAAACACTGTAAAGATGCTCATGTTTTTTCCATCTTTAACAGTTACTTTTTTCTCTCTATGTCTCTTAAAATAACACTTGTTTCATAACCATGAAACGACACAATAAAAGCAAAACCAATTACCATCCGTGTTTTTAATACCGTTTTGGAAATTTCACAACAATGTTTCTTTTATTTGCGAATAATTTTAAGGTTTACGTTTTTAAACAAAGAATTACTCGTTTTTCTGTTTTTTTTCTATACTTCAGCTTTAGTTTTCATATTTTTTTATCGTTTTGAAGAAATATTATCATATCACGTATGCAGAGTCCTAGCACATGCATGATGCAAATTCTTTACCAAGGTAAAGGCTTATAAAATAATTTGTTCCCGTCACGCCTAACTGGAGAAGGATGGCTAAATAAGATTGTGTGGGGGGAAGGGTACCTAAAAACATAGTGTTCCCCTGGAGCTAGGAGTAGCTGATATTATGGAAAAAAGTGGGCAGAGGCAAGGCCCTCAACCAGGGTGAAGAGAGATGCCTACACGCCACGGATTCTTTTTTTGATACACACACATTCTTGTTAAATGCCTATGTTACATAAAACACTTCAAACCTAGTTATATTTTTAGGTCGGCAAAATTATTCTATTGGAGGCCCATCTCGACTGGTCAGTGCGTCGGCAATGGCTCAACTGCCAAGGGTGGGCGTTGGCTAGTAAGTAAGTGAGTAAATTATTCTATAGGAGGACCATCTCTACTGGTCAGTGCGTCGCCAATGGCTCAACTGCCAAGGGTGGGCGTTGGCTAGTAAGTAAGTGAGTAAATTATTCTTTGCTTAAGTGATGTGTATTTAATGACTATATTTAGAATTCTCTATTACTTTATTATGACAATATTGCATAGTTACAAATAACAAACCTTGAGGGGAAGTAAGTTGTTTTGTTCCTTTAAAATGCAAAATAATAATGTTTTACACTGAAACGTATCCGAATAAGATTCAGTTTCTACCTCAGGCTATAGCTCGACACAGTGCTGCAGTGTTGAGCAATTTTCGTTTAACTATTGACCTGATTTGTCTGTTACCAGAGGCGATTTCGAAGTTTACTTTTTTATTGTTGTTTCTAGTGCATTTTTATTGTTCGTGAATGTTATATTAATGTTTATGTTATGTCGTGCATTTCTGTTTTTCATGTGTTTCTTACTCCATATTTATGTATCTAGAACTAAATTCCAATTAGTAGTTATTGTAACAAAAAAATTACCACATACCAGATACACGAAAACTCATTCAACACCGCGACTCGTTGTCGGTGACTGCAATTTAAAAAGCAACAAAATAATAAATAAATTACACCAATAACAATACCCATAATAAAACGCCCGAAAGTAAATGTAACATTCCTAATGTGGTTTGTGATGTCTTATTTTTGCGCCTTTAAAAATGATAACTTTACTATTGAGACCTATTTTTGTAAAGATTATGTTATTTTAATTTCATTGTTACGTGAAAATATGGTTTTAAGGTAAACAATATTGTTAAAGATTGTGTTAAAACCACACCTCTAAATATTTATATTTCTCTAATTATTTCTTCGATTTTTTTCATAGAAGAATTTTTACTTCAAAATCAAATTGATTGGGTTTTTTTAGTTTTCATTTGTTTACTTTAAGTACATCTGGATTATAATTTATACGATTAATTATGTAACATCACTGCCTCTGGGTCTTGGATTTGTTCACTTTTATTGGTTCTAATCCCGTCTGTCTTGGAGGAGTTGTATTTTTCCAGGTTTTCGGACAACAGTAGTATTACCTTACTTCGCTGCTGTAAAATACTGGATTTGTGTTTCATTTTAAAGAGAGTGATTTCCTATTCACATCAATAAAAAAAGCAAACAAAATTTTAATTAGTAAGTATTAATATTATTATTATTTATGGGGAAAACGTTAAAGGATAATAGTGAAATGAGCGCAGGGCTTTTTGCCGTGAAATTTTATCTATTCCCTAACGGATTCTTGGGGAGACAACTACTGGTTACAATATCCCCATTCATGAAGAAATAAATAGGTTCATAGGTATATATACAGTAGAGTCTTGAAATTCCGAGTCCTGATACTTCGAGCTTCCGTATAATTCGAGCCTATTTCTATTTGAGCCTATTTTATCCATGTGAAAGAAAATGAGTCCGGCGTTCAAAAAATGTCTGTAGCCCTAAAGAAATTGAATCGTTAGTTCAAGTAATATTTATATCATAAAGTGTTGCAAAGGAAATAGTCCGGCTTCCAAAAAATGTTTATATCATTAAGGTATTTTTCTTCCTCCTCATTCTGTTGTTGTTGTTGTTAGGCTGCTGCTCATGCTCATTGTTATGTCGTGTTTGAATGTCCGGTATCAGTTATGTTTAGATGACAGAAGGTCAATGGGCCATAAATATCTTTCTTTATTTATGCTGTAAGTCTTTACAGTCAACAAATATCCCTTCATAAATGTCTAGTTTTGTGAGTGACATATCAGAATATAAACTTTCTTCAATCAAACAATGGTGACACTCATGATTAGCTGGACTTTTCTTTATTCCCTCTAATAATAAATCTGGTTCAGGCTGTTACCACATTGATATGGATGTTAGGGGTTTTAATGTATTAGGGGGTTGATTGGAGGTCCTATCTTTTCTAATGCTCAGGAACTTTATCCGGGTAATTCAAGTTTTCGTTAATCCATGGGGTCTCGGGCTCACTCTCTTAGAATTATCGAACTCTACTATATATATATATATATATATATATATATATATATATATATGTATATACGACTAGATATCTGGCTTACTGGTGTAATGATTACTAAGTTTCGGGAACATTATGTATTGCAATTGCATATCATTTATGTAAAATAAATATCCTCCTTCCTGGAAACAAGTTAACTATACGGGCCAAATCCCGTTTTAACATAATCGTAAATGACAGCGAAAACCAATTCGTTAAAATGAAATATCTTATAACGAAACGTAATCTAATGAATTATTACAACAAGTACTACAAAACGATATAAAATTCAATTTTTACCTTCTAAGATTTATAGGAGTCAGTATTGGTGAAGCAGAATGTTTGAAAATCATCTGAATACACGTTCTTAAAAAAAAACACTTTTTAATTTCGTTTTTTCTACAAGTAAACTTTGATAAGGTAGATACCATTTCTAGTAAACGTTGTAATACACTTTGAGTAAACTATAAAATATTACAAAACCCTAAAATTTCTAATAAACAAATTCCTTTTTATATTTTGAGTATGAGTTTAACTTGGAGACATCTTGAAATGAAATTGTTTCACCCGTTGATCCTGTGTTATGAATGTATACTCTAAAATACAGTTCACTACAAATAGTTGAACCTACTGTACATGTACTGTAATAGTAGTGCATAGGTGTTGACACTTGAGCTGGCAAAGTCGTTTCACCCCTTCTTTCTGTGTTATGAATGTATGCCCTAAAATACAGTTCACTACAGATAGTTGAAACTACTGTACACGTACTGTAACAGTAGTGCATAGGTGTTGACACTAGAGCTGGCAAAGTCGTTTCCCCCCTTGTTTCTGTGTTATGAATTTATGCACTAAAATACAGCTCACTACAGATAGTTGAACCTACTGTACACGTACTGTAACAGTAGTGCATAGGTGTTGACACTTGAGCTGGCAAAGTCGTTTCACCCCTTGTTTCTGTGTTATGAATTTATGCACTAAAATACAGTTCACTACAGATAGTTGAACCTACTGTACACGTACTGTAACAGTAGTGCATAGGTGTTGACACTTGAGCTGGCAAAGTCGTTTCACCCCTTGTTTCTGTGTTATGAATTTATGCACTAAAATACAGTTCACTACAGATAGTTGAACCTACTGTACACGTACTGTAACAGTAGTGCATAGGTGTTGACACTTGAGCTGGCAAAGTCGTTTCACCCCTTGTTTCTGTGTTATGAATTTATGCACTAAAATACAGTTCACTACAGATAGTTGAACCTCCTGTACACGTACTGTAACAGTAGTGCATAGGTGTTTACACTTGAGCTGGCAAAGTCGTTTCACCCCTTGTTTCTGTGTTATGAATTTATGCACTAAAATACAGTTCACTACAGATAGTTGAACCTACTGTACACGTACTGTAACAGTAGTGCATAGGTGTTGTCACTTGAGCTGGCAAAGTCGTTTCACCCCTTGTTTCTGTGTTATGAATTTATGCACTAAAATACAGTTCACTACAGATAGTTGAACCTACTGTACACGTACTGTAACAGTAGTGCATAGGTGTTGTCACTTGAGCTGGCAAAGTCGTTTCACCCCTTGTTTCTGTGTTATGAATTTATGCACTAAAATACAGTTCACTACAGATAGTTGAACCTACTGTACACGTACTGTAACAGTAGTGCATAGGTGTTGACACTTGAGCTGGCAAAGTAGTTTCACCCCTTGTTTCTGTGTTATCAATTTATGCACTAAAATACAGTTCACTACAAATAGTTGAAACTACTGTACACGTACTGTAACAGTAGTGCATAGGTGTTGACACTTGAGCTGGCAAAGTCGTTTCACCCCTTGTTTCTGTGTTATGAATTTATGCCCTAAAATACAGTTCACTACAGATAGTTGAAACTACTGTACACGTACTGTAACAGTAGTGCATAGGTGTTGACACTTGAGCTGGCAAAGTCGTTTCACCCCTTGTTTCTGTGTTATGATTTTATGCCCTAAAATACAGTTCACTACAGATAGTTGAAACTACTGTACACGTACTGTAACAGTAGTGCATAGGTGTTGACACTTGAGCTGGCAAAGTAGTTTCACCCCTTGTTTCTGTGTTATGAATTTATGCACTAAAATACAGTTCACTACAAATATTTGAAACTACTGTACACGTACTGTAACAGTAGTGCATAGGTGTTGACACTTGAGCTGGCAAAGTAGTTTCACCCCTTGTTTCTGTGTTATGAATTTATGCACTAAAATACAGTTCACTACAAATAGTTGAAACTACTGTACACGTACTGTAACAGTAGTGCATATGTGTTGACACTTGAGCTGGCAAAGTCGTTTCACCCCTTGTTTCTGTGTTATGAATTTATGCCCTAAAATACAGTTCACTACAGATAGTTGAAACTACTGTACACGTACTGTAACAGTAGTGCATAGGTAATGACACTTGAGCTGGCAAAGTCGTTTCACCCCTTGTTTCTGTGTTATGAATTTATGCCCTAAAATACAGTTCACTACAGATAGTTGAAACTACTGTACACGTACTGTAACAGTAGTGCATAGGTGATGACACTTGAGCTGGCAAAGTCGTTTCACCCCTTGTTTCTGTGTTATGAATTTATGCCCTAAAATACAGTTCACTACAGATAGTTGAAACTAATGTACACGTACTGTAACAGTAGTGCATAGGTGATGACACTTGAGCTGGCAAAGTAGTTTCACCCCTTGTTTCTGTGTTATGAATTTATGCACTAAAATACAGTTCACTACAAATAGTTGAAACTACTGTACACGTACTGTAACAGTAGTGCATAGGTGTTGACACTTGAGCTGGCAAAGTAGTTTCACCCCTTGTTTCTGTGTTATGAATTTATGCCCTAAAATACAGTTCACTACAAATAGTTGAAACTACTGTACACGTACTGTAACAGTAGTGCACAGGTGTTGACACTTGAGCTGGCAAAGTAGTTTCACCCCTTGTTTCTGTGTTATGAATTTATGCACTAAAATACAGTTCACTACAAATAGTTGAAACTACTGTACACGTACTGTAACAGTAGTGCATATGTGATGACACTTGAGCTGGCAAAGTTGTTTCTGTGTTATGAATTTATGCCCTAAAATACAGTTCACTACAGATAGTTGAAACTACTGTACACGTACTGTAACAGTAGTGCATAGGTGTTGACACTTGAGCTGGCACAGTAGTTTTACCCTTTGTTTCTGTGTTCTGAATTTATGCACTAAAAAACAGTTCACTACAGATAGTTGAAACTACTGTACACGTACTGTAACAGTAGTGCATAGGTGATGACACTTGAGCTGGCAAAGTCGTTTCACCCCTTGTTTCTGTGTTATGAATTTATGCCCTAAAATACAGTTCACTACAGATAGTTGAACCTACTGTACACGTACTGTAACAGTAGTGCATAGGTGTTGCCACTTGAGCTGGCAAAGTCGTTTCACCCCTTGTTTCTTTGTTATGAATTTATGCGCTAAAATACAGTTCACTACAAATAGTTGAAACTACTGTACACGTACTGTAACAGTAGTGCATAGGTGTTGACACGAGCTTGCAAAGTCGTTTCACCCCTTGTTTCTGTGTTATGAATTTATGCGCTAAAATACAGTTCACTACAAATAGTTGAAACTACTGTACACGTACTGTAACAGTAGTGCATAGGTGTTGACACTTGAGCTGGCAAAGTCGTTTCACCCCTTGTTTCTGTGTTCTGAATTTATGCACTAAAAAACAGTTCACTACAGATAGATGAAACTACTGTACACGTACTGTAACAGTAGTGTATAGGTGTTGACACTTGAGCTGGCAAAGTCGTTTCACCCCTTGTTTCTGGGTTATGAATTTTTGCGCTAAAATACAGTTCACTACAAATAGTTGAAACTACTGTACACGTACTGTAACAGTAGTGCATAGGTGTTGACACTTGAGCTGGCAAAGTCGTTTCACCCCTTGTTTCTGTGTTATGAATTTATGAACTAAAATACAGTTCACTACAAATAGTTGAAACTACTGTACACGTACTGTAACAGTAGTACATATGTGTTGACACTTGAGCTGGCAAAGTCGTTTCACCCCTTGTTTATGTGTTATGAATTTATGCCCTAAAATACAGTTCACTACAGATAGTTGAAACTAATGTACACGTAATGTAACAGTAGTGCATAGGTGATGACACTTGAGCTGGCAAATTCGTTTCACCCCTTGTTTCTGTGTTATGAATTTATGCACTAAAATACAGTTCACTACAGATAGTTGAAACTACTGTACACGTACTGTAGCAGTAGTGCATTGGTGTTGACATTTGAGCTGGTATAGTAGTTTCACACTTTGTTTCTGTGTTCTGAATTTATGCACTAAAATACAGTTCACTACAGATAGTTGAAACTACTGTACACGTACTGTAACAGTAGTGCATAGGTGTTTACACATGAGTTGGTATAGTCGTTTCACCCCTTGTTTCTGTGTTGTGAATGTATGCCCTAAAATACAGTTCACTACAGCTAGTTGAAACTACTGTACACGTACTGTAACAGTAGTGCATAGGTGTTGACACTTGAGCTGGCAAAGTCGTTTCACCCCTTGTTTCTGTGTTATGAATTTATGCACTAAAATACAGTTCACTACAGATAGTTGAAACTACTGTACACGTACTGTAACAGTAGTGCATAGGTGTTGACACTTGAGCTGGCAAAGTAGTTTCACCCCTTGTTTCTGTGTTATGAATTTATGCACTAAAATACAGTTCACTACAAATAGTTGAAACTACTGTACACGTAGTGTAACAGTAGTGCATAGGTGTTTACACTTGAGCTGGTATAGTCGTTTCACCCCTTGTTTCTGTGTTATGAATTTATGCACTAAAATTCAGTTCACTACAGATAGTTGAAACTACTGTACAAGTACTGTAACAGTAGTGCATAGGTGTTGACACTTGAGCTGGCAAAGTAGTTTCAGCCCTTGTTTCTGTGTTCTGAATTTATGCACTAAAAACAGTTCACTACAGATAGTTGAAACTACTGTACACGTACTGTAACAGTAGTGCATAGGTGTTGACACTTGAGCTGGTATAGTAGTTTCACCCCTTTTTTCTGTGTTCTGAATTTATGCACTAAAATACAGTTCACTACAAATAGTTGAAACTACTGTACACGTACTGTAACAGTAGTGCATAGGTGTTGACACTTGAGCTGGCAAAGTAGTTTCACCCCTTGTTTCTGTGTTATGAATTTATGCCCTAAAATACAGTTCACTACAAATATTTGAAACTACTGTACACGTACTGTAACAGTAGTGCATAGGTGTTGACACGAGCTTGCAAAGTCGTTTCACCCCTTGTTTCTGTGTTATGAATTTATGCGCTAAAATACAGTTCACTACAAATAGTTGAAACTACTGTACACGTACTGTAACAGTAGTGCATAGGTGTTGACACTTGAGCTGGCAAAGTCGTTTCACCCCTTGTTTCTGTGTTCTGAATTTATGCACTAAAAAACAGTTCACTACAGATAGATGAAACTACTGTACACGTACTGTAACAGTAGTGTATAGGTGTTGACACTTGAGCTGGCAAAGTCGTTTCACCCCTTGTTTCTGGGTTATGAATTTATGCGCTAAAATACAGTTCACTACAAATAGTTGAAACTACTGTACACGTACTGTACCAGTAGTGCATAGGTGTTGACACTTGAGCTGGCAAAGTCGTTTCACCCCTTGTTTCTGTGTTATGAATTTATGAACTAAAATACAGTTCACTACAAATAGTTGAAACTACTGTACACGTACTGTAACAGTAGTACATATGTGTTGACACTTGAGCTGGCAAAGTCGTTTCACCCCTTGTTTATGTGTTATGAATTTATGCCCTAAAATACAGTTCACTACAGATAGTTGAAACTAATGTACACGTAATGTAACAGTAGTGCATAGGTGATGACACTTGAGCTGGCAAATTCGTTTCACCCCTTGTTTCTGTGTTATGAATTTATGCACTAAAATACAGTTCACTACAGATAGTTGAAACTACTGTACACGTACTGTAGCAGTAGTGCATTGGTGTTGATATTTGAGCTGGTATAGTAGTTTCACACTTTGTTTCTGTGTTCTGAATTTATGCACTAAAATACATTTCACTACAGATAGTTGAAACTACTGTACACGTACTGTAACAGTAGTGCATAGGTGTTTACACATGAGTTGGTATAGTCGTTTCACCCCTTGTTTCTGTGTTGTGAATGTATGCCCTAAAATACAGTTCACTACAGCTAGTTGAATCTACTGTACACGTACTGTAACAGTAGTGCATAGGTGTTGACACTTGAGCTGGCAAAGTCGTTTCACCCCTTGTTTCTGTGTTATGAATTTATGCACTAAAATACAGTTCACTACAGATAGTTGAACCTACTGTACACGTACTGTAACAGTAGTGCATAGGTGTTGACACTTGAGCTGGCAAAGTCGTTTCACCCCTTGTTTCTGTGTTATGAATTTATGCACTAAAATACAGTTCACTACAGATAGTTGAAACTACTGTACACGTACTGTAACAGTAGTGCATAGGTGTTGACACTTGAGCTGGCAAAGTAGTTTCACCCCTTGTTTCTGTGTTATGAATTTATGCACTAAAATACAGTTCACTACAAATAGTTGAAACTACTGTACACGTAGTGTAACAGTAGTGCATAGGTGTTTACACTTGAGCTGGTATAGTCGTTTCACCCCTTGTTTCTGTGTTATGAATTTATGCACTAAAATTCAGTTCACTACAGATAGTTGAAACTACTGTACAAGTACTGTAACAGTAGTGCATAGGTGTTGACACTTGAGCTGGCAAAGTAGTTTCAGCCCTTGTTTCTGTGTTCTGAATTTATGCACTAAAAACAGTTCACTACAGATAGTTGAAACTACTGTACACGTACTGTAACAGTAGTGCATAGGTGTTGACACTTGAGCTGGTATAGTAGTTTCACCCTTTTTTCTGTGTTCTGAATTTATGCACTAAAAAACAGTTCACTACAGATAGTTGAAACTACTGTACACGTACTGTAACAGTAGTGCATAAGTGTTGAAACTTGAGCTGGTTTAGTCGTTTCACCCCTTGTTTCTGTGTTATGAATGTATGCACTAAAATACAGTTCACTACAAATTTTTGAAACTACTGTACACGTACTGTAACAGTAGTGCATATGTGTTGACACTTGAGCTGGTATAGTAGTTTCACCCCTTTTTTCTGTGTTCTGAATTTATGCACTAAAAAACAGTTCACTACAGATAGATGAAACTACTGTACACGTACTGTAACAGTAGTGTATAGGTGTTGACACTTGAGCTGGCAAAGTCGTTTCACCCCTTGTTTCTGGGTTATGAATTTATGCGCTAAAATACAGTTCACTACAAATAGTTGAAACTACTGTACACGTACTGTAACAGTAGTGCATAGGTGTTGACACTTGAGCTGGCAAAGTCGTTTCACCCCTTGTTTCTGTGTTATGAATTTATGAACTAAAATACAGTTCACTACAAATAGTTGAAACTACTGTACACGTACTGTAACAGTAGTACATATGTGTTGACACTTGAGCTGGCAAAGTCGTTTCACCCCTTGTTTATGTGTTATGAATTTATGCCCTAAAATACAGTTCACTACAGATAGTTGAAACTAATGTACACGTAATGTAACAGTAGTGCATAGGTGATGACACTTGAGCTGGCAAATTCGTTTCACCCCTTGTTTCTGTGTTATGAATTTATGCACTAAAATACAGTTCACTACAGATAGTTGAAACTACTGTACACGTACTGTAGCAGTAGTGCATAGGTGTTGACACTTGAGCTGGCAAAGTCGTTTCACCCCTTGTTTCTGTGTTATGAATTTATGCACTAAAATACAGTTCACTACAGATAGTTGAACCTCCTGTACACGTACTGTAACAGTAGTGCATAGGTGTTTACACTTGAGCTGGCAAAGTCGTTTCACCCCTTGTTTCTGTGTTATGAATTTATGCACTAAAATACAGTTCACTACAGATAGTTGAACCTACTGTACACGTACTGTAACAGTAGTGCATAGGTGTTGTCACTTGAGCTGGCAAAGTCGTTTCACCCCTTGTTTCTGTGTTATGAATTTATGCACTAAAATACAGTTCACTACAGATAGTTGAACCTACTGTACACGTACTGTAACAGTAGTGCATAGGTGTTGTCACTTGAGCTGGCAAAGTCGTTTCACCCCTTGTTTCTGTGTTATGAATTTATGCACTAAAATACAGTTCACTACAGATAGTTGAACCTACTGTACACGTACTGTAACAGTAGTGCATAGGTGTTGACACTTGAGCTGGCAAAGTAGTTTCACCCCTTGTTTCTGTGTTATCAATTTATGCACTAAAATACAGTTCACTACAAATAGTTGAAACTACTGTACACGTACTGTAACAGTAGTGCATAGGTGTTGACACTTGAGCTGGCAAAGTCGTTTCACCCCTTGTTTCTGTGTTATGAATTTATGCCCTAAAATACAGTTCACTACAGATAGTTGAAACTACTGTACACGTACTGTAACAGTAGTGCATAGGTGTTGACACTTGAGCTGGCAAAGTCGTTTCACCCCTTGTTTCTGTGTTATGATTTTATGCCCTAAAATACAGTTCACTACAGATAGTTGAAACTACTGTACACGTACTGTAACAGTAGTGCATAGGTGTTGACACTTGAGCTGGCAAAGTAGTTTCACCCCTTGTTTCTGTGTTATGAATTTATGCACTAAAATACAGTTCACTACAAATATTTGAAACTACTGTACACGTACTGTAACAGTAGTGCATAGGTGTTGACACTTGAGCTGGCAAAGTAGTTTCACCCCTTGTTTCTGTGTTATGAATTTATGCACTAAAATACAGTTCACTACAAATAGTTGAAACTACTGTACACGTACTGTAACAGTAGTGCATATGTGTTGACACTTGAGCTGGCAAAGTCGTTTCACCCCTTGTTTCTGTGTTATGAATTTATGCCCTAAAATACAGTTCACTACAGATAGTTGAAACTACTGTACACGTACTGTAACAGTAGTGCATAGGTAATGACACTTGAGCTGGCAAAGTCGTTTCACCCCTTGTTTCTGTGTTATGAATTTATGCCCTAAAATACAGTTCACTACAGATAGTTGAAACTACTGTACACGTACTGTAACAGTAGTGCATAGGTGATGACACTTGAGCTGGCAAAGTCGTTTCACCCCTTGTTTCTGTGTTATGAATTTATGCCCTAAAATACAGTTCACTACAGATAGTTGAAACTAATGTACACGTACTGTAACAGTAGTGCATAGGTGATGACACTTGAGCTGGCAAAGTAGTTTCACCCCTTGTTTCTGTGTTATGAATTTATGCACTAAAATACAGTTCACTACAAATAGTTGAAACTACTGTACACGTACTGTAACAGTAGTGCATAGGTGTTGACACTTGAGCTGGCAAAGTAGTTTCACCCCTTGTTTCTGTGTTATGAATTTATGCCCTAAAATACAGTTCACTACAAATAGTTGAAACTACTGTACACGTACTGTAACAGTAGTGCACAGGTGTTGACACTTGAGCTGGCAAAGTAGTTTCACCCCTTGTTTCTGTGTTATGAATTTATGCACTAAAATACAGTTCACTACAAATAGTTGAAACTACTGTACACGTACTGTAACAGTAGTGCATATGTGATGACACTTGAGCTGGCAAAGTTGTTTCTGTGTTATGAATTTATGCCCTAAAATACAGTTCACTACAGATAGTTGAAACTACTGTACACGTACTGTAACAGTAGTGCATAGGTGTTGACACTTGAGCTGGCACAGTAGTTTTACCCTTTGTTTCTGTGTTCTGAATTTATGCACTAAAAAACAGTTCACTACAGATAGTTGAAACTACTGTACACGTACTGTAACAGTAGTGCATAGGTGATGACACTTGAGCTGGCAAAGTCGTTTCACCCCTTGTTTCTGTGTTATGAATTTATGCCCTAAAATACAGTTCACTACAGATAGTTGAACCTACTGTACACGTACTGTAACAGTAGTGCATAGGTGTTGCCACTTGAGCTGGCAAAGTCGTTTCACCCCTTGTTTCTTTGTTATGAATTTATGCGCTAAAATACAGTTCACTACAAATAGTTGAAACTACTGTACACGTACTGTAACAGTAGTGCATAGGTGTTGACACGAGCTTGCAAAGTCGTTTCACCCCTTGTTTCTGTGTTATGAATTTATGCGCTAAAATACAGTTCACTACAAATAGTTGAAACTACTGTACACGTACTGTAACAGTAGTGCATAGGTGTTGACACTTGAGCTGGCAAAGTCGTTTCACCCCTTGTTTCTGTGTTCTGAATTTATGCACTAAAAAACAGTTCACTACAGATAGATGAAACTACTGTACACGTACTGTAACAGTAGTGTATAGGTGTTGACACTTGAGCTGGCAAAGTCGTTTCACCCCTTGTTTCTGGGTTATGAATTTTTGCGCTAAAATACAGTTCACTACAAATAGTTGAAACTACTGTACACGTACTGTAACAGTAGTGCATAGGTGTTGACACTTGAGCTGGCAAAGTCGTTTCACCCCTTGTTTCTGTGTTATGAATTTATGAACTAAAATACAGTTCACTACAAATAGTTGAAACTACTGTACACGTACTGTAACAGTAGTACATATGTGTTGACACTTGAGCTGGCAAAGTCGTTTCACCCCTTGTTTATGTGTTATGAATTTATGCCCTAAAATACAGTTCACTACAGATAGTTGAAACTAATGTACACGTAATGTAACAGTAGTGCATAGGTGATGACACTTGAGCTGGCAAATTCGTTTCACCCCTTGTTTCTGTGTTATGAATTTATGCACTAAAATACAGTTCACTACAGATAGTTGAAACTACTGTACACGTACTGTAGCAGTAGTGCATTGGTGTTGACATTTGAGCTGGTATAGTAGTTTCACACTTTGTTTCTGTGTTCTGAATTTATGCACTAAAATACAGTTCACTACAGATAGTTGAAACTACTGTACACGTACTGTAACAGTAGTGCATAGGTGTTTACACATGAGTTGGTATAGTCGTTTCACCCCTTGTTTCTGTGTTGTGAATGTATGCCCTAAAATACAGTTCACTACAGCTAGTTGAAACTACTGTACACGTACTGTAACAGTAGTGCATAGGTGTTGACACTTGAGCTGGCAAAGTCGTTTCACCCCTTGTTTCTGTGTTATGAATTTATGCACTAAAATACAGTTCACTACAGATAGTTGAAACTACTGTACACGTACTGTAACAGTAGTGCATAGGTGTTGACACTTGAGCTGGCAAAGTAGTTTCACCCCTTGTTTCTGTGTTATGAATTTATGCACTAAAATACAGTTCACTACAAATAGTTGAAACTACTGTACACGTAGTGTAACAGTAGTGCATAGGTGTTTACACTTGAGCTGGTATAGTCGTTTCACCCCTTGTTTCTGTGTTATGAATTTATGCACTAAAATTCAGTTCACTACAGATAGTTGAAACTACTGTACAAGTACTGTAACAGTAGTGCATAGGTGTTGACACTTGAGCTGGCAAAGTAGTTTCAGCCCTTGTTTCTGTGTTCTGAATTTATGCACTAAAATACAGTTCACTACAAATAGTTGAAACTACTGTACAAGTACTGTAACAGTAGTGCATAGGTGTTGACACTTGAGCTGGCAAAGTAGTTTCACCCCTTTTTTCTGTGTTCTGAATTTATGCACTAAAATACAGTTCACTACAAATAGTTGAAACTACTGTACACGTACTGTAACAGTAGTGCATAGGTGTTGACACTTGAGCTGGCAAAGTAGTTTCACCCCTTTTTTCTGTGTTCTGAATTTATGCACTAAAATTCAGTTCACTACAGATAGTTGAAACTACTGTACAAGTACTGTAACAGTAGTGCATAGGTGTTGACACTTGAGCTGGCAAAGTAGTTTCACCCCTTTTTTCTGTGTTCTGAATTTATGCACTAAAATACAGTTCACTACAAATAGTTGAAACTACTGTACACGTACTGTAACAGTAGTGCATAGGTGTTGACACTTGAGCTGGCAAAGTAGTTTCACCCCTTGTTTCTGTGTTATGAATTTATGCCCTAAAATACAGTTCACTACAAATATTTGAAACTACTGTACACGTACTGTAACAGTAGTGCATAGGTGTTGACACGAGCTTGCAAAGTCGTTTCACCCCTTGTTTCTGTGTTATGAATTTATGCGCTAAAATACAGTTCACTACAAATAGTTGAAACTACTGTACACGTACTGTAACAGTAGTGCATAGGTGTTGACACTTGAGCTGGCAAAGTCGTTTCACCCCTTGTTTCTGTGTTCTGAATTTATGCACTAAAAAACAGTTCACTACAGATAGATGAAACTACTGTACACGTACTGTAACAGTAGTGTATAGGTGTTGACACTTGAGCTGGCAAAGTCGTTTCACCCCTTGTTTCTGGGTTATGAATTTATGCGCTAAAATACAGTTCACTACAAATAGTTGAAACTACTGTACACGTACTGTAACAGTAGTGCATAGGTGTTGACACTTGAGCTGGCAAAGTCGTTTCACCCCTTGTTTCTGTGTTATGAATTTATGAACTAAAATACAGTTCACTACAAATAGTTGAAACTACTGTACACGTACTGTAACAGTAGTACATATGTGTTGACACTTGAGCTGGCAAAGTCGTTTCACCCCTTGTTTATGTGTTATGAATTTATGCCCTAAAATACAGTTCACTACAGATAGTTGAAACTAATGTACACGTAATGTAACAGTAGTGCATAGGTGATGACACTTGAGCTGGCAAATTCGTTTCACCCCTTGTTTCTGTGTTATGAATTTATGCACTAAAATACAGTTCACTACAGATAGTTGAAACTACTGTACACGTACTGTAGCAGTAGTGCATTGGTGTTGATATTTGAGCTGGTATAGTAGTTTCACACTTTGTTTCTGTGTTCTGAATTTATGCACTAAAATACATTTCACTACAGATAGTTGAAACTACTGTACACGTACTGTAACAGTAGTGCATAGGTGTTTACACATGAGTTGGTATAGTCGTTTCACCCCTTGTTTCTGTGTTGTGAATGTATGCCCTAAAATACAGTTCACTACAGCTAGTTGAATCTACTGTACACGTACTGTAACAGTAGTGCATAGGTGTTGACACTTGAGCTGGCAAAGTCGTTTCACCCCTTGTTTCTGTGTTATGAATTTATGCACTAAAATACAGTTCACTACAGATAGTTGAACCTACTGTACACGTACTGTAACAGTAGTGCATAGGTGTTGACACTTGAGCTGGCAAAGTCGTTTCACCCCTTGTTTCTGTGTTATGAATTTATGCACTAAAATACAGTTCACTACAGATAGTTGAAACTACTGTACACGTACTGTAACAGTAGTGCATAGGTGTTGACACTTGAGCTGGCAAAGTAGTTTCACCCCTTGTTTCTGTGTTATGAATTTATGCACTAAAATACAGTTCACTACAAATAGTTGAAACTACTGTACACGTAGTGTAACAGTAGTGCATAGGTGTTTACACTTGAGCTGGTATAGTCGTTTCACCCCTTGTTTCTGTGTTATGAATTTATGCACTAAAATTCAGTTCACTACAGATAGTTGAAACTACTGTACAAGTACTGTAACAGTAGTGCATAGGTGTTGACACTTGAGCTGGCAAAGTAGTTTCAGCCCTTGTTTCTGTGTTCTGAATTTATGCACTAAAAACAGTTCACTACAGATAGTTGAAACTACTGTACACGTACTGTAACAGTAGTGCATAGGTGTTGACACTTGAGCTGGTATAGTAGTTTCACCCTTTTTTCTGTGTTCTGAATTTATGCACTAAAAAACAGTTCACTACAGATAGTTGAAACTACTGTACACGTACTGTAACAGTAGTGCATAAGTGTTGAAACTTGAGCTGGTTTAGTCGTTTCACCCCTTGTTTCTGTGTTATGAATGTATGCACTAAAATACAGTTCACTACAAATTTTTGAAACTACTGTACACGTACTGTAACAGTAGTGCATATGTGTTGACACTTGAGCTGGTATAGTAGTTTCACCCCTTTTTTCTGTGTTCTGAATTTATGCACTAAAAAACAGTTCACTACAGATAGATGAAACTACTGTACACGTACTGTAACAGTAGTGTATAGGTGTTGACACTTGAGCTGGCAAAGTCGTTTCACCCCTTGTTTCTGGGTTATGAATTTATGCGCTAAAATACAGTTCACTACAAATAGTTGAAACTACTGTACACGTACTGTAACAGTAGTGCATAGGTGTTGACACTTGAGCTGGCAAAGTCGTTTCACCCCTTGTTTCTGTGTTATGAATTTATGAACTAAAATACAGTTCACTACAAATAGTTGAAACTACTGTACACGTACTGTAACAGTAGTACATATGTGTTGACACTTGAGCTGGCAAAGTCGTTTCACCCCTTGTTTATGTGTTATGAATTTATGCCCTAAAATACAGTTCACTACAGATAGTTGAAACTAATGTACACGTAATGTAACAGTAGTGCATAGGTGATGACACTTGAGCTGGCAAATTCGTTTCACCCCTTGTTTCTGTGTTATGAATTTATGCACTAAAATACAGTTCACTACAGATAGTTGAAACTACTGTACACGTACTGTAGCAGTAGTGCATTGGTGTTGACATTTGAGCTGGTATAGTAGTTTCACACTTTGTTTCTGTGTTCTGAATTTATGCACTAAAATACAGTTCACTACAGATAGTTGAAACTACTGTACACGTACTGTAACAGTAGTGCATAGGTGTTTACACATGAGTTGGTATAGTCGTTTCACCCCTTGTTTCTGTGTTGTAAATGTATGCCCTAAAATACAGTTCACTACAGCTAGTTGAAACTACTGTACACGTACTGTAACAGTAGTGCATAGGTGTTGACACTTGAGCTGGCAAAGTCGTTTCACCCCTTGTTTCTGTGTTATGAATTTATGCACTAAAATACAGTTCACTACAGATAGTTGAAACTACTGTACACGTACTGTAACAGTAGTGCATAGGTGTTGACACTTGAGCTGGCAAAGTAGTTTCACCCCTTGTTTCTGTGTTATGAATTTATGCACTAAAATACAGTTCACTACAAATAGTTGAAACTACTGTACACGTAGTGTAACAGTAGTGCATAGGTGTTTACACTTGAGCTGGTATAGTCGTTTCACCCCTTGTTTCTGTGTTATGAATTTATGCACTAAAATTCAGTTCACTACAGATAGTTGAAACTACTGTACAAGTACTGTAACAGTAGTGCATAGGTGTTGACACTTGAGCTGGCAAAGTAGTTTCAGCCCTTGTTTCTGTGTTCTGAATTTATGCACTAAAAACAGTTCACTACAGATAGTTGAAACTACTGTACACGTACTGTAACAGTAGTTCATAGGTGTTGACACTTGAGCTGGTATAGTAGTTTCACCCCTTTTTTCTGTGTTCTGAATTTATGCACTAAAATACAGTTCACTACAAATAGTTGAAACTACTGTACACGTACTGTAACAGTAGTGCATAGGTGTTGACACTTGAGCTGGCAAAGTAGTTTCACCCCTTGTTTCTGTGTTATGAATTTATGCCCTAAAATACAGTTCACTACAAATATTTGAAACTACTGTACACGTACTGTAACAGTAGTGCATAGGTGTTGACACGAGCTTGCAAAGTCGTTTCACCCCTTGTTTCTGTGTTATGAATTTATGCGCTAAAATACAGTTCACTACAAATAGTTGAAACTACTGTACACGTACTGTAACAGTAGTGCATAGGTGTTGACACTTGAGCTGGCAAAGTCGTTTCACCCCTTGTTTCTGTGTTCTGAATTTATGCACTAAAAAACAGTTCACTACAGATAGATGAAACTACTGTACACGTACTGTAACAGTAGTGTATAGGTGTTGACACTTGAGCTGGCAAAGTCGTTTCACCCCTTGTTTCTGGGTTATGAATTTATGCGCTAAAATACAGTTCACTACAAATAGTTGAAACTACTGTACACGTACTGTAACAGTAGTGCATAGGTGTTGACACTTGAGCTGGCAAAGTCGTTTCACCCCTTGTTTCTGTGTTATGAATTTATGAACTAAAATACAGTTCACTACAGCTAGTTGAAACTAATGTACACGTAATGTAACAGTAGTGCATAGGTGATGACACTTGAGCTGGCAAATTCGTTTCACCCCTTGTTTCTGTGTTATGAATTTATGCACTAAAATACAGTTCACTACAGATAGTTGAACCTACTGTACACGTACTGTAACAGTAGTGCATAGGTGTTGACACTTGAGCTGGCAAAGTCGTTTCACCCCTTGTTTCTGTGTTAAGAATTTATGCACTAAAATACAGTTCACTACAGATAGTTGAAACTACTGTACACGTACTGTAACAGTAGTGCATAGGTGTTGACACTTGAGCTGGCAAAGTAGTTTCACCCCTTGTTTCTGTGTTATGAATTTATGCACTAAAATACAGTTCACTACAAATAGTTGAAACTACTGTACACGTAGTGTAACAGTAGTGCATAGGTGTTTACACTTGAGCTGGTATAGTCGTTTCACCCCTTGTTTCTGTGTTATGAATTTATGCACTAAAATTCAGTTCACTACAGATAGTTGAAACTACTGTACAAGTACTGTAACAGTAGTGCATAGGTGTTGACACTTGAGCTGGCAAAGTAGTTTCAGCCCTTGTTTCTGTGTTCTGAATTTATGCACTAAAAACAGTTCACTACAGATAGTTGAAACTACTGTACACGTACTGTAACAGTAGTGCATAGGTGTTGACACTTGAGCTGGTATAGTAGTTTCACCCCTTTTTTCTGTGTTCTGAATTTATGCACTAAAAAACAGTTCACTACAGATAGTTGAAACTACTGTACACGTACTGTAACAGTAGTGCATAAGTGTTGAAACTTGAGCTGGTATAGTCGTTTCACCCCTTGTTTCTGTGTTATGAATGTATGCACTAAAATACAGTTCACTACAAATTTTTGAAACTACTGTACACGTACTGTAACAGTAGTGCATATGTGTTGACAGTTGAGCTGGCAAAGTCGTTTTACCCCTTGTTTCTGTGTTATGAATTTATGAACTAAAATACAGTTTACTACATATAGTTGAAACTACTGTACACGTACTGTAACAGTAATGCATAGGTGTTGACACTTGAGCTAGCAAAGTAGTTTCACCCCTTGTTTCTGTGTTATGAATTTATGCACTAAAATACAGTTCACTACAGATAGTTGAAACTACTGTACACGTACTGTAACAGTAGTGCATAGGTGTTGACACTTGAGCTGGCAAAGTCGTTTCACCCCTTGTTTCTGTATTATGAATTTATGCACTAAAATACAGTTCACTACAGATAGTTGAACCTACTGTACACGTACTGTAGCAGTAGTGCATAGGTGTTGACACTTTAGCTGGCAAAGTCGTTTCACCCCTTGTTTCTGTGTTATGAATTTATGCACTAAAATACAGTTCACTACAGATAGTTGAAACTACTGTACACGTACTGTAACAGTAGTGCATAGGTGTTGACACTTGAGCTGGCACAGTAGTTTCACCCCTTGTTTCTGTGTTCTGAATTTATGCACTAAAAAACAGTTCACTACAGATAGTTGAAACTACTGTACACGTACTGTAACAGTAGTGCATAGGTGTTGACACTTGAGCTGGTATAGTAGTTTCACCCCTTTTTTCTGTGTTCTGAATTTATGCACTAAAATACAGTTCACTACAGATAGTTGAAACTACTGTACATGTACTGTAACAGTAGTGCAAAGGTGTTGACACTTGAGCTGGTATAGTCGTTTCACCCCTTGTTTCTGTGTTATGAATTTATGAACTAAAATACAGTTCAATACAGATAGTTGAAACTACTGTACACGTACTGTAACAGTAATGCATAGGTGTTGACACTTGAGCTAGCAAAGTAGTTTCACTCCTTGTTTCTGTGTTATGAATTTATGCACTAAAATACGGTTCACTACAAATAGTTGAAACTACTGTACACGTACTGTAACAGTAGTGCATATGTGTTGACACTTGAGCTGGCAAAGTCGTTTCACCCCTTGTTTCTGTGTTGTGAATGTATGCACTAAATTACAGTTCACTACAGATAGTTGAAACTACTGTACACGTACTGTACAGTAGTGCATAGGTGTTGACACTTGAGCTGGTATAGTCGTTTCACCCCTTGTTTCTGTGTTATGAATTTATGCACTAAAATACAGATCAATACAGATAGTTGAAACTATTGTACACGTACTGTAACAGTAGTGCATAGGTGTTGACACTTGAGCTGGCAAAGTCGTTTCACCCCTTGTTTCTGTGTTATGAATTTATGCCCTAAAATACAGTTCACTACAGATAGTTGAAACTACTGTACACGTACTGTAACAGTAGTGCATAGGTGTTGACACTTGAGCTGGTATAGTCGTTTCACCCCTTGTTTCTGTGTTATGAATTTATGCACTAAAATACAGTTCAATACAGATAGTTGAAACTACTGTACACGTACTGTAACAGTAGTGCATAGGTGTTGACACTTGAGCTGGCAAAGTCGTTTCACCCCTTGTTTCTGTGTTGTGAATGTATGCCCTAAAATACAGTTCACTACAGATAGTTGAAACTACTGTACATGTACTGTAACAGTAGTGCATAGGTGTTGACACTTGAGCTGGTATAGTCGTTTCACCCCTTGTTTCTGTGTTGTGAATGTATGCACTAAAATACAGTTCACTACAGATAGTTGAAACTACTGTACACGTACTGTAACAGTAGTGCATAGGTGTTGACACTTGAGCTGGCAAAGTAGTTTCACCCCTTGTTTCTGTGTTCTGAATTTATGCACTAAAATACAGTTCACTACAGATAGTTGAAACTACTGTACACGTACTGTAACAGTAGTGCATAGGTGTTGACACTTGAGCTGGCAAAGTAGTTTCACCCCTTGTTTCTGTGTTTTGAATTTATGCACTAAAAAACAGTTCACTACAGATAGTTGAAACTACTGTACACGTACTGTAACAGTAGTGCATAGGTGTTGACACTTGAGCTGGTATAGTAGTTTCACCCCTTTTTTCTGTGTTCTGAATTTATGCACTAAAATACAGTTCACTACAGATAGTTGAAACTACTGTACATGTACTGTAACAGTAGTGCATAGGTGTTGACACTTGAGCTAGCAAAGTAGTTTCACTCCTTGTTTCTGTGTTATGAATTTATGCACTAAAATACAGTTCACTACAAATAGTTGAAACTACTGTACACGTACTGTAACAGTAGTGCATATGTGTTGACACTTGAGCTGGCAAAGTCGTTTCACCCCTTGTTTCTGTGTTGTGAATGTATGCACTAAATTACAGTTCACTACAGATAGTTGAAACTACTGTACACGTACTGTAACAGTAGTGCATAGGTGTTGACACTTGAGCTGGCAAAGTAGTTTCACCCCTTGTTTCTGTGTTATGAATTTATGCACTAAAATACAGTTCACTACAGATAGTTGAAACTACTGTACACGTACTGTAACAGTAGTGCATAGGTGTTGACACTTGAGCTGGTATAGTCGTTTCACCCCTTGTTTCTGTGTTATGAATTTATGCACTAAAATACAGTTCAATACAGATAGTTGAAACTACTGTACACGTACTGTAACAGTAGTGCATAGGTGTTGACACTTGAGCTGGCAAAGTCGTTTCACCCCTTGTTTCTGTGTTGTGAATGTATGCCCTAAAATACAGTTCACTACAGATAGTTGAAACTACTGTACATGAACTGTAACAGTAGTGCATAGGTGTTGACACTTGAGCTGGTATAGTCGTTTCACCCCTTGTTTCTGTGTTGTGAATGTATGCACTAAAATACAGTTCACTACAGATAGTTGAAACTACTGTACACGTACTGTAACAGTAGTGCATAGGTGTTGACACTTGAGCTGGCAAAGTAGTTTCACCCCTTGTTTCTGTGTTCTGAATTTATGCACTAAAATACAGTTCACTACAGATAGTTGAAACTACTGTACACGTACTGTAACAGTAGTGCATAGGTGTTGACACTTGAGCTGGCAAAGTAGTTTCACCCCTTGTTTCTGTGTTCTGAATTTATGCACTAAAATACAGTTCACTACATATAGTTGAAATTACTGTACACGTACTGTAACAGTAGTGCATAGGTGTTGACACTTGAGCTGGCAAAGTAGTTTCACCCCTTGTTTCTGTGTTATGAATTTATGCACTAAAATACAGTTCACTACAGATAGTTGAAACTACTGTACACGTACTGTAAGAGTAGTGCATAGGTGTTGACACTTGAGCTGGTATAGTCGTTTCACCCCTTGTTTCTGTGTTATGAATTTATGCACTAAAATACAGTTCAATACAGATACTTGAAACTACTGTACACGTACTGTAACAGTAGTGCATAGGTGTTGACACTTGAGCTGGCAAAGTCGTTTCACCCCTTTTATCTCAATTATGAATTAATTCCCTAAAATACAATAAACTACAGACGCCTAAAACTACTGTACATTAACCGTATACTGTTGTCTATTGGTGTTGACACTTAACCTGGCAATTGGACCTGGCATGGCACTACAGGCAGGGTTGTGGCGGAGATTGGATAAAGACCGTTCTGCGAACATTTCCGCGGATGTAGACATACATCACTAAAAACATTTCGTATTTTTTCTACTGAAACGCCTTTTCGAGTGACGCGAGGACAATTGACGCAACCGCATGACGAAGCGATATTTTTATAACCTAGGTTAGTACAGAACTTCTATCGATCGGTCAACTGCCACCTTACGTGTCACACCTATACTGTAACATTCATTACAATAATTATACAAACTGCAATTATTATATAATAATTTATTAGTACAATTATTAATTCAATAAATAAATCATTAATAAATTATTATTATGCAATTATACAATAAATAATTATACTGCGATAAACGTTAATTTCGACAACTTAATTATAATTTTGTAGTCTAACTGTATGCTGTTATACTGGAATGTACGTGTTATTGTATCTTTACAATGAGATTTGTTACACACGTATTCATATGGGGAGCCAAACTAAACTCGATAAAAAATGCTTTATACTGAAAATTTCGTTATGATGGTGTTCGGTAAAACGGTATTTGACCTCTAGTAGTAACCGAGAACTATATACATTTCATGTAATAGTAATCAAGTTTCACAAAATATCTTTAGTTTCACAACAGAAAAACATTACAAACACTTTGGTGCTATTCTTTTGTCAATTTGGCTTTGTTTCACACTTACATATTTTCTGGAATTCTGAATTCGTTTATTAATTTTTTGAAACCATCGTGCCTGAATGCCCATTCATCAATGTTTTTTTGAACATATATAGTTCTTTGCTCAATAATTAAGTGAACGATTCATGAACTATCTTTTTCTAGTCTTACATTCTATTCTGACTACATAGACTTCTACAGGTTAATAGGCCGAATGAAGTATTCAACTCTAAAAACCAACCTTCTAAAGATATCCAAGAATGATCCTAAATACTTCAGACTCATATTCCACCCCTTTAGACTGTTCTCTTTTCTAAGACCTTCCTTTCAGTTACTAGCTAAAGGCATTTGTATTTATCATTTCTCGTGACATGCCTGAGGTTCCGTTGTTTTGTATTATTTATAAGTTTTTATTCTCGTCATATCCAATACCTTCGCGTCAATCACCGTGTACAGCAAGTGCATATTCAGAGTGCGCCTACAACAAAACATTTCATAAAATAACAATAGATTTTTGGCATCTCACTTCGTGTTCTGCCTTCTATTTCATACAACTTTTTGTGAATTGCATTTAATTCTGAGTTCATAGAAAAAATGAGAAAAAACCTACCATTATCTTGTCCCTCTATAATAACCTTAGCTTACATACATGGATCCAGTTAAGCTACATGAAATCTGTTAGGCTATTGTAACAAAATTTAACTCATATTTTCTCACGGATATTCTCATCTTTAAAGTTATTTGTTAGTTATATTTCTTCAGACAATAAAAAAAATATTTCTATTAGCCCTTCAAACTTAACCCATGGTACGAATTTCCAGTCATATACTATTGTTGTATATTTTGTTGTGTATTTCTTTTTATATAGTCTTATTATTTTTTATTTATTTATTCAACTGTTATATTATTTAAATTAGTATTTTACAAACTACTCATATTTATTGGCGATAATGACTGAAATTAAGTTACTCGCCAGGAAAAAATCATACTGCATAGACAAAACTCAATATACTCACCGAGATAAAACATTAATTTTCGAACATTATATTGAACTAACTAAAAACAGTTTTATCAGTAATTTGTTACAACTAATTCATTTAAACTAAATTGCGAAAAATTCCTTCTCTTAGCGAACATTATTTGTGTTTTATTTAGCAAAATGTTTCCTAACAATTACGTTTTACTAAATCATCCGATAAAAGATAATTACACTTATAAAATATAAATTTCAATAATAAATACAGTAGAATATTACCTCCTCCCTCTTATTTTATATTAAATCTCAGATTCGATTAAGTTCAAAAGGACATAAATTACTATATTAAGTAATCCAATATTCTAAATGGTATTGTGATGCAATCTGAACGAAACGTAATCCCGTTGTACGACAAATAATTATCCGCCATCTTGAAATTCGCTCGAGTTTTTTAATAAACTGAAAGAGATTTCATTTTAATATCTATAAGCGTATATTAAAAACAGAATCAGTAACTGTGACGTCACCGGAAATTTAAAAGGAAAGGAAACTCATAATGCGTATTTAAACCGAACGGTCGGATCGCCGGTAAAAAGAATTTGTAAGGTACTTCGTTCAGAATGGACGCTAAGCTGGTATGCAAGGTTTAAAGGTGGATTTATTTACATGTGCATAACACTTAGGGGATGTTCACGGAAATAGTACTTCAGCACGGCATGTTTAGATTAACTCTTACAGCGATTCAACTGTTAGTTTCAGCATATCCCAGCGTTCAGAAAAAAATTTTATTTTCCACGTATTTTAAATAATCTAATGCATATAAAAATAAAGTTTTATTTCTTTAGCTCAGTACCACCATTTGAATCATTGTACCAGTTTTTCTTATAATGAATGGATATCTAGTGAGTTTTATAATCATGTTAGATTCGCTCATATATTAAGTTAGTAGACAATAATGCAATGATTGAAATTATAATATGAGACAAACGAAAATAGGTAAACCAAAATTCAGGTCACCAACTTTAGAGAAAAGTTCTGGTGTAAAAACTAGATTAAAAAACCAAATAATAACGGACGTTGGAGTATAGTAAACGAAAAACTGTAATATATCCTTTACGGATGTGAGAATTAATTAACTGATGCCACTAGAAAAAAAGTTTATATAGTATAGGTACTGAGAGTGCAGAGGGTGACAGTACGTACTAGCACAAAATGACTAGTATGAATGGGTAGGATGGAAAAAAATTAAAACATTACATGTAAAAGAGAAACATACAATACTTTGATTGTGCCATGAGAAATATAAAATCCTGCAGGAAATAAATAACTGAAGATGAGAGTAGAAGAGGAAAAGGTGTATGAACTGTATGGAATGAAGGCAGGACAGTGAAAGCGGATATCATGAAACGATTCTGGTCTTTTAAAATATTTGGTTATAGATGCATGCTGAAAAGTCCTGGTGGAGAGAGAGTGAAGAGTCCCGGGGTTGGATACAGTAGAATCGAAAAGTTTATAATGATTAGAAATATACATTAGCCTAGCCTTATCATGAGAAATGATAATACAAAAGTTTGTAGGAGATATCTCAAAGGTGATGCATTACGAAAAAAGTGAGCGAGAAGATCTTAGAGATGTTAAACGTCTGTTGGCCTGTCCATCTGGGATATAGTTTTCCGATAATTTCCTTGCATTTAAGTGCATGATACTAAAGTTATTCTTGTTGGTCAAACTCAATTTTTTTCAAAGTCTTTGCCCTTAATATAAAACAAATATGTATTATTTTTAAATTTCTGGCAATACCTTGAGAAATAATGTTTCTGTTGTTCTTTGAACGGCTTTTAAACTCCTTAAGACCTCAACATGACCGTCCCCGTACAATATTAGACTGCTACAATGTCTGTGGCCATTTACTGAAGACATTTATTCCTAACGAACATCAACGCACAGATTTACATTTCAGATACTGCAAATAATATTCAAGTCTCTAACATTTTCAGCTTAGGTCATACTTTGATTGTTAATTAAGTCAGTCACTTACGAAGTTTTGTCTTTCAGATCAAACATTTGCAAAATTTCTTTCTAAATTGAAAATTTCAAGTCCCTCTCTGGGATATAAAAAATAAATAATTCCACATGAACTCACAAAACAATCTACTTTACTGTCATACGCGTTTCAATAATTTATGTGATTGCCATAATTGTAGTTGTAAATTTGTATTAGAGTCACTAATGATGATGACATAAGGCATTGAAACGCGTATGACAATAAATTATATTGTTTTGTGGAGTTATTAGTTTTTTAACAACCTTAACTCAAAAGCCTGCTCGATTATTACCCTATGGCATAATTTAAGCTCTTATTTGAATAATCAGGCAGGCAATTGTGTTATATAAGTAGCTTAAAATTTACGTCTATAGTACGAACTTCATTTTATCGTCGAGTAATAAGATAAAATAATGATGAAATGTAACGGAAACCGCTGATGATGCTGGTGTCAATATCCGATTCATTTGTAACTAGAAATTATAGGCTACAAGACTATACTTTAGAATTATTATTTACTCGTAATGCTGAAGAAAGTCTGAAACGCTTTAACAAATAAATGTACATTACTAAGCAAAGAAAGAGAAAAAGAAAAGCATTTTATTTTCTGCAGCCTGCTTATTTAGTTTAGGAGAGGATGTTCAAGTACTTCACTATTCCTTTAAAGAATAAAATATTCTAACTTTCAAGGTTACTCTGATACTTGACTAGACACGTAATGGGCCTAACCGCATAAAATCAGGAAGGCTTTCTGCTCGTCAACCCTCCGCTAGAAACAAACGAACGGTGACGTAATCGCGTTGACATATCGCTGAGTGGACGTATTAATAAATGTCCACTCGGATAATACGGACGTATAACAAACGCCAATAAAACGTAACCCATTCGATTGCAATTACAAAACGAATTCTTCTATCGGTTAACCTATTAATTGACCAGCTGGCTGATTGATAATTGCAATCAGTCAAAATTGACCAATCAGAGAACACATAACTGAATTTTCATTGTTGTAGAGTTTCATTAAACTCTAGCTGGGATACAACGGATGCAACAGCAAGAAATGTATATTTTACTTGCTCCAATCGATCCGCACGTCCTTTGCTGCCCTGAGTACTGTACTAAAGTCCTTAAGGGCAAAAGGGGTTAAAAATAACGACGCTATTTTACCAATATTTATTTTTAGTACAGGCCATAGTAAAAATAACTATTTATCAAAATATGGGTCTATAAATTAAAATAACTAAGCAAAACCATTCAACTAGGTCATTGTTTTGCTCACAAAGATTTTAAAAATTGAATCAAGCTAAAATCAAGCTGTTAATAACAAACAAATTCAAACTACTTCAGGTTAGTTTATAAGATGGCAGTCATCATGGCGATTGTGGTCAATCTCTCCTACTGGAGGAAGAGGGATTCCGCAAGCGTACAACAGGAGAATTTGAGAATAATATAGATTAGAACATAGCATAGGAAAGTTTGGGCAGGCATTACGTTAAAGCATAGCATAAGAGAGTTTGCACAGGCGTTGCATTAAAGCATAGCATAAAAACGTTTGCTCAAACATTACATTAAAGTATAGCATACGATAATGTGCGCAAATATTACGTTAAAAGATATCATAGGAGAGTTAGCGCATTACGTTTAATCATAACGTAGGAGAGTTTGCGTATTACGTTTGAACATAACGTAGGAGAGTTTGCGCTACATTAAAGTATAGCATACGATAATGTGCGCAGATATTACGTTAAAAGATATCATAGGAGAGTTAGCGCATTACGTTTAAACATAACGTAGGAGAGTTTGCGCATTACGTTTAAACATAGCGTAAGAGAGTTTGCGCAGGCGTTTCATTAAAGAATAGCATAAAAACGTTTGCTCAAACATTACATTAAAGTATAGCATACGAGAGTTTCCCCCGGCATTACGATAAAAGATAGCCTAAGAGAGTTAGCGCATGCATTGCATTAAAGAATATCATAGGAGAGTTTGCACGAGCATTACATTAAGGTATAGTATACAAGAGTTGGCGGAAGTATTACGTTAATACATATCATAGGAAAATATGCACCGGTATTATATGCAATCATAGCCAAAGAGAGTTTGCGCAGGCAATACAATTAGTATTGGAGAGTTTGCGCAGGTATTACGTTACAACCTAGAATAGGAGAGTTTTCGCACACATTACATAAAATCATAGCGTAAGCCAGATTGCTCGGGCATTACATTAAAGCATACTATAGGAGAGTTTGCGCTGATATTTCGGTAAAATATAGCATATTATAGTTTGCACAGCTATTACATTAAGTCATAGCAGTATTAGAGTTAAGTCACTAGCGTCTCGTTACTTCGCAAACTGACCTCAAATTAACCTACCTGTGACACATACTGACTTACCATTTACGTTATGCACTTTGTTGTGACTTTATTTAAGTTATGCCTTCTTAATTACCTCTGTTTATTTGTTATTACTTACATGAGTTTGATTACTTGGGACTAGATACGTTAGTAATAGATTCTTTAAAAGTTAGAACAACACACACCAATACATTATTCGTTATTAAAAATATATGTATTAATATTGAAAATATATTATAACCGGTAAAGCTAGATATAATATAAGTAGATACAAGATCTAGGTGTTTTCATGGAACCAATATCGGCTATCTATTATTCTACATAAATCTAGGCAGTGCTATCAATTTTAAAATGTCAGCCACATTCTTATAAAAACATTCTACAGAAAACTGTGGTCCGTCATAAATTAACAATACTTTTCGTTGGACATAATATTACTTATATAATAAATCATCCTATTAAAATATGTGGGATAATAGATAAAGGTTTTGTTCGTAACAGAGATTAAGAAATATATTATTTTCTTACGAAAAGGCTTACACAGATTACAAAAAAGAGAGCAAAGGTAAAATCTAACATTCTTTGGCGAAGCAATCTTAAGACATTCATGATAATAATAATTACAATTTTTAATTGGTAACTAAGAGATTGTTGTGTTTGCAATTGGAGAAGCAATCTTAAGACTTTCATGCTAATAATAATTATAATTTTTAATTGGTAACAAAGAGATTGTTGTGTTTGCAAATGTTTCTAGGTTAAAGGTGAAGCATTCTAGCAATTATTATTTAAGAAATAATATTATAACGTCATTTTGTTTATTTCCAAGTTAATAAGGTCAAGGCAGTTATCAATTTATTGCCTGATAATGCTAAGCTAATTACTTTTCTTTTTGAACTATTTGCGCCTTGTTTTCCTTATTTGCGTCTTGATTTTTAACACGTGTTACAACTTGTCTTTTTTACAGCACGTGTTGCTACTTAAATGATATTATAGTTCAAGATATTGCAACGTGACCATTCATAGAAACATCATGCTGTTGGCACGAGAAAGAGTTCAAACATTAATAGAACGTCCTAATATTTAGGCATGTGGTAAAACCAAAGTACATCACTTGATTAACAAAGCTAACGAATACGCTTTGAAATGTGTTCTTGGTATTTAAGTGGGGGGGGGGCAATAATTCTACAGAATAGCAATAAGTGGAGTTTAGTCTTGATTTTCAAGGTTTTAAAAGTGCGATAAAAGAGTTTATAGTTAAAGAACTGGCAATGTCTACAACTGGGAAAGATGACTAGAGAAGACGAATTGAATTTATTTCAACGATCATATCCATTAGAAGAATTTTCCACAAATTTTCGGAAACAGGTATTGTGGCTTGAAAGCCAGTATCATAAACTGAAATGGAGCTTTGGGCAGACTCCTTATACATATAAGGTTTCAGGATGTATGTTGCTAATTGAAATAAGTGACGTAAAAATAACTGAAACTCTAAAATTTACTTCAAAATTATGAGAAAACCTTACGATACAATTAAAATCTTGTTTAAATTAACTCTCTTAATCTAAGCGTTCTGAAAAACATTAATTGAAATAACTTCAAAAAAACGTTGTAAATTTATTCATTTATTAGTGAACTATGCCTATGTAAATGTATACCTGTTGATGGAGTTGCTGAAATTCCAACCATTAGCTACAGGTAGGACAAATGCTATAGATTTAGCAATTAATGATACTACAAAAAAGAATTTGTTCCAGATAGATTAGTAAACTTTTTACCTATCCACTTTATTCTCGGTAAAATAAATTGCACGGCTGTTGCCTTAAACATAACATAGGAAACTATTCTAGGGCATTACAATAAACCATAGTATAGGAGAGATTGCTAAGGCATTACCTTAAACCATATGATTAGAGAGTTAGCTCAGGCATTAAATTAAAGCATAGCTCAGGGGAGTTTGCGCAGATAGCTACTACATAAAAGCTTAGCATAGGGGAGACGGGACAGGGATTGCTTTAAAACAAAACATGTGAGAGTCTCCACAGCCTTTACGTTAAACCATAGCACAACCAAGATTAAACTCACACATAAAAGCAAAACATAGGAGAGATTGCACGGGCATTATCTTAAAGCATATCATAAGAGAGTTAGCTCAACCATTAAAATAAAGCATAGCGTAGGAAAGTGCGCAGATAGCTACTGCATAAAAGCATTGGATAGGGGATATTGGTCAGGGATTGCTTTAAAGCAAAGCATGTGAAAGTCTCCGCAGCCTTTACGTTAAACCATAGCATAAGTAAGTTTAAGCTGACAAATAAGAGCATAACATAGGAGAGATTTTTCATGTATTAAACTAAAACATAGCATATGCTGATTTGCGCATACATTACATTAAAACAGAGTTAGGAAAGTTTGCGCTGAGATTACAAAAAAGCAAAGCTTAAAAGAAATTCGAATGCGTTGCATTCAAGTATATCTTAGGAGAGATTGTGCAGGAATTGTATTTAAACATAGCTTAGAAGTATTTCCATAGGAAACATTATCTTAAAGTATAGCCTAGGATAGTTTTCGTATGCATTAAGTGAAAGCGTAGGAGAGATTGCACTCAAAAGGCCCCGAATATAGTATCATTCAAGTTAATAAGATGACTTCAATTATAGAAAAACCCTATTTTATTATGAATATTTGTGAAAACTAAACTTCTATAGGCTAGTTCTATTGCTATGAGGTAACTATTATTTTAAAGCTAACTATAATTCTTCAGGATGAAAACATTTCTATATGCTAACTAATATTCTTCAGGCTAACTATAATTCTATAGGCCAACCATTATTTTATGTGTTAATTATTAATATATAGGCTAACTATATTTCTATAGGCCAGCCATTATTTTATAGGTCAACTATTATTATATAGGCTAACTATAATTCTTCAGGCTGCTTAAATTTAATATGCTAACTATGATTATACAGGCTATCTCTATTCTAGACGCTAAC
Organism: Prosapia bicincta; assembly: GCA_036971475.1. Taxonomy (NCBI): domain Eukaryota; kingdom Metazoa; phylum Arthropoda; class Insecta; order Hemiptera; family Cercopidae; genus Prosapia; species Prosapia bicincta. The sequence continues at coordinate 66,152,071 of JBAIZL010000006.1, read as the reverse complement.
ATTTATTGTGTAGTCTAACAACTGTTGAAGTTTAATTACACTATTAGTATTACCAGAATCCCGTAAGTTTTATGCCGAACTTGAGAGCTCAACTTTGAGCTTGTCTTGGTATTATGGTATGTGAGCACAGGTATTATGTGTGTACCACCTCAGAAACCATAACTTTTGCCTTATACGTGTTTCAATTGTGATCATCAGTATAGACAAACTATAAAACAGCCAAACTATAAGTTCTGTTGAATTAACTATAATGACAGATGATGATGATGACTTTGTCATTGAAACGCTCTTTAGTAATAAATTATTGGTGTAGTAGGTGTTCATTGTTATTTAATTGTTAAAATTTATTTAATATTTGTCTAGACGGATCTTTTCGTTTAAACCCCTTTATAATCTCGATTTTTAATACAGGAAAGTACCGTAAATTATTTGTAAATGTCATTTTTTCGTTATTCTTCAATCGGGTACAAAAAATAGTCAAGTAAGTATCTCAAATTTTTCTACTCAATAATTTGTAGCGATAATTCCACTAAAATTGATACGTAAATAACCTACGCCTCGTTAGTATTATTTGTATCCTAAGAGTGTCCCTACTCATGCTGTAAATTAAGTAGTTTTCCGGTAAAACCAGGATTTCCCAATTAGCCAGGACATACACCAGAGTAATTCCTCCTTCCAGTGATTACAATGGACAATAAATCTGACGTCCTAATTCTGTTAGAGGAACCCACCTCTAGTCTCTAATTTGAATCTCTCCAGCAGCCACACATTTGTACCCGTACGGCAAGATCTCAGAATAAGTAATACGCGACATCAACGCGCGGTAGCTAACCGAAATCAATTTGTGTTTACATACCTTAATGGGCTCCTTCTTGAAACCGCTTTAATTTTTAAAGCGGTATTTTTTTGGTAACTAATCGATATTGACTAATAATAAATATTTTGCTAGTTATTGAATTATCTGTCCCAGTAGAATTAAGAAGATGTAACCATCTTCACTAGTTTCAATATGTCCGTACCTTTGACATTTGAATACCTTTCGAATTTCGATAATCTTATTATATCGATAGTTTAAAGTTTTCGGTTTTATTATTATAATTTCGATAGTTTTCAATTTAAACAAATCTATTTCATAAATGTTCAATAATTCTGGTATATCAAAGTTTTCGATATTGTTTTCTTGTGTATTTTTGAAAGATGAATATCTTGATAACTATGACGTTAGGATAATTTCGATATTTCAAAATATTCAGAGTATTAATATCCATCTCTAATATTTCAAAGTTACGATAGCACCAGTATTCCAATATTTTCGATGAATTCGATATCTGCAATGTTATCATATGCATCGGAATTTACTTATAGCAAACAAACCATAGACAATGATTTTTTTCTTACGCGTTTCAATGTAGAAAGTTACCATCATCAGGGAATATAATATAAATAATACAAGTTTTTGTAGGTAAACTCATCGATAATGATGGTTCTTTCCATTTACACATGTATGACAATATAAGTTATGATATATAAGATGGTATTCTAAATTGATTAATTTTAACTTGCTCACAAGATAAACTCAGATATCGGCACATGTTTCGACCTTGAATTAATCGATAATCTCTTTACAGTACTTTCATATGTTTTTACTTCAGGTATTTTTCAAAAAAATGCCAAAGAGTACTGAATGCTGTCATATTCACATTTAAGGTTCGCCCTAATCACATATCAGCTAGAGTTCACTCTAATCAGGCTGTTACATATTCCTTTAATATATAAGTGGTGATAGGGCAACAATGAATGTTTTGATTGCACGGTAGCCTAACAGATACAGGTTACAATTATTTCGGAAGAGATTTGGTAAATAAAATGAGGAAATGTTGTATTTTAAATATGAATAATTATAATATGAGAAACCATTTTCTTTATATTAAAATCATCATATTTCTAAAAAGCAAATCCTTTAATAAAACAAATTAGGTAAACTTGAAAAGTGTATAAGCCTGCCTTCACCTCTTTGTATAAAGAAAGTTAAATCCAGCTTTACACTAAATGTTGAATTCAACATGATGAAACTCTAGCGCTGTCTATCGGCTTAAAGTTCAAGCTCTCCTAACGATGACCTACCTTTTCAGTATAGAGCTTTCTAAAGATCCTTTTCTTTGCCTTTAAACGCCTCGCGTCCTTTGTGTCATAAAATATAAGCCTGGACTAATAAATTTACTCCTGGATGTTTTTTATGAGACACTGAAGAAGATAGAAAATCTTTTGTCACAGTACGTTTTCCATGATTTATTTCCATTATAGTTTCAGCTTGTACCTAATTTGTCTAACAATAGCGGTGAAGTACTGTAAAGTTAACAAATCCATCTTCATCTTAAAACATGGTATAAAAAGTTAACCAAACCTTGACGAAGTACTTGCGTATATTTTCCTTTAAAAAAATTGCCTTTAAAAGAAAAGTGTAGTAGCCATTTGACTGATGGGCACGAGTCCTTCAACTAAAACATTGTTAGTGGCCGGGTCTACCAGGACTAAACGGGGAAACTTCAGGGCTTGTTTCTCTCGTTAAGCTAATGAAAACAGTTTGTGTTAACATAGGTCTAGAGTTGGTCGAAACATAACCCTTTATTAATAGTTGGCGAAATACTTCGCATGCAATTTAGTTTCTCCCTTATAAGAAACCACGCTAAAATATGTAGGGTGTTTTTGAGGGACAAATTTATTTTATTTTATGTAAAATGATCTGATAAGTCGAATAAAATACATCCCAGATATATTACTACACTAAATAATAAACTATTAGACTAATCGGCCACAGTATAAATAACATTTTATGTTAAGGTTCTAGGTGTATTAAATCTGTTAATAAATACTTGGTCATATGCAAACAAAACATGTAGGGAGTTTAATTTCGAAGAGAATGATATAAAATAGGTCAATAAACACACAAAAGTTTTAAAAAAATATTTTTTTAAATTTAATTCACAACACTTTGTTGTATAATAGATGCAGTGCAACACGTACTAGGCCTGATACTTGGGCCTGAGATATTTCCAATACGCCTAAGCACTTGATTATCTTAATGGACAGTATGATTTTGTTGGTCTTCAACATAAAGCGAATGCGTTGGAATGATCCGTTCCTCTGTAGACACTGATAAACTGAACATTTTCACGTTCGGACCTTATCTTCGGCGTATCACTGTTTACATACGAACAGTTCATTCCAATACGTCCACCAATATGTCCAATTTATATTGAACACCAACAAAACCATACTGTCTATAAAAAAAGGTAGGGTGCTTCAACGCATTTGAAGTAACCCAGGTACAAGCAAGAAACAATTTGCATGTATTATGTATGTGCTTGTCTTGTACATGTGAGAATTTGGGCGCGGGTGTGTTCAAATATATACTGATTACACCAAAATGATTTGAAATAATCATTCAAGTTTAGTTCCTAGAGGAATTAAAATACTCCCTAAGGATGTTTTCACTTTAAATACTAAATATCATTTATTGTCAAATTAAATTCATTATATCAAGATATATTAACATAAAAGCTCAGTTTCTATAAATATAGAAAATATAACCAATAAATCTTTTCAACTACTGTAAATGATAATAACTTGGAGCTACTTTAGTGTAATTCCTAATAATAATTCAATAAAACTTCTTTCCTGATGAACATTTCGTTTCCAAAGCGATTATCTTCATAGGAAACTGTTACAAGAAAAAAAATGTTTTGGAGGTTGAAGAGGTTTTATTTACTGTAAATAACTAACTGTCAGTGGGCCTAATATGTGTAATGCAGAATCTATTAGAACCTATGATGAGTAAAAACTGTTTAAAAGTGTGTTGCATGCAATCATATATAATTTAATCAAATATACCATAAAATTAAATATTTAAGAAATGACGCTTGGAAATGAAATAAACATAACTTTTAAGTAACCTCTAAAAGCATTCATAAACCACTGCTAATGTAGACCTATTACAATATTAGCGCTTAGTTTGGGTCTCGTAAATCTTCTGGACAATTCGTTCTTTTCGGGTGTCTTGGTCTTACGACCAGAAATGAATATGTTTTCCCGAAAATGTATCTGACAAAACTAAATACGATTTCATTCAAATATTCACGAGCCTCAACATTAAATAACGTTTTTAAATAAATATCCCCTTTGTGCACGTCATACTCCTTGTATCTTGAAACCGTTAAAGTTTGAGGCATAGAACAAGCAACGGAATCCAGTAAAGATAAGTAAAATACTGCATGAAGCAAGAAAAGAAGAATATCAGAGGTTAAGTAGCAAATAGGAGGTGTAAAAGTGTCACATATGTCTCGCTATTCCGGTTGAGGTCTACATCGGAAAAGCGATGTTTTTACGAGATATTTTGGTCCTTCCCTTTTAGTCCTTAAAGAGCCAGACGAATATTACAAGAACCAAAGACTATGGAAACAACTTTAAAAATATGTTGCAAACTTTAAAACTTTATTTGAAAAAAATATGTTGACAAATACAGTTGATTTAATTTTTTGAAAGGTCTATAGATATGAAATATCAAAGTTTAATAAATGAAAAAGACTGTCAAGTACAGTTTAATTTTAGTAACAAAGAAATTTATACTGAATACATACTGAAATATCTAAGACAAGTTAACGATATTTATTATTTTGTAATATCATTAGTATATAATTAAATGCTATTATTTGGTATGCCGTATTACTAAAGTACCATATACTAGGCTATATACCTTATTACTATACTAGAGTTTATTATGTGAAATTTACAGCCTATGAATATTAAAAAGTACTGCTAAGTAAGGACGTAAGGAAAGGGCGTAGGCATAAGAAACCACAGTTATCATTCACCCCATCCCACCCAGTTCCTTACTCCACCTTAGTCAATTAAGTTCCCGATTCTGGAGTTATAAGACAAAACCTGCATAATAACCATCTAAGCGGACCGCAGCCGCGTTTCTACATGAATACATTAAATCCTGCAGAATATTCAACACTTGTTAATAGATAGAAGCAAATCTGTTTACTAACTCAGACGATAGAGTTACCATACAAACAGAGAAAAACAATCCAAAGGTCTGTAGTAAATCAAAACTATCGAAGAATGGAATAACTAAAGTATTGAATAACGCGAGAGTACAACTGAATATCACAGACAGTTTTAGGATGCTATTTTTAATAGTTATGGGTAGCCATTAAAAAAAAATATACCTTTTTGTCAAAGTTTGCTAACATCTAACCGATCAGTATTGATGTTACTATAGACAGGTAGGGAAAGAAAATGTAGTATAAAGGCGAGCACTCTTTAGTAATTTGTTAGCTGCTAAGGTGCCTGAAAAATGTACCTGATTAGGAATAGACCTCTTTTTTGTTCTGAGCAACACGACTTTACTGGTGGTAGTATAGTAAGGTGCAGGACGAAAATGTACCTGATTAGGAATAGACCTCTTTTTTGTTCTGAGCAACACGACTTTACTGGTGGTAGTATAGTAAGGTGCAGGACGAAAATGTACCTGATTAGGAATAGACCTCTTTTTTGTTCTGAGCAACACGACTTTACTGGGGGTAGTATAGTAAGGTGCAGGACGAAAATGTACCTGATTAGGAATAGACCTCTTTTTTGTTCTGAGCAACACGACTTTACTGGTGGTAGTATAGTAAGGTGCAGGACGAAAATGTACCTGATTAGGAATATACCTCTTTTTTGTTCTGAGCAACACGACTTTACTGGGGGTAGTATAGTAAGGTGCAGGACGAAAATGTACCTGATTAGGAATAGACCTCTTTTTTGTTCTGAGCAACACGACTTTACTGGTGGTAGTATAGTAAGGTGCAGGACGAAAATGTACCTGATTAGGAATATACCTCTTTTTTGTTCTGAGCAACACGATTTTACTGGTGGTAGTATAGTAAGGTGCAGGACGAAAATGTACCTGATTAGGAATAGACCTCTTTTTTGTTCTGAGCAACACGACTTTACTGGTGGTAGTATAGTAAGGTGCAGGACGAAAATGTACCTGATTAGGAATATACCTCTTTTTTGTTCTGAGCAACACGACTTTACTGGGGGTAGTATAGTAAGGTGCAGGACGAAAATGTACCTGATTAGGAATAGACCTCTTTTTTGTTCTGAGCAACACGACTTTACTGGTGGTAGTATAGTAAGGTGCAGGACGAAAATGTACCTGATTAGGAATAGACCTCTTTTTTGTTCTGAGCAACACGACTTTACTGGGGGTAGTATAGTAAGGTGCAGGACGAAAATGTACCTGATTAGGAATAGACCTCTTTTTTGTTCTGAGCAACACGACTTTACTGGTGGTAGTATAGTAAGGTGCAGGACGAAAATGTACCTGATTAGGAATATACCTCTTTTTTGTTCTGAGCAACACGACTTTACTGGGGGTAGTATAGTAAGGTGCAGGACGAAAATGTACCTGATTAGGAATAGACCTCTTTTTTGTTCTGAGCAACACGACTTTACTGGTGGTAGTATAGTAAGGTGCAGGACGAAAATGTACCTGATTAGGAATATACCTCTTTTTTGTTCTGAGCAACACGATTTTACTGGTGGTAGTATAGTAAGGTGCAGGACGAAAATGTACCTGATTAGGAATAGACCTCTTTTTTGTTCTGAGCAACACGACTTTACTGGTGGTAGTATAGTAAGGTGCAGGACGAAAATGTACCTGATTAGGAATATACCTCTTTTTTGTTCTGAGCAACACGACTTTACTGGGGGTAGTATAGTAAGGTGCAGGACGAAAATGTACCTGATTAGGAATAGACCTCTTTTTTGTTCTGAGCAACACGACTTTACTGGTGGTAGTATAGTAAGGTGCAGGACGAAAATGTACCTGATTAGGAATATACCTCTTTTTTGTTCTGAGCAACACGACTTTACTGGGGGTAGTATAGTAAGGTGCAGGACGAAAATGTACCTGATTAGGAATAGACCTCTTTTTTGTTCTGAGCAACACGACTTTACTGGTGGTAGTATAGTAAGGTGCAGGACGAAAATGTACCTGATTAGGAATATACCTCTTTTTTGTTCTGAGCAACACGATTTTACTGGTGGTAGTATAGTAAGGTGCAGGACGAAAATGTACCTGATTAGGAATATACCTCTTTTTTGTTCTGAGCAACACGACTTTACTGGTGGTAGTATAGTAAGGTGCAGGACGAAAATGTACCTGATTAGGAATAACCTCTTTTTTGTTCTGAGCAACACGACTTTACTGGTGGTAGTATAGTAAGGTGCAGGACGAAAATGTACCTGATTAGGAATAGACCTCTTTTTTGTTCTGAGCAACACGACTTTACTGGTGGTAGTATAGTAAGGTGCAGGACGAAAATGTACCTGATTAGGAATATACCTCTTTTTTCTTCTGAGCAACACGATTTTACTGGTGGTAGTATAGTAAGGTGCAGGACGAAAATGTACCTGATTAGGAATAGACCTCTTTTTTGTTCTGAGCAACACGACTTTACTGGTGGTAGTATAGTAAGGTGCAGGACGAAAATGTACCTGATTAGGAATAGACCTCTTTTTTGTTCTGAGCAACACGACTTTACTGGTGGTAGTATAGTAAGGTGCAGGACGAAAATGTACCTGATTAGGAATAGACCTCTTTTTTGTTCTGAGCAACACGACTTTACTGGTGGTAGTATAGTAAGGTGCAGGACGAAAATGTACCTGATTAGGAATAGACCTCTTTTTTGTTCTGAGCAACACGACTTTACTGGTGGTAGTATAGTAAGGTGCAGGACGAAAATGTACCTGATTAGGAATAGACCTCTATTCTGTTCTGAGCAACACGACTTTACTGGTGGTAGTATAGTAAGGTGCAGGACGAAAATGTACCTGATTAGGAATAGACCTCTTTTTTGTTCTGAGCAACACGACTTTACTGGTGGTAGTATAGTAAGGTGCAGGACGAAAATGTACCTGATTAGGAATAGACCTCTTTTTTGTTCTGAGCAACACGACTTTACTGGTGGTAGTATAGTAAGGTGCAGGACGAAAATGTACCTGATTAGGAATAGACCTCTTTTTTGTTCTGAGCAACACGACTTTACTGGTGGTAGTATAGTAAGGTGCAGGACGAAAATGTACCTGATTAGGAATAGACCTCTTTTTTGTTCTGAGCAACACGATTTTACTGGTGGTAGTATAGTAAGGTGCAGGACGAAAATGTACCTGATTAGGAATAGACCTCTTTTTTGTTCTGAGCAACACGACTTTACTGGTGGTAGTATAGTAAGGTGCAGGACGAAAATGTACCTGATTAGGAATAGACCTCTTTTTTGTTCTGAGCAACACGACTTTACTGGTGGTAGTATAGTAAGGTGCAGGACGAAAATGTACCTGATTAGGAATATACCTCTCTCATTTTGTGTGCCTGCTGATAACACAACGTTACTGCTGCTAATATTAACAGGTGTGGAACGGAAATGTACGTGAATAAGAATATACCACTCTCTTGTAGTTTGCTGGCTTATAAAAGAACGTTACTGGTGCTAGTATAGTCAGGTATAAGATGGAAATGTAACTGAATAAGAATAGACCTCTCTCTTGTTGTTTGCTGGCTGATAACAGAATGTTACTGGTGCTAGTATAGTCAGGTGTAGGATGGAAATGTAACTGAATAAGAATAGACCTCTCTCTTGTAGTTTGCTGGCTGATAAGAGAACGTTACTGGCGCTTGTATAGTCAGATGTGGGATGGAAATGTAACTGAATAAGAATAGACCTCTCTCTTGTTGTTTGCTGGCTGATAACCGAACGTTACCGGTGCTAGTATATTCAGATGTAGGATGGAAATGTAACTGAATAAGAACAGACCTCTCTCTTGTAGTTTGCTGGCTGATAACAGGACGTTACTGGCGCTTGTATAGTCAGGAGTAGGATGGAAATGTAACTGAATAAGAATAGACCCCTCTCTTGTAGTTTTCTGGCTGATAACAGAACGTTACTGGCGCTTGTATAGTCAGGTGTGGGACAAACATGTAACTGAATAAGAATAGACCTCTCTCTTGTAGTTTGCTGGCTTATAACAGAACGTTACTGGCACTTGTATAGTCAGGAGTAGGATGGAAATGTAACTGAATAAGAATATACCTCTCTCTTGTTGTGTGCTAGCGGATAATAGAACATTACTGTCTGTAGTATAGTCAGGGGTAGGACGAAAATATAACTGAATAAGAATAGACCTCTCTCTTGTAGTTTTCTGGCTTATAACAGAATGTTACTGGCGCTAGTATAGTCTGGTGTAGGAAAAATGTTACTATACAAGTAGCTACCACCTGCCATGGAATTCTTTCTTGTCCTGTAGTTATGACACATACATAGTTCAGGGCTCAAGCTACATCTGTATATTTTTGATGTATAGTTAGGAAAATGAACAGGCGTTGAGAGATTTTTTTTTTTTGTGCCAAACGTCCAATAATAAATAAATATTTTTTAAGTATATTATTCTAGCATTAAAGTTAACATCTTGTTCAGGGAGGCAGATGACACCGAATTCCAGCAACATAACATTTAAGTTATAATCTGAGCCAATATTTTCTCTCGGAATTTTAAAATTTTGATTCTATTCATTGTTTATATTAGGTAATAACAATAACTGTCAACAAGGTAATTACAATGAATGTTTTACCTGATACTAATTAATTCCACACACATTTCATAATATATATAAAGTGTATCGGGCAATATATAAAACCTAGCTACATAATTACCTTGCAGCTATAAACGCTACATCCCCTCTATTTCACTATATTTATCCATTACTTGCACCATTAGGCAGTAATCTATTAGTGATCGAATCTACTAAATGTACACTGTATTCCGTGTTAAGTAAATGGACGTAAAATGCTTTTAGACTAAACTGTGTTGGCTTCACGTTAAACAGTCGACAAGTGCTATTCATGGCAAAACTGTGTTTTGTAAACTTTATGTTGCATATCCAATAAATTTTCAAGAGTTTTCGTTCATTTGTAAGAAACTAATTTTCTTTATTTACTGCACATAATTTATTTTGAATGTTACCTTTAAATTCGCTTGAAATTAGATAAAAAAATAAACTAATGGAATAAATGCAAATACATTCGTTGGTAATATCCAAATGAAATTATAGAAAAATTATATTTACAGTAAACTCTCAATTTCAAAATCAATTTAGTAAGGAAATATAGACACACACATGTCATAATTCTGGGGTGTTATATAACTATAAATTTCCTCGTACAAAAAAACTAAAATATATCAGTTCAGCGACGTTATCATTTCAAACATAAAACCAAAATCAGTTCTTATTTAATATGTTAAAAACAATTTTCCAATAATTTTAGGGAAAATACAGAAAACTGTTTAGCCCTCAATAATTATTTTCCCTTTTTTCCTAATGATACTACATCGGTCAGAAATCTATCACTTCCTTACGTTCAACGCAATACACCCTTCATACAGATATGATCCTTCTTATTTTTAACATGTTCCAGCTCAGTTCATTGAAATATATGCACTGCAGAGATAGCGATCATGATCGCAAACTGGAAGCTTAGTATAGGTGTGTGTATATATAATTAGTCGCCTTGTCGCAACTCCCACTATATATTTCTTTAATCAGTGTTTATTTTATGATTTGGTACTTAATAAACATGGTTAGGTTACGTTAGGTTTAATTGGATTAGATTAGATTTAGCTAGGTTAGGTTAGGTTATATGTATTTGTCAACTTTTACCGAGTCTCTCAGATAACACCTAAGCTAACCGAGTTTAAGATGATAAAAGTTAAACATCTGGGCAGGTCTCTCGGTAGGGGATGGTCACGCAAATGTATACAACAGTCTTTAATTATTATTTCATATCCTCATAAACAAGACAATTGCGAAATTGTGATTTTTTTTTTGTTGCTTGTAGCGATATTACTGTGCTTAGTATAAATGAAATAAGATATTATTAATATAAAAGATATTTTACAGTAAAAACCAAAGTAGGAAAATCTATTTTCACTTTTTCAATAACTGACAACAAACAAATTCCTCTTTTAAAAATTAAAAATAAAAACATTAAATATAGAAATCAAATTTATAGTTTAAAACTGACTAATATTTTAAGTTTTATAGAACAAAAATCGTTGTTTAATTACTAATATCAACATATAAAACGATACTGTACTCTAAGCCTAATGGGTCAAAGCCTTTGGGGTCGGACCAATGCTCTTTTTATGTCTACACACGCTCGCATTCAGTTTTGCAAGTAGTAGCTGCCACCTTAAATTCTGTTACAAATTGTAAACATTTCATGTGTACCAGGAATCTCGAGAATCCTGCACGCAATATCAACCGCAAGAGGCAAATCAATTAAACACGCCCCACAACACCTCCATGAAGTGCCCGTAATGACGTGTCGCTGTTTAAAGACCTCAACATGCGAGTAAGAATTGTTGTCTAATAGCCTTGACATTTTATAGCTCTGCGGTTTATATTTCCTTTAAAACACGTTTACGAGGTTAATTTAGTGTTTTTTTAAAATCCTGATAAGATAATTTGTGAATATAAACATGAAATATGCATGCACAGCCTCGCATAACAACGTTTATTTCCAGTGAAATGGGATTCGACAACAATGACACTCCCATATGAAGACATCATTATTGTATACAAATTTATACACACGTATAAACACAACTAAATGTAATTAGGTCTAAACCTTCTATTGTCTGTAAGTTTATTGCTAAATTTCATGTTATTACTCTCTCACGTAAAGTTTAACACCGTGTATTAAAATGCCTGTAAAAAAATTAAAAAAACGTTCCACGCTTCTATCGTTCGAATGAATAATCTCAGTGTGAATGATTTGTGGCCGTGAAGAGATGACACCGTATGTGCAGTTTGTCAGAATATTCGTACTCTTAACGCCTTGGATTTGTTCTCATTCGACAGGGTTCCCGTTTGCATTACTGGATTTACATAAACTGAATCAACCCTTCCTCTGGGATAAGGGCGCGTTTGGGGGCAAGTCAGACATTTTGTAAACAAGGGTGAAACAATAAATGCGGAAATTTTACTTCCAAATGTGGATACTCTTCGGGTTTGTAGATCGTTTGATAAACAGAAATGAAATATGGGCCTGTACTGCACAAACGGTGTTTAGCCTTCCGGGGCAAGACTGACAACTTTGAGGCGCAAAGCTGTATACTGTTATTGTTAAACCTCAAACAAACGTTGTTTAAGGTTCAATATTAAGGATATATGTTTTTTGAGTTTTACTCTCCTACAAATTGTTACATGTTTTCCGTGTTAAATGTTTTTTTATCGCTTTTATTCTCATATTTTACTTTGGTTGTACTTTACAGATAAAATGTAATAATATAATCTGTATACTGAATGTTAGTAATACAAAATACAGTAAACAGATTATACAGTGAATACTAATTTGTAGAAAATATTTAAATAGAATATTAGTAATATAAAGAAAAGGAAATTATGAGAATCGAAATTGAGGATTAACGTTCCCAAAAAACACAAGTTAAACTTATGTATTACTTCATAAAAAATAGGCAATAAATGTGTGGAGATGTAAAGGTTAGGTTAACTTATTGTGTAATCATTGTAGGTTAGTGCATTATAAACTAAATACAAATATTAAAACTCATTAACAACATTAAAGTTAATGTATTTATTATAACACTTGATCTACGTTTCTGTTACAAAGTAACCATATTTAGAAGTACTTGGTACAACTAACTTACAGAATTTCTTAAATAACAGGACCCCCCCCCCCACATCTCTTGCTAACAATCTCGACGAATCACGTATTAACAAGATAATCACATTAACAAGTGCTTGTCTAGAAAATTAGTTACAATGCTATCGTCTCGTTTTCACGAGTACTGGTGAATATCAAACAAACATTTAAAAATACCCTAAAACTACATTATTTTGAAACGTCTCTTCTTTTGACCTACTAACAACTTCGATACTGTTATGGGAACATCAATTTTTACCCTTTGAAATAAATTTATAGAATTATCCAATCAACCATTTAGACATATAATTAATAATAGAATGTCTTACACTAAACATATCATTTTCCAGTTTTATGATGTTTTGAGGAGGTAGTATAACCTTGGTAATGTAGGGTTAGAAATCGTTAATATAGCTTCTCATTGTCTCATGATATCATGTTTCAATTCTTACGATATTCGTTAGTTTTGTTTGTCAATGTATTTATTAGATTTTTACATTATTTATGTTTTGGAGCTAACGTTTAACGATCCTTCATCTCTACTAATATAATCTTCTTTATCTAAAATAACAATGATATCTCCTCTATGTGATTAAAGAAACATGTTTCATTCTTTATTTTTTTAAAATATTTTATCTATTACGAATTCTTATTAGTTCCGTTCAGGTTTTTTCATGTATTAAAATGTTTCAAGTAGTAAAATATGTATTTTTCCAATTATTTTACAAGCATTTGTAATAAGATTATTGTCATTATGTTTGAAAGTATTTCAATATTGGCTACTATATCCACCACGACTTTCCTCCTGGAATCTATAAAAGTAGATTTTAACCTTTTATTAAAATATACCGAAAATGTCCTTCCAAAAAAAACCAATGAAGATTCATTTTTCACCAAACGATCTCCCTTGTTCTCATTAGTAGGTGCAAATATTTTTTTTCTATTTCATTTTAACGACATATACGTATACTTCTTATTTAAAGTTGCAACTTTTTGTTTGTATCTATTTTCGTCAACCATATAAACACTTTTCACCGTATCTTCCAATTCTTTAATATTCTCAGCCGTTAATTTTGAACGCAACTTACAAGAGTCGGTTGTCTAGTAACTTAGTTTGATGCGTAAATATCTCATCTAAAGAACTATCCATTTGTTTATAGCGAGCTCCCATACAATCAGAGTATAGAGGTATCTTGACTTAAAAATTTTACCCTTTACAAAATCCAGACGAAAATTCAGATTCCTACTTTTTATGAGAAAATAGATAACAGATTTTTATATTGTAATTTTTAAAATATATTTTTGGAAATAGTTAATCCCCTCATTATAGCTTGAAGCTACCGTGGTGTTAATTTTTAAGTATAAATGAAACCTCCTAACCACAGAAACATTTTATTTAACTCCTGGATTGCAAAGCAATCATCTTCTGTTGAAATTACTACAAGACAAACCTAGTTAGTAATTGCCTAGCTTAGTCTTGTTAAAATTCCATATGAAGATGGCTGCTTCACAATCGGTATGTCAGAATTTAAATAAAACGCTTTTGTGTTTAGGTGGTTTTATTAGTCTATAGTAAACAAAGGTTATCATACCTGGCAGTTATTATAATTAATCAAGTACCTCTCGAGGACACGCGCACTATTCAGATACACGTTACAGTTATAAGGAAACCATCTTCAGAACTATATCTAAGTTTAACCAAGTCAATTTTAATTTCTTTGTCTTGGAAGTTGCTAGCGTGAAGTCTTATTGCTGTAAACTTTATTGCAAAGAGCAAGAATGTATGTGAATTGTAAGGTACGCAAACATTAACAATATATTTTAACGTATTCATAAATTATTGCTTTTTTATAAAAAAAATTCAGTTCTTAATTATATAAAATATTGGTATACAATAATACAAAAAATATATTGTATGATATATTAATAATATTATTATATAATAAAATATAATTAGTTTCATGTGAGATTGTGCTTCGAAGTTATGTTCATATTGTTGTGCACATTTAACCACTAAGTATGGTTTTTAACATTTAAAATCACTTCATTTTTTTAGAATTTACTTAAAATAAACAAGTTTTCTGTATGCGAATACAAAAAAAATCAACGTTAGTCAAACTTTGCTAAGTAGGCCTACTACCGAATATTTTTTTTCTACTATAATAAAATATTTATGACTCTAGATTTAAACAGTAAATAAACCGATACAAATCATTTATAGTTATTTTAATATACTACATTATATCCGCACAGAAATGTCCCTATATAGATATTATCCACCGTTATCGATTGTTTTTATTGCAGATAGAAACTGAATTATCAGCTTTAAGCAACTCTAGCAATAAATACGATTTTGAATATGCGTTTGTAAATATACGATATTTAAACGAACTGGTTTTTTTATCGTGATAAAATCCTGAAAGTAATCACTGTAAAATAAACATAGACATATAGTGTGTTATTGACAGGTATTATTTGTTTTTTGTATAATGTTCAGGAGAAATGTATAAAAAACTAATTCAAACATTGTCAAATACACTCACTGATATTCTTTAAATTCTCTCTGATTTACTAATTTAAAACTTACCTGAAAAACGATTGAAAACTTGCCGAAACTTTTGTTCGTGTTGAAGATATTTGTAATAATGTACAGTCAATATAAAGGATAAAGCCGTTGAAGATTATATTTTATTACATTGTGCATGAAAATATAAGTTTCATCGCTGTAACTAATTTAATATCAGCAAAATACTGCCGTCCTTGGCCGTACTCCTTGCATATCTCGAATCTGATTAAATTCTGAAGAATATGAGTTATTAAATAATGTAATAAAAGCTTCCAGATATTTCCGAACGACATTTTAATACAATCTGAGCAAAACCTAATCCCGCTGTTCGCCAAGTAATTATCCGCCATCTTGGAACACGCTCTCAAGTTTTTTAATAAACTAAAAGGATCCCATTTCAAAATTTCATAAGCTTATATTGAAATTGAATCACTTCAACGTTGGCGGTGATATTGGAGCGATCTTATTGCGTATCTAATGGGGCAGCGATATGTTCACTGATCGTGCCACGAGAATCGACGTTTTCGGTTTTGAGTAAAATATTCTTTATTAAAATGTTTTAAATTTAAAAGATTCTTAATGGACCTTTAGAATTTTTAGTAATGCGAGCTGATATTATCTTTACCCCTGTCAATTGAGAATAAAAATCACACATTGATTTGCAATAAAAGTAACAGTAATAAAATTAAACACTATACGTTATGACGGAGATAATTAAAAAATGACTCATTATTAAATAACTTGAATCAACTATGGTGTAAATGTTTTCATAGTCAACACAACATACATACCTTTTTATTTAAATCCTGATGTGCATTTCAATTTCAAACCGATCATCTTCAGAGGAATTTACTAAAAGACGACGAGAAGTTTTTTAGTAATTTTCATTGAAGGTGATTGCCTTACAATTGAATCAGGAGTTTAATGAAAAGCACGTGTGGTTAATAGGTTTTAGCTATTTATAGCTCATATCATGTTCGTTATAAATCATAGAAGCATTTAATTGGATTGACCGGGGCTTAATTGTCGTCCAATAAATTGAGCAGTTTCCTGGCATTATAAACAATCACAAAGTAAATGTGGGGAGCGTGCTTTGGGTGTTTTAAACTACACGAATAGTTTGGAATTCATGCTTTTGAAAACGTCATTTTGTATTTTTTGTCAATTGGATTTTATATGACATTTTGTAAGGATTTAGTAGGCAATAGGTATTTTATGTGTAATATATATATATATATATATATATATATATATATATATATATATATATATATATATATATATATATATATATATATATATATAAAACCTTTGATTTATTGGAATACATAAAATAAATAAACTCCATGATAGAATGGTTTGTGAAAAACCTTAAAATTGTTAAACTAAAACCTTTAGCTTCAAAGGTGTGTGAGATATTCTAGAATTCTAAACATTCCTAGAATTTGTAGATAAAAAGTGGACCCGATTTTAATGGAAATAAACACATTGCAGGATTGTTGGAAACTTGAAATGGACAATAGATACTCCAACGAATACTCTATATCTTGTAAATGGAGCTATGTCGCTTACAACACTCTTTTAGACAATAATTTTCTCAAAATAATTGAATTGAAAAACGATTTTTTTCCATTGCAATAAAAGATCCTGTATTATTTTAGTGATGATAATATTCAAAGTATATGCTATCATGAGAAAACAAAATGCTCGCAGACATATTTATATTGGTGAGTTATTTTGAGCCTAACCTCAAAAATTTAATTTGTTGGTAGAAGTTTATATTGCAGAACGTATAAAAATATCCACATGGTGTTTAGTAGAGATACAGTTAGACAAGACAGGCGTCCTGCGTCCTCCTGTAGCACTATAACCAACCAGGCGTTATTTTATCAATTAAAAAATCCCTTTTACAATAACCAAAATATTTGATCAATTCTCGACATTCTCGAAAATTACATACTTTACTATTCAATGCAAAGAAACATACACTAATCAATAGCTGAAGTATAACCTAAATATTTATTACAATATATTTATTTATTACTCTTTACTGATCATAGAACACTACCAAACACTGATATCCATTGAATGTAATAAAGTTCCAACGTTAATCAGTTGGGAGACAATTCATATTTCTTTAGTTTTAATTATTTTTCTACATAGTTTTAATATAAAACTGTATAATTTATGAATCTAAAATATACTTCATACAAAATTTATATTATGAAATTTTTACAAACGAATATTATTAATAATTATCTCAACTTTAATGCTCTTATATAGTACACAAGATCTTCAACTTTTCAAAGGTTTCAACTTTTTGATATTTAAAATTTGTTTTCCAATTTTACATTATTTATAGCTCATTTATTTATCGAAAGGATAAAATGGATACTATTCATATTATGGAAGAATAATATGGATTTACTTTTTACCTGTAAATTATTGACAATTTAATTGATCGTCTTACTAAAAGAGCGTCTTCCAGCGTTCACAAAACATATAGGAAATAAAATGTTTATATATTTTTTTCAATAATTTTAAAAACTCTTGTATTTATGTAAAAAAGAAGTAACGCTTGCTCACGGTTTAAAATTTAGTTATTGTGAAATATAGAAATTTAACTTATTTACATTCAAAATTTAATTTTTCTAATTTCACTGTTGATCATTTTAACAATATTATTTTTTTAAAATTTATTGTCTGGTAATAACTAATAATTATTTTTATATAGGCTAGTGACAGATCACAGACAATTTTGCTTTTTAAACACTCAAAGTTTCGAATTCCTTTCCGAAATTCCTTCAGGTTATAACATATATTGTTATAATCATTAAAATGTTATATATTTTATAAATAGTAAGTTATGTTCTATAATTGTTTAATTTAAAATTGAGCTCTTGAAAAGAAACTGTCATTAGCCTATATAAAAAAAGTAATATTGAAAAGAAACAATTTACCCCTTATCTTATTCGTATTTAGGCGATCTGTAATATCTTATTCTATAAACTTTCGAAACCACAATAATATACATTGTGTGTAATGTAATATATAAACTATATGCATACTTTATTTGTAAATTGAACGCGTTTTTAAACATTTACTGTACCTACTACAAGGACGGGCTACATCCTGTCAGGTATCAGGTTAGATAATATATCTAAACAGAAAGAAACAATCATTTACTAAGGTATTACATAAATTGTGCAGCTGAAAAACAAGAAAAAAACTAACTATCTTGCAATAAAAAGATGCGTTTTATCTGTATTCAATTATAATTGCATTTTTTCCTACCAGATCATTATCTAAGAGGAAATTTGCATATTGATTTTTGTAAAATTCCCTGATCACCACAAACCATTTAAAACAGGATACAATATTCCTACATATGAGTAAATAAACAATAATGTATATCAATAAATGTATATAAATCTGAAACTTGTGAAAACACAGATAATTATAGATCTATTATTCCAATGAATTATAATTGTTGAAATGATAGTTATATCATATAATAATAGTAATAATTCTCGCAGAGATTATTGTCTAAACAAATGTGGTTTACTTGCGAGCTATGCATACCTAACTCACAAGCCAACCGCATTTATTTAAACACTAATCGTAATAATAATAATAATAACAATAGCAACAGCAATTAATTTAGTAAGAAAACAATTATTTTAAAAATACATAAAGAGTAATAACATCGTATTTGAATGTGATCTGTATTTGAATGATAATAACATTGTATTTATTTATATAATAATATAACTTTGATATAGTAATTAATTTATTATTTAATGACTGTTCAGCTTCATTCGAAGGAGTGATCATTTCCCCACGTGTCAAGGAAGGAGCCGTTCGCCTCTGTCAATACTCTGAAAGCGGTTAAATATTTACAAATTTTAAAAAGATTTTCATTTTTAATATCGGTTTCGTTTTAATTAACTCAGCGAGGACTTTGACGATTACAAGAGATTTATTGACTTATTAAATTTCTGGGTCATGGAAAGATTGGTTATTGGATTTTAAAAGCCCTTTTTGTTTTTAAGGTCTTTGTTTTTATTACATTTATACGTTAAAAAAAATCTTCAACAAATTAAAATAGATTATACATGACTTTATACCCTATTAAAATTGCATTTGTCTTTTTCGTTAGCTACAGACAAAGATGATTTATAGTGCCGAAACGTCGTATAGGTCTAGTTGTTTTCGTGCAAAAACGACGGCGAAAGTCCGAAATAATAATTTAAAAGTGGTATAATTTATCGTTTTTATACGTTTTAAAATATAATATCTCATTTTCTAATCTTTCTAATATCCTATCCATTGTAGAAAAACTTAAATAAATATATTACAGGAAAAACCATTACTGTACGCTCTCATTCTTAAAAACGACAGTCTTGTAATACCAGATGTACTGTAATACCAGGCACTATTAAACACATATTTATTAGACATACCAAGATTTTCCAAGTTTTCTTTCCGAGATCAAATCTGGAAATGTGTATGCCGCCCCAGTGCCATTTCGAGCAAAGATCCCACGAACACTTGTTGTTCTGACATAGGAGATTGACAGACCGCCTGCATCGTACCATCATGGCGCACTGAGTAATCGAGCACGTTTCTGTCAATTAATCACCTATCTTGAGTCTAAAACAGCCCTAGCTAGAAGATCGATTCTCTTTGGAGCACTGTATATTTTTCTACTTTTTCGTAGCTAGGTGCTTTAAACGTAACGTGATTTATAGTTTCGAAACATTAGAGTTTTGTTTTAGAGTGAAAAATGATGACACGCTTCCGAAACTGTACTGTATAAATGAATAATTCAATTTTAATATACAGTCCAACAAAATATATAAGTATAGATATCTTACACTTTCTATACAGTCGATTACAATTTTCTACTTTTCCTAACATTAAAGTATTTTTATTTCTTTAGAAATTACCTGTACTAATGTCTAGAACAGTTGGTTTTAAGTACTACTTCAAGTTTTTGAAATGGAGTTTTTCCGAAACGTTTCAACAAAGAGATATATTCTAAAAAAATGTACACAAATGTATTTAAATATTTCCAACAAAAGTGAAGTAGGGTATATTGACAATTAAACTTTCTAATTTCAAAATCAGATGAATATTATTGTTTAACAAAATTAAATAATCACACATTCATAGCAATGGAAACCATAACGAACGACAGGATGTAATACTACTTAGGTCAAATAAAACCTATTTTAGTAACTTTTTGTAAAATAATTACTAATGAACCACTACCTCTAGTGTATAAAATATTTATTTATACATACATAATTTCAATCGTTAATAAAATATCTTTCATTTAACCATTCTAGATGAAATACATATTTTTGTAGCTGGATTTTCAAACATGTACTGAATCAGTTTAAAGCCAACCTAAAGATACAATCTTTTGAAATTAAATAAATATTTGAATAAACTATGTTAACATTAGTTATCATACACTATGGGTAAAATCATTTATTTTAACTTGAGTGGATGAATAGAAAAATATGTTATAAGCTAATGAAAATGGGTACAAGATATTTATAGAAAGAGTGTGAACTAATAGTAGGACTTGAAAACAAATCATTACTATACAGGATCTATAGGCCTAAATGAAAGCAACATAAAAGTAACACTAAACATTTTTCTTTATTTTTGTAAATAGTCCTCAGTAATGGGTTATTTTTGCAGTATACTTGCGTGAAATTTTCATAGAAGCAAATAAGCTGTCTTTACAATGAAGTCTTCGTTCCTTTAATAACAGACTGTTGCGTTGTTATCAAAGGTTTCACGGACATAATGAGGCTTTTATTTAGCTGTACCTTGTAATCTTGGATGCAAAGGAAATACGCCTTTCTGATTCCATCTTCAGTGCCTACGTAATTGGTACGAAAATGTAAACTACTTTACCGACTTTTCCATTCATATAAAATATCCCGGCAATTGTTGCCTGTTTGAATTGATCGCATGTAATAAATTATTCAAAGAGAAAATAATACGGGGACGACTGGAAATTGCATCTAACTATACGGGGTATAATTAAATAGAACGTGTTTATATTAAGAGAGATGAAAAATGGGAAATTAATTTAAAAAATTGCGTATTCCAGTTTTATGTAAAACTATTCAACGTAAACTTGAAAGACGAATTCTCATGATTTCACCGTTCCTTACAGAAGAATTCTAGATGAAAGATTTAAACAATGAATTTTACACACATTTCAGGTAAATACTTCCTGTGATTTCAGTGTTGCTAGATGAAAGATTTAAATAATGTAATTAACACACATGGCAGAAACATACCTCCTGTGATTTCATAGTGCCTGATGAAAGATTTAAAGAATGTAATTAACACACATGACAGATACATACCTCCTGTGATTTCATAGTGCCTGATGAAAGATTTAAATAATGTAATTAACACACATGGCAGAAACATACCTCCTGTGATTTCATAGTGCCTGATGAAAGATTTAAAGAATGTAATTAACACACATGACAGATACATACCTCCTGTGATTTCATAGTGCCTGATGAAAGATTTAAAGAATGTAATTAACACACATGACAGATACATACCTCCTGTGATTTCATAGTGCCTGATGAAAGATTTAAATAATGTAATTAACACACATGGCAGAAACATACCTCCTGTGATTTCATAGTGCCTGATGAAAGATTTAAAGAATGTAATTAACACACATGACAGATACATACCTCCTGTGATTTCATAGTGCCTGATGAAAGATTTAAATAATGTAATTAACACACATGGCAGAAACATACCTCCTGTGATTTCATAGTGCCTGATGAAAGATTTAAATAATGTAATTAACACACATGACAGATACATACCTCCTGTGATTTCATAGTGCCTGATGAAAGATTTAAAGAATGTAATTAACACACATGACAGATACATACCTCCTGTGATTTCATAGTGCCTGATGAAAGATTTAAAGAATGTAATTAACACACATGACAGATACATACCTCCTGTGATTTCTTAGTGCCTGATGAAAGATTTAAATAATGTAATTAACACACATGGCAGAAACATACCTCCTGTGATTTCATAGTGCCTGATGAAAGATTTAAATAATGTAATTAACACACATGGCAGAAACATACCTCCTGTGATTTCATAGTGCCTGATGAAAGATTTAAAGAATGTAATTAACACACATGACAGATACATACCTCCTGTGATTTCATAGTGCCTGATGAAAGATTTAAATAATGTAATTAACACACATGGCAGAAACATACCTCCTGTGATTTCATAGTGCCTGATGAAAGATTTAAAGAATGTAATTAACACACATGGCAGAAACATACCTCCTGTGATTTCATAGTGCCTGATGAAAGATTTAAATAATGTAATTAACACACATGGCAGAAACATACCTCCTGTGATTTCATAGTGCCTGATGAAAGATTTAAAGAATGTAATTAACACACATGACAGATACATACCTCCTGTGATTTCATAGTGCCTGATGAAAGATTTAAATAATGTAATTAACACACATGGCAGAAACATACCTCCTGTGATTTCATAGTGCCTGATGAAAGATTTAAAGAATGTAATTAACACACATGACAGATACATACCTCCTGTGATTTCATAGTGCCTGATGAAAGATTTAAATAATGTAATTAACACACATGGCAGAAACATACCTCCTGTGATTTCATAGTGCCTGATGAAAGATTTAAAGAATGTAATTAACACACATGGCAGAAACATACCTCCTGTGATTTCATAGTGCCTGATGAAAGATTTAAAGAATGTAATTAACACACATGGCAGAAACATACCTCCTGTGATTTCATAGTGCCTGATGAAAGATTTAAATAATGTAATTAACACACATGGCAGAAACATACCTCCTGTGATTTCATAGTGCCTGATGAAAGATTTAAAGAATGTAATTAACACACATGGCAGAAACATACCTCCTGTGATTTCATAGTGCCTGATGAAAGATTTAAATAATGTAATTAACACACATGGCAGAAACATACCTCCTGTGATTTCATAGTGCCTGATGAAAGATTTAAAGAATGTAATTAACACACATGGCAGAAACATACCTCCTGTGATTTCATAGTGCCTGATGAAAGATTTAAATAATGTAATTAACACACATGGCAGAAACATACCTCCTGTGATTTCATAGTGCCTGATGAAAGATTTAAAGAATGTAATTAACACACATGACAGATACATACCTCCTGTGATTTCATAGTGCCTGATGAAAGATTTAAATAATGTAATTAACACACATGGCAGAAACATACCTCCTGTGATTTCATAGTGCCTGATGAAAGATTTAAAGAATGTAATTAACACACATGGCAGAAACATACCTCCTGTGATTTCATAGTGCCTGATGAAAGATTTAAATAATGTAATTAACACACATGGCAGAAACATACCTCCTGTGATTTCATAGTGCCTGATGAAAGATTTAAAGAATGTAATTAACACACATGACAGATACATACCTCCTGTGATTTCATAGTGCCTGATGAAAGATTTAAATAATGTAATTAACACACATGGCAGAAACATACCTCCTGTGATTTCATAGTGCCTGATGAAAGATTTAAAGAATGTAATTAACACACATGACAGATACATACCTCCTGTGATTTCATAGTGCCTGATGAAAGATTTAAATAATGTAATTAACACACATGGCAGAAACATACCTCCTGTGATTTCATAGTGCCTGATGAAAGATTTAAAGAATGTAATTAACACACATGACAGATACATACCTCCTGTGATTTCATAGTGCCTGATGAAAGATTTAAAGAATGTAATTAACACACATGACAGATACATACCTCCTGTGATTTCATAGTGCCTGATGAAAGATTTAAATAATGTAATTAACACACATGGCAGAAACATACCTCCTGTGATTTCATAGTGCCTGATGAAAGATTTAAAGAATGTAATTAACACACATGACAGATACATACCTCCTGTGATTTCATAGTGCCTGATGAAAGATTTAAAGAATGTAATTAACACACATGACAGATACATACCTCCTGTGATTTCTTAGTGCCTAATGAAAGATTTAAATACTGTAGTTAACACAATGGCAGACACATACCTCCTGTGATTTCATATTGCCTGATGAAATATTTTAATAATGTAATTAATACACATGACAGACACATACCTCCTGTGATTTCATAGTGCCTGATGAAAGATTTAAATAATGTATTTAACACACATAGCGGGTACATACCTCCTGTGATTTCATCGTTGTTAGATGAAAGATTTAAATAATGTATTTAACACACATGGTGGGTACATACCTCCTTATTTCACTCTTGCTAGATGAAAAATTTGTATTAATATATCAAACATGGCGGGTACACACCTCATGTAATTTCACCGTTGCTAAATGAACGATTTAAGAATTGTAATTACCACAAACGCCTATCCGTTTTACATTTTCGAATAAGTGTTTCAGATAATTACCAAAAATAATTATTTATATCGGCCATTTATAATCTAAGGTGTATAGTTTTTTATCATATTCAACAATTTTTTATTTTAACCTTATGTACATTTTGATTACAAAGTAATCATCTTCAGAGGTGGTTCACAAATGACTCAAATAATAAAAATTGTTGAATTTGGGGTAAGATGTTGTTTTTATTTAATTTAATCTTTAGTGTTATTTTAAAATTCTGCAAAACATTAAAAAAGTTGTCTGTCAATGTTTAAAACAATATTATTAATAAATTCCGATATATAATTCATATAAACAGTATATAATACGCATTCTCTAAGGCTTACAAAGCTTATACTTTTAAATTATGCATGAGTCCTTGATGAATTGGTAAGCAAATGGCTAAGCAAATTGGTATCACGCTTGTTTACAAATTGTTTGACTGGAATTGTATAACTCCCCCCGTAGCTCCGATAGAAAGCCCGCTACAGTTTATGTAAATCTAGCAATACAAACAGGAACTCCGAACCAACGAGAACAAATCCTAAGGTTTCCTTCACTGAATATATATTTAGACAAACAGGCTCGTGTTTACGTCTCGCCTCAACAAGCGAATCGTTTTGCTGTGGAACATTATAAATATTACAAAGACCGACGCATTGAGAGCATTACTTGGGTAGGTTTTATTTTAAAAAGGTGTATTGAATTGGGGCTGATTGAGCTACATTTACATTAATATTTTCAAAAATAACGATATAAATCGACAATTTACGCTCGTATAGATTTGTAAAGCTCACAGATTTTAGAACTACTCTATCAGGATAGCAGAAAGTTTTTCCTTAAAAATAAATTATGTACTTTTTAATTTTACCAATATTTTGCAAAAATATTGTTGTGAATGATGTAAATATTACTTTTAGACAAGCTGAAACTCTGTCATGCTTTTCAGGAATTATGTAAAATGAAAAATATAAACAAAAAATAGATTTAAAAAAATTAAAATCAATTACTACTTAGATCAACAAAGAAAAATGTAATTTATTTACTTTATATTTAATAATTACAGTAATATAAACAAAGTAAAATTACTTATGCGTTACAAAAGCTGTTCTATCACATAACCTATAACACAAAAGCAGTTCTTTCATAAAATCATACGTTATGCTTATTTTAAGCGAAATGGGACTAATTCACTCAATTACATACTTTGGCTCTTTTGTGAAAAGTTTTTCTCTATACAAAACTAAAATTATTTAAATAACTAATATTTGAAAAAACTGTATTAACATCAAGTGTCATCCACAACAAGTTCAAAAATATGTATTTAAACCTGAATGTACTTTATTATAAGGATTGGAAATTTGTACAAGGCATACATAAGGAGAATTTGAAGTAATCGAAGGAATTCAAAAAATGGAGGAATAAAATAAGGAATATTAAATAGAAATAATTATAAAATTTCGGTTGTGGTACTAAAATAACGAAAATGAAGCTCTACTCTTCACTGTGTTCCATAGAGATACTGACGTGATATGCAGGGTCGTGGAAGTGAGTCACAGTTTTGGAATAGGGATGCCATTAGCCTAGTACAGTCAATGAGGGAGTTGTCGATGCATTGTGTATATGCAGAACTAAGATAATAATAGAAACACATGCACCAAAGAAATAGGATGGTTTTAAACCGTCGAGAAAGATTTCTTCAATGAGAAATACCTTTTTCCTTCTGGGGGCTTCCTAAGGTATCAAAAAAAAACTTGACCAAATCACGGACTTTCAGGCTCCACATTCTCTAAGTCTTTTTCACAAAGTTAACTTTTACGAAATTATAATAAAATACAAAAATGAAGTTGTTACGTCTTTCATTATTATTTAAGTAATAAAAATAACTGTGTTTACAAGTATATATATACATTTTATAAACCAATTTCCAAAATAGTATCAATTTATTTTGCAAAAGAATTTAAAAGAGTCAAGATTTATAAATAATATGTTAAATAAATAATATGTTATAAATAATAAGGTATTGCAATTTTTTAACAAATATTTAGATAAAGAAATAAATAAAATTTATTTTATAAAATTTTAATAATAATTTGAGAGATGAATATAAATAGAAAATATTTTGTAAATTTCTATTATTATAAACCAAATTAGGTTTGTTGTAATACAATATTTATTATTTTGAAAAATATAAATTTGAAAACTATATACTATTCAAGAAATAAAAATATATATGGCACAATTGGTAACCTACTCATAATAAAAAAATTACAACCTTTTCCTACATATTTTATTATCCAATTCAATTTTTGATATAAACAAATGACCTGAACAAATATAAATGACTTGCACAGTTACTAATTGACAAAGTTAGACATCTACAATTTAAAAGTTCGGTAAAAAGTTTTGGTGAGTGTAGTAGTCATTTTTAATCCGGTAATTACAAAGTCGACAGTTATATTGTGAACGTTTCAAGGCCAGCTGATTTCAGACGAAAGATAAATGCACTTGAAAGAAACAAGTGCTACTGGTGTGCAAACATGAAACTAAATGAGAGCAATAGAAAGTCAGATGATTGTTTTCTCTCGTTTTCAATTGGAGATTGGGAATCGATCCCTTTCGTCGATCAGCTGTTACCTACAATAGTTACTTTAGATGTAGAGAGATGTTAGAGTCACTATGTTACTATAACTAGACTACTTTCCGAAATTATTATGCTAAATATAATTAGGTATTTAAAAACAGAAAATTGTATTGTTTTATCATTTCAGAATGACGTCAGATTTTTTTAATTTTAAAAATTGTTCAGAAATGTTTATTTGAAAATACTTAAATATACAATATAGAAAAATACAAGAAACATGGATTATATAAAGTAACACACATAAAAAAATAAGTGAATTCTTACTTAAGTCAACCAAGAAAAATCTATTTCAGTTTACTTTATGTATTAACCCATGTCAGAATAACAATATTAAATGGTAAAATGGAGAAGCGAATTTGCTTGCAATTATTATTTATAATATTATTTTTGTTTGTTACTATCTATACGGTTTATTTTTTTTGTAACTTGCATGTTATGTGGTTTCTTTTCGCTTTCCTTTCCCATTGTCCGTTTGTGAGTTGAGATTCGATATCCGTTAATCCAGGTTATTTTTTATTTTATTCTTGTGATTCATTTTTAATCCTTCAACATTATTTATGATATTGTGGGGTTACCATGGCAGAAATTTAATGTTGTACAGTGGAGTTTCGACGACAACCAGTTAGGAGCAAAAGAAAAAAATTATATATATCTTTGAGAAATAAACTTCTAGCTGTGGTATAATTGACTCTGTCTCAAAAGCGCTAGATTTTGAACATAAGCATATTCAGTTCGAATCTGGCTTAGACCCCAGCTTTTAATATTTACTTGTTGAATAAATATTTGAAAAAAACTGTATTAACATCACTCGTCATGTACTTAAGGTATTTGAACGTGATTGCACGAATACAAATATATTTTAATGCCGACTGAAAATTTGTACAAAATATATATGTATGTATATTTATATATATATATATATATATATATATGAAGTTAATATATTACTATGTATGTAATTTTATCCACCATTAAGTGCAATAATTTTACCTTGAGTGATGAGGCACCTTTCGGTCAATTGACCATGCACTTAATGGTGGATAAAATTACTTACATAGTAATATATTAACTTCATAAAGTCAGTGCAACGGAAAAACAATGGATAACGTTAAATATCAAGAATATATATATATATATATATAGAGAGAGAGAGAGAGAGAGAGAGAGAGAGAGTGAGCTAAAAGGAGGAATTTATTAAAAAGAAACACCGTGTAATGTATTTTGTAAAAATAATTACGAATATAATACTAGGTAAAAAATGTAGTAAAGTGTTCTAAACTAAGTTTTAGTTTAATTTAAGGAGTGGTTTCAATAGACTGCAAATTGGTTCGAGTGGCGTGTGAAATTGCTGACATTGTTGGTGTACAAGAACTGTGTGATATTGAACGAAATTATATGAGTTAACCGCGTCTTGCGTGTACATGGAATGTAATGGAGGGAAATTCCACTGATGCTTTAATTATCCGCAAAGTAAACTGAATTACACAGCGTTCCTCAGGCGGCTCCCTCCAAGCGTAAGAAGAGAAGCCGACGAGGATAAAGTATTCTTGGAGCAGTATACAGCGATGATAACGACTTCAAACAGATTTAGCCGTAAAGAAACCTTTAACATACCCCAGAATATAAACTAAAACATACGCATTTCTATTCTGTTTTGTTAAAATATAATTTATACATAGCTTCATTTACTTAAGTTTCCAAATTATTTGAATTTTTAAAGAAAATACAAATTTAAAAATAGCATTTATTTTTTAAAAACAGGATGTTTAAGGATTTTAAAAAAATACTAAAAAGTGTTTCAAAAAAGTACAAATAAAATTACCAAAGTAGGAAATTGCTCAATGTCCTTTCGTACAAGAAAGTTATATATTGTATAAATATATGAAATCATCGTACCAGACTATTGAGTGGAGACAGTAATGCTCTTTATATATATTATATGAGACAACTTTAACAGTACACATTTCCATAAAAACCTAATATAGAAAAAACTGGACGTGATTTCTTATAGTAATATAATATTCAGTTAAGTAAATAATTCAAACAAAATCTAACCCAAAATATTTTTATTCTAGTCTCGTGTACATCCGGGTTACAATGAAACAATCCTCAGAGACATGACAATACATGCTGTAGGTAGAATATGTGTGTCTCTCAGGATGGCTACTTTGTAACCGAAAAGTGCATAGGACTAGAAAAAAATATTTGTGGTTAGAGATTGTTTGCATAATTTATTAATATTAAACCACAGTAAATTATTCCATTCAATTTAGGATTACATATTTTCCGCCCAACGTCTCGACATCCGTACATGCCCTCCTTAGGAATATTTAGGTAACACAATAAAAAAAAAAACTACTATAGGAAACATATATATTGACAACGTCAAACAAATTGTTTACTACCTTGTAACTCGTATAACAATTAATTTGATTAGTTACAAACTTACTTGCTATGTACAGAACCTTATTGTATTAATGTTTTCTTTTCGTTGGGCACAAGTTCATATTAAGGCCCGTCGGAGCGCTGTTTGTAGCTTCCATTATAGCCATTAAACCAGCCATGCAATTTAGGACCCAATGTAGAAAATTTTAATCTATTACCGTTTTTTATACATTGTAATTTTATTACATAAATTGCCCCCTGAAGAGGACGTTGTTTCGATGTCGAAACCGTTGGCTATAAATTTTCGATCCTATATTTGTCTGAGGCTTTTTAATAATATACGTTTTTAATATAATAATATTTTTAATAATATCAGTTTTAACACAAGATAAAATGTAATAGAATTTGTATAAGGAAATACGTATCTCCCAAAGCCATCACTAGTCTAATAGCATTATGCGAAACTTGGAACGAGTCTGTTCGTGTCACTCATTCAATTCCCCCTCGAGCATAAGAATGACGTACGGAACTTTCGACAGCAGAGTAAACACAGCACAAGTGCTTTAATCTCACCGGCGAAATCGCTACGCTACCAGCATTCGTCGAATATTGACCGACCAGTCGCAGCTTACTGCGTACACAAAGTTGCCCGCAACACAACCGCGCTGTGCCCGCAGTCAACAATACCAAATCATACCGATTTGATTTATTTACAAAACCCTAACATATTCTCGAAACAGTTGTTGAACTCTGTTCTATACTGTTAACATTGCCTGACATTTTTAGAGGCATTTCTAGAAGACGAACACCTGTTTATAACATTGATTTCACTGTATGTAATAGTTGAGTTTAAAATATATTAGTGATTTTAATGCTACGTTGATAAGAAAATCTACTCCAGCTAAATGCTTTGTAATAATAAACGGTTTTCTAAACCTACTCCGTAAATTTTCCAGATATACGGATAGCAGTAAATGGGATAATCTTTTTAAAGTAAAACTAGTTAAAAAAAAACTTCCGGGGGCGAGAGGTTACCTGCCCATAAACTTAATAAAGTACAAAACAAGCTAATTATAGAAGAGCGACCATTCCTGCTCGCAATACCAGGGTGATGCCAATTTCATATCCTTGTTTCCACTACTGTACGAGAAGAAGGGGATTTTAAACCTATACGGCAAGCATATTACCGGTACGGTGAGCATATGCTTCACAAGGTAGATTAGTTATGAAACGAGTTCTCGACTCTGGCTGCGGGTAGGAAAATGGGAACAGGGCTTTTGGTAGGGCTGGATTTGAGGATGTCCTGATATACCAGGATATTATATTGGTCGCATGGTGGGAAAAGGTATATTGATCATTTCGGACTAAGCGTTGGACCTTTAAACTAAGCCTATAATTTCGGACCACGAGTTCGATCCCCCGTAGCGCCGAAAAGTTCCTGGTACTTTTCGTTGAGTCTGGGGCTGTTAACGTAAGCTATCATTGGGTTTTTTAATAGTAATTGCCACATTACCTTTAATATTATCGTAAAGCCTGTATAGAGAACGGTTTCCCCCGTCAATCCTAATCCATTATAAGCCTATTAAAATACAAAACCAAGAGGACAGTGGTACAATATATTACAATGAAAATATTGGAAACAACCACAAACATAATAAAAAAAAAACAGATAATTCAAGTTACCTAAGAATAAACCCTTATGTACATATCGATGACCATGTCGTCATATCAGAGGGTCTTATTACAAAATAGAAAGCAACAAGTTATAAACTAGAGTGACTTCTAGTTTGTTACTTCTGGTTTGCTAGTTTGTAATTTTGTAATAAGACCTTCTGACGATGACGACAAGGGTTAGATCTTGAGTAACTTGTATTATCTTTTATTTTTTATTGTTTTTATGGTGTTAGGGTTGTTTCCCATATTTTCATTGGTATCCTATTGAAAGATTATTTTATTTTATTACAAAACAAATTGAAAACAAGAACTGGAAGGATTGGTACTATACAAGTGGTTGTCAGAAAAAACGCGTCCACAGAGGAGAATATTGAAACGTTAGGAATGGCAGAAAAATGTACTCAAACATATAGAAATATTCCTAACAGAAATGAAGATGAGTATACTAATATTAATATGAGTATTAATAAATTTAAAGAAATAAATGCCATAAGACATCTTACCTTGATAAAAAGTCACACAATAAAATATTAGAATGACGAAGATATAATTGTTCTTGTTATAAAAAAGTAGAAAATATGAATGATTTCATGTAGCAATATACTCTTGCTTGGAGATAAAGTAAATTAACAGGGTAGAAATGTTACATTTTAAAACAACTAACCAAACATGCATCATTAAACAAGGTATTAAAAAGACATTATCTATTATAATGCTCTATGCACATTTCGATGACCAAGTCATCATCATCTTTGGGTATAACTCCTTTCAAAAAAACTTAAACTATGTTGTAACAACACTGCTACAGGGTCTGTTTTGTAACACTAATGAAATAAATAAAATATCTTAACGAAAAAACTTTTTATTTTAATCCTATTGTACTTTTCGATTGCAAACCAATCATCTTCTGATGAAATTATTATAAAAATAACTCTCAATAGTGGTATTGTTGGTAATTATTCTTGTAATACAATCCTATAAAGCTGATTGCTTCGCAAGCGAAAGGTACATAAGGGTATAAATAAAAGGTTTCTGTGGTAGTGAGGTTTTATGTATTTAGAATACAAAAATACACCACAGTTCAACAGCCCAACTTGGTTAACTTTAAGAACGGTATAGACCTACTCTCCGATGGAGACAATGCCATTAAAGTCTACACATTATTTTAATATAACTTTCTTCCCTAATTAGTTTTATTTCAATGGGTTAATTTGTCATGGTATTAGGTGCATCATTGATATCAGAAAATAAACTTTTAAAATTATTTTCAATTTTTACAGTACATACAAACGTCCTACACAAAAAAATTTATTTAAATAATTTCTAAGAAGAATATTCGTCCACGAACGCTTCTAAAACCCCAACACTTTGCCTTAATGGGAAACTGTAACCAGCTGTAAGGCAGCCAACTCTAAGTGCAAATTATCCACACTTGAACAACAAGAAAACCCATTAAATTCCTTTGAAACATTTTCGCAGCATTTCAAATGGAATCATAAGACGGGTCTTCTTTTTACAGACATTTTAAACTAGTCACAACAGCGATGCATAATTCACCGTTTATTTCGTTTTAGCGAAGGACGTTTGTAAATTGAACTTCTCGAAATGCCCGTTGATAAAATCATGCATTGTTGAAGAGCTCTTTCAAATATTGACAGCTAAATGACGCAATATCTAAAGAGAATTGTGTTAAATACTAGAACAGTAGCAACAAAGTCAGTGTTTAAAAATCGTTTTATAAATTATTTAAACGCAAGTGACGACTGACTGAGTTAAAAATTTGAGAGTGAAATATAGGTAATAGATTTGTATAAAGTTCGAAAATTATTTTAATGAATTATATTGAATTTAAAGTATCACATACTCATAATGACGAAGGATGTAAAAATAATAAAACCTGTTACTGAGCCTTAAATTTAAAAAATTATCTAAATATAAAATACCTTCACTTTCAACACACAAAGTGTTACTTTTTTATATCGCTATGTTATCACATACTACAACATAGGAACAAAGTATCCGTTAGAATGGATTTTGATGTTAAGAAAAAATATGTTTTCTAACAACGGGCAACTTGTTGACAAGTGAAATGACCTCCATTTTGCTATACGTTTATTTATCGAGACCAAGGAGACAGTGTTTCATATCACGCCCTTTCATACTTTATACCTCGCACATTATTAAACACTAGTTTTCTTAACAAATCGGATTATTTTTACAAAATATTAGTTATTTTCATATTCACCTAATATTGTACATTTCATATTTAACCTAAATATAGAAATCTATTATTACAGAATAATTTTTTGTTGTTGCTTTATTGTAAGAAATGTTATTTGGTAATATACTTTAATAAGTGATATTTTTATTATGAAACCTTACCATTTTAAAGTGTATATTGCAAAATGAGGATCAATTTACTTTATTCACAGTTTGACGACGATCTACATAAGCAGATCAATGTCTGTGGCATCTAGATAACCAATAGTTACCTACTGAATTCGTGGAATAGTTGTTTATTTTGCAAAGTTATCCCAGTAAAAACTCATTACTTAGGCCAGAGTTAGTGAACAGAGAAATGAAAGGTGATGTCATTAAATCTATTGAGGGCTTATGGTCATGAAAATAAACAACAACACGCTAGAAAATGGAAAAACCCGTTCCTCAGTTATGGTGTTTAGCCGTTAAAGTCTCTACTGATTTTTAAAGGAAACCCGTCATAAGTTTGTTACCGTCGTCCTAGAGACGAAGTCAATATTCCGCTCAACAACAAAGCCAGCATATTTCCAACCCCAGTCACTTATAAAGGCTCACCCAATTAGCCTCGACATATCAGCGTAATTTCGACTCGCCGTTAGATTAATCCAACAGACAATAAATTTGAGGTCCTAATTCGGTTACACGAAGCCTTCTCATCTAATTTGAATCTCGTCCTGCGCCGTCCATTTGTACTTGTAATGCAAACTCGGCTAATTACGTACCTTGGCTGCGATCAGTTCTACCCGTTAACCAAGTTTCCATGTATTAGCAATTACCTTTCGTCTGCGCAGGACATTCCTTTCTATACGTTTGTAACTGGTCAGTACCAATTTAGAGTACAATCTTGAAACAGAACTGACAAATTCAGGAACTCATAAATAAAAACATCTATACGAACATCAAAATAAAGACAAAGCCAAATAAATACAAAGATTACGTTGTAGGTAATTAGTAATTCTTAACGTCTTATATAGGTAATTTAAAAAAAAAGATTAAAATACTCTTCTAACCCTGTATAGATATCCCTATGTCCTGTTACAAATTTCTTCTACACGATATTATTGTTTGAGTAGAAAACACAAGAAAATAAAAAAAATATACAAACTTTGGAGATAGGCATTCGAGAATAACGTTTCCAATATTCTGGTTTATTTGGGCATTACGTGCCCAAATATATTACCCTCAGATGTCCTGCATTAACTGACCAAATATTTCCCCTTTATGGGCATTTACTTTAGTGTATCCATTATAACCCTATTAGGCGCAGGTTATATCGCCTAAATGTGCACGCATTGTAACAATGTTTAGAGATTAGGCATTGGCAATTTGCTGGCAAATTTAATGACATTATGGCATGTGTTATAAAATATATCTGACCTTTTCTTATTGATAGGTGTAAATAATACTAAAAAAATGTACACAAACTCACAATAAGTACTGTTTAATGCATTTCGAAAACACGATCACCATCTTCATTTAATTTACGTATAATTT
Organism: Prosapia bicincta; assembly: GCA_036971475.1. Classification (NCBI taxonomy): domain Eukaryota; kingdom Metazoa; phylum Arthropoda; class Insecta; order Hemiptera; family Cercopidae; genus Prosapia; species Prosapia bicincta. The sequence goes on along the minus strand of JBAIZL010000006.1, from coordinate 66,116,778 downwards.
ACCAAACCAGAATTATTAATCAAACATTAAAAATTATATTATGATCAATTTATATTTACAATATGTAATATCACTAGTAACGAAATTATGGGCTACATACATTTTTTATTGTATAGAAACATGTCGAAAATTTAACTCGTGGTAATTAAATTTTGCTAAAAATATTTCTTTTAAACAAGGAGACAATGACTTTTACCTACATTCAGATTCACGCTAAAATGGTGTCATGCCTGAAGTAATGTCTAAAAAATTTAGGAAATAAAAATACTGGTTTCCGGTGACATTAGTAGAAAAACCGAACTCAAAAAACAGAAAAACATAAATTGAAAAACCAAAATTCAAAACTTCATATCTAGTTTCCTCGAAAATAGGATTATTTGTGATACTGTAGAAATTTGTAAGTGTCTAGAAATGTTCTAATAAAAATTATAAGCAGTTTGATTCTGATTTTAATGACTAAAAGAGGGGGTACAAAACGAACATAATACAAAACGACATTAACTACAAACTAGCGTAGACTACTATTTTATATTCTTAGTTAAAAGAAGTATTACACACGAATATGTAGAAATAAATTAATCGAGCTATATATTTTTATATATTTACTTTTAAATATCAAGTGGCCTAAATAATTCATAAATCTAGTTTTAAAATAAATTAGGATAAAGAGAATGTCAATTTGCGAATCGAATATAATTTATTGAAAAAGGATCGGTGACGTGTCGAAAAGTAGTTTGTTTTGATTTTCATACCTAAATACATATTAAACAAATTTTACTTAAAATTAAAAGAAATTATTACTAAATAAAAATTATATTACCTGCTACAAAGACACAAAAATTTCCTAAAAAAATAAATAGAAACACTCATTCTTAGTATTAGCTGTTGGTAGTATTATTAAAAATATATAATTAACAAATTAATAATTTGTCTATACTTTTTACAAACAAATCCTTTGTATAAACAGCACTGGCACGTGTGGACTGGCACGAGATCCTATATCGGGTCTCATTTAGTATTTACCCCAGGCCCACATGATATATGTCAAAATATAACACAGGGGTCATTGGATTATGTTTAAATTTAAACCTCATATTTTGCATATATGCCATTCTTGCCTTAACAAGTAGAGTCTATCTTCTATTAACCATTTTTATTGAGTTCACAAATGGGATCTACGCCTTAAGCAAAAAGAAAAATAATGAAAACAAATTCTAATTTATATTTCCACAAAAAATTGCATATTACACAAATTGGAATTAAAAGTAAATAATGTATTTCAGAAAGAACCTTTACAAAAAAATGCCCTCTACGTAAAAATGTTATAAATGTCACGTGACACAAAAGAATAATCATCTAACTTCTTTTTCGTTTTATGTTCTTCAAAATAGCAAAAGTATTTTCTATAGCAGAGCATTTGTACGTGCCTTTGTTAAGTGACTTTGAGCATACTTCCTCCCACACTTTGCTAAACATATTTTGTAACACAAGCCACAAGGACCTTCTGTGGAAGATACTAGTAGTTGGACCTTTGTGGCTCCTGCAGGTATTTCAGGTACAATACGTTCACTAAACATTAATCCATTATTGCACTAAACATGTCCCGTAGTCGGTAACAGTAGGTTCACAATAAACTTCTTTATACTACACCAGGTCAAATGCAACTTTCCTATACCATTTGCAAGTTCTCTTCAAATATTTGCTATATAATGACAATTAATCTGCAAGAACAATTGTGGGTGTTCCCTTTTTATAGTTCATTACTACTCTAATCTTCAAAACAGTTTGGTATCTTTTGATAACGTCTGTCATATTCTACTGTGTCAGAACCTATTGTGCTCAGCGTCAATATATCTCGCTAGTCCTTCCATTCGCGCACTATAACATTTGAGTTGCTTTTCAACGATATAAAATTACTTCATTTTTGTATCGACAAGAAGTCGCGGGCTCTTTCTTCTATTGCCACGCAGTGTATGCTCAAGATGGGTTTGCTTTGAATTCATGAACTAGATCGATAAATTTGTAATGGTTATCAGTGTAGAGAATTCATCCAAAGTTTAGAAATGCCTCCATCAAATTCATAACTACAGATCTTATCAACGTTTTATCACTAACTGGATGTTAACCACCAATAAATCTCACTATGGAGGGGCACAAATTTTAAATACTTTTATGCCTTAATGATGTTGGCTATTTTAAAACAAATCAATACTAATCTACCACTAAATAGAATGATCGACCTATCAATCACTACCTGCTTTACAGGACAAATTGAATTTATCAACCATCAAATCAAAATTTCATTCCACCTTTTGAAAACTGTCTTGGCTAAAACCTTCATCACAAAAATAAATATTATTTAGAAGCAACTGAAATCGATTTCGAGACATATATTTCCTAGTGAATGTAGATAATATTTTATATTCACACCAATAGAGTCCTACCCACAAAACTATTCCAACAAATGGTTTTACTTCATTGTTAGTGGTAGCAAACCACTTCGTGATTCTTGAAGTGTTTGATGGAGATTGTTGAAGCTGCTTACCATTATATTTAAAGGTCTCTGACATGATCATAGTCACAGTAACTTAGCTAATTTAGAATCTCATAAATAAATTTCAAAACAAAACAAAATCTTTATATTGAATTTTCATAATAACAGCACTAGTGAATTTCTCTATAGACAGCCAATAAAACAAACAAATTATGTATCATATATGAGCAGGTGTACCATCCATAAGTTTTTTTTAAAATACATATTTTCAAATATTTATGAATTTATTGAATTAGATATCTAAATTATGAAAATTAAACATAAAATATTGAGCGTGTAATAACCCTTTTGTTAACAAATTATTTTGAACGCTAATTACGACATTTTAAAGCTTAGAAAGTCAATAAGGTAAACCGGTAAACATGAATAGCGATGTTCCATTAGGGACATCCTGATGAAAACATAGGTACAGCATGAGATTCCTAATTCCATGCCCTGTAATGAATTTAGTTTAGACCACACACGGAGTCTCATGACCCGAATGGGAAACAACGGTTTTAAACATGTGGCAGTCAAGATGTTAAAAAGTAATTGACACAATAATCAACGATATAACTTATTAGAATATAATTACCTATTTTATTTTCATAATTTATCTTTTTTAATTTGATACTCTTTGTTTTGTTACTGTTTTTTTTAATATTTTATTTCTTTCTACTAAGAACTAGTTCAATAACTTGAGTACTTAGGAGCTAGTACTCAAATGAGTTTTTGTACTTTTTTGATATATTTGCTCATATTTGAAATTGGTAATCCAGATACTATCTGAAAATAATTTGTACTAATTTTATGCAAAGCCTAATTTGTTGATTATGTACTTAGCCTTG
>JBAIZL010000006.1:66103397-66108397 GCA_036971475.1 Prosapia bicincta | reverse complement strand
GATCGGGATATCCTAGAACCAATAAAATGGCAACGGAAACTCAAACGGTAAAGTTAAGGAAGTCAAGTAAAAGAGAGTTTATTGAAAGCCACAACTAACAGCAATATAGAATTTTTTCGTTTACAGTAAAATAACAACATTTTATGTGGTATAAATGTAAAAGTGTAAAAAATGATAAATCTACCTAAGACCTGCTGATTCGTAAGTGTAAGGAAAAGGTGTTAAAGTTGGATACATGATACTTTGGGCATGTCTTTGTTGAATAATGTAAGGACACTGAGAAAGCAATTTGCAAAATTATTTCAAATCCATAAAGTGGTAGCACACCTTGGTCTTAGAAACAATATATTTAGCAGATTATTTTAAACAGTCATTAACTTATGAAAGTACAAACTTTAAACATTTCAGCCCCTTCGTTTCGTCATGTAAGGGTTCAAAATGAACGGATTTGGCCATATTTTGATAATAAAAAGCTTAAAAATTGCAAGCCGTCTGCATCAGTTAAAATAATTTTTGAGAATTCAAAATATAAAAATGTATTTCATTTTCTTTGTTTCTTTTACCTTTTTGCACTTATTAGGGGCACATTAGGCCTAATAAAAGATCGAAATTTTGTTGCTGCTCATGACGAGCTGGTTGTTAATTACTTATTACACTTTTGCTATTACTTGAAACCAGACTTTTCGTTAAATAAAAGTCTGGTCGCAAGTAATAGCAAAAGTGTAATAACAAATAAAAGAGTTATCGAAATTTTAATTTAAATGGTTATAAAAACAAATCAAGATAAAAACATTTTTAAATGAGATTTTCAGAAAATGGATTTGTGCCCATATATTTGGACCGAACCTATATGATCCATGGATACGGTTTTAAAGGATAGATTGGATGTTTTATAAAAAATTTTAAAAGATTTAACATTTTATGCGATTTAAAATTAATATAACAATTGATAACCTACATACGTCAATGCAAAACAAACTTTACACAATATTATGATAAAACAAACATGTACTCTCTAACCAAAGACTTCATTTTCAACTTGAATTTTTGTGTGGGAAGCCGCAACGAATAATGTTCCTACTTACGAATCTTTATCAAAGTATTTTTACTTGATTGCACTAAGTAAGCATAGCCTACTCTTAGCACGAAAAGTTTCACTTCCAATATACAAATACATTTCATTGGAGACAATCTTATGTATTGAGTAGGCCTATTGTGTAAATAATTCTGTTCGTTTGTGAAACATTTTCTTAAAGAGTATAAGAAACTTTTATATAACATTTACTTTACAAAAAAATAAATAAATGGGATGATTTGAAAATGATTTTGTTACGGGTTATGAAAAAAGGTTTCCTGTTTCTAAGTTATTTGATATGTTTTTTTTATATATACCTAATAATGACAAATACTATAAAATGTAAAACCAAGATAGATTTTACAATTATCAATTGTTTATTATATATTTACCTTGTAAAATCAATACTGATAATGAATTTCCTTTGTGTACAAATACATAAAATTTTCGTTTGAATACGATAAAAATTAGGCAAAAAAATTAAAATCGATTTAAATATTGAATAATAGTATTTTTTCTCTATATCCATATTTCATTGTGAGAATAATTTTCATAGGTTCTGTACGCACCAAACCATTTCTTTTCATATAACCTTCCATATACCATAACTATCGTGAACTCACTGAAACCTTAACTATCGGGAAAATAAAATGTATTTTATATTGTTAAACATAATGATAAAACATAGTTTACATATGTCTATTTGGGAACTCCAGGATCTCACATTCGGAACCGAAACAAAGATGTTTCAGATCTAATTTGAAGTGTTTTAATGTTTTGGTCTATAATTCGATTGTATTAAAACAAACTAATAATAAACTATGCATGTAAAGAGGTATAATTATAAAAGAAGTTTGATATCCCCTTGCTTAGTGTTTCATTGCACACTTCACAAGGACAACGTGGTGTGTACAAACGCGTACTACACCTGACCGTGTCGTGAACAATAAGCGAGTCAATTTACAATGGTTCTGTGACGTAATGTAATCCTTACTGGTGGCTTCTATGCCTTCCGAGGAAAATCATCGCTTTTTATTTAAGCTATTGAAGTATGTAGTTAAGTAGGAGAACTAATAAAGCTGTTCTGTTAATATAACAACACAAATATTTTGCATCATTTATAGAACTACAGGATTACGTTTTAGGTAGGGATACGAATATAAATTTTTACTAAAGGCAGAAGAGTAAGGAATAGGGATAATCCTTTACTCGAGGGAATAGGGACGACGTCCTTAGTTTGATAATCTTTATCGAGTCTTATGCAGGGGGATGAGTATTTATAGTAGGGTTTAAGTAGGCACTAGATGGTTATGGAACTAGTAATGGCAAACAGCGATATTCCGAATGTTTTCCTACCTTTTATTCAACCATTAAAGTACGGATGAAGCTTGGTGCTAATACATAAACTTTCTTGAACACGTTGTGGGACGAGAAAGGCATGGTACTTTCTACAAGATCCTAATAGTATTATAGAAGCCACTATTACTAGATTTAGATAGAAAACTAATTTCCCACTGGTATTGGTGATTAGAAAGAATCGAGACTAGCGTAGACAGAATAACATTTTACGTTACACTAAGGATCACAAAATTATGTATCTAATTTGGACCTTTAAAGAGAAAAAACAGGAAACGTTATGGGACTTATTTGGAAATACATTTGGGGATTACTGTAAGGGAGAGCAAAAGTAAATAATATCATGAAAGTAAACAGACTCAGAATTTTAGCGAGAGGTAATCTGATATAAAAAATTCAAAAGTTAAGTAAATAAGGTCGTTGATAAATGTATTTTCATTTATTCCTTAAACTAAACAAAGGTTTTTTTACTGGAACATTGAATACATATTTCACTTTTGCCAGGATAACTGGTTCAGTTACACAGTATTTTAAAATCAAATTGAATATACAGTACATTTTGTCATCAATATAATTTTATCTCGTTCTTTCTAGTCGTTCTAGTATCCTAGTAATTTTTTAAGAACCATTTATGGTGCCTGGTAAATTTCAGGCTGCGTTTGACCAAACCAATTGTTTGCCAATAAAATGGATATAAATTACCAACCTAAATTCTTTCTTAAGCAAGTACTAGGCTATGAGTCTATTAAAGACATGATGAAAACTATTTGCCGATGTGGACTGTTTGTATATAATAAGATAATTCCCCATTAATTTTACTGTCAATACAGCTTTGACGTTTCGAAAAACTCCATCTTTACTACGAACATCAGTTCACCTTACGAATATAGCATATACACTATAAAGAATTATTTTACACCACTTGTGTGAGGTGGAGTCTAGAAACAGACAACGCCTTACCGAGCTTGATTGCGTGTACTACAGATTTGGAGAGAAATACACTGCTTTATACTCTTCTCAATTCCAAAAAGAAACAACACAAAAATGAGACTTAGAGAGCCTTTGCAGAGTTCTTTGATGAAGCTTATTTGGTCCTGTAATTTGCATCGCGAACGTGTCCACACTCCCTAGATTATAAGAAGACGTATTGCAAAGAGGTCTCTAATCATGTACTGCCCTCTGTCATCACGCAGTGACTGAAGTACAGAAAAAGGAAACTTGATGTTCGTTTTAGCTTTTTATAGAAAATTCTACTTGCGTAGGAAGTATATTACCGAGGAAAACAAGACGCAAAATCATGCCTCCCCTCGAGAAACATTATCATTACGTGTAATTATCTGAATAATTAAGTCTCCTGTTAATGTCATACGAATGTAAACAACATATAAACATAAATTACATAGTTGAAATAGTCATCATACGCGATAAGTATTTATTTTCTGTTGGTTTGAAATACATTTTTAATAGTTCCAGTAATTTTGTGAAATATACCGATTATGAAAATTTCGATGCTATTTAATTTATTAGGGTAGGCCACCTTATGTCACTACATTTATTCAATTCCCAGGAATAATGAAGTGTATAGAGACAGCGCGTGTAGAAAGAAGAATGTAGAGAGGCAAGAGGAATTATTGAAAAGCTCAATGTAATTGATTATGTTGAAGATTTGTACGTTTTTTTTTGAATCCTTGGATTATTTGAACCTATAAGTTATTGATTAGGTTTCTGTAACGTAGCCCAAATCCCTGCTTTTATTCCTCACATGTCTTTAATCCGTATCAGACAATCTTTTATTTTGCTCTTTGTCAAATTCTTTTCTCTAGCATACGTTCTATAACTGTCCCAGTGTTATCCATCATATAATTTGCCTTCTCAGCGTCTTTTTTCAGCGTTTGCAAAGCTCATGAATGCATAGGGATATTTACCACTCGTTTTTGTATAAGTTAATATACACATACAAATTTACGCACGTAGACATATACATCAAACACACACACACACACACACACATATATATATATATATATATATATATATATATATATATATATATATATATATATACACGCACATATATATTTATATATATAGAATTTAACATACTGGATCAACAGAAATATAGAACTAATTATTGATTTGTTATAATTTTTAGACCTAAATATTTTATTCTTTCATACAAACGGCTTGTTTCAAAACGCCTCCTTAAAAGTATGTTCATTAATAAGTTTAAAACATTAGTCATTTATTCTATCACTACGTCCTTATCGAGAGCGATCCCCTCTTCCCGGATCGTTCTGACATTCGTTCAGAATTCACCTAGTTTGTCTTTCTTCTTCTGCAATAACCTTTCTCTATTATTATCCTCAATAATATATTGGTTTAAAAATATTTTATATATATATATATATATATATAATAAATTAAAAATATTTCAAAAACAAGAATACTTTTAATGAATATACATTCATTAAAAGTATTCTTGTTTTTGAAATATTTGTAATTTATCAACTATATTACAAGAAAACATATCACAATATTTAATATATATATATATATATATATATATATA
>JBAIZL010000006.1:65883397-66098397 GCA_036971475.1 Prosapia bicincta | reverse complement strand
AAAATATATTTTAAATAATATCAGCTATTCTAAGACGGTTTGGAAATTTACTAAATGTTTTATTCAAATATAAGTAGGCCTATTACTGTTAATGTTTACAATACTCCTTCATCATAAGCCAAGCTTATGTTCTTCATTTGAAAATATAAATAGAGAAAATTCCATAAAAACAATCTTGTTTTGAAATGAAAATAAAATATCTCGCCTGTTATGCTTTCTCATTAACAGTATTAGGTAATCTCTCTTGTACTCCCCTTGAAATTGAGGCCATCTTGAATCAAGAATAGCTTTCTACACTAGTGTCTAGCTGTTTTGTAGTAATGAAAATAAAATATCTCGCCTGTTATGCTTTCTCATTAACAGTATTAGGTAATCTCTCTTGTACTCCCCTTGAAATTGAGGCCATCTTGAATCAAGAATAGCTTTCTACACTAGTGTCTAGCTGTTTTGTAGTAATGAAAATAAAATATCTCGCCTGTTATGCTTTCTCATTAACAGTATTAGGTAATCTCTCTTGTACTCCCCTTGAAATTGAGGCCATCTTGAATCAAGAATAGTTTCTACACTAGTGTCTAGCTGTAGTAATAAACTACGGTATTAACCAATCGACCCCGATAGAAAGTGGTACTAACTCGGGTCAGCAACCTTGCATATACGACGGCATAATATATACCTCCCATTATTCCTGTACCAAGAGTTTAAAGTCCTTACCATAATCCTATCCTAACACATAATCCTCTACAATCATTCGTAGGCGATGATGTGAATTCTGGTTGATCGCTTTAAAACTAAAAACTAAGTAAACAGTTGTATTTTAAACAAATTGAACTTGGCAGGCGCAAATTTCAAGTTCACTCAACAGTATTTGTTTATCCCCCGACGATTTTGTATGTCTCGTTTGAATATCGCGTTTCCGTTGGGACTGGAAATTATAAACCACGACAGTTTGCTTCTCGTGCGAAGTATTATTTTGTTTAAAACCAATCAAGTTTAATCACCGACGGGAAGCTTGTTTAATTTCCAGCATTCATTTTAACAATTTGTAAACGGGAAATGGGAACGGAACCGCGTCTCTGATTAATGCAAATCCTACTTTATCTCCAGTTTACTGTACACTCCGCTACGCGTGCTTGTATCTGTGACGCTATATGTTGTAAACAGATTCTGCTCGTACGAAATGATCACCAATCCTACCCTGCGCATTAAATTCACGTAGATACAAATTACGCTAAAATAAATCTTGATTAAAGTGATGAGGAATATTTTGTTTTTATTTATATTACGACTGTTTAAGCTTGTTTCCGAATTAGTTCTCATTTTAACAAGGAGATTAGAGCTATTTATCGTAGAGCCAATGTAATGCAGAACTTCGCAGTGACACCCACCAATGATGCCCTATTTTGGTAGAAGTTGTCACCTCCCCGAAATGTTCGGCACTAGTCCGTCGGTTAATATTACTAACATAATAACACGGATTGTATATAAATACCAGAAAAGGTTTTATAGAAAATTATTAAATCGTCTAAGTACTATTTGCTATTATTATTATTAATATATATTATCCAAACATATGTTATTAGCTGGTAAGCAGAAAAAAGCCTAGTTTTAGATATTGTAAAAGTATAGACTCGAGGTTTTCTGTGTTTAGGAGATACTGTTAGTTGAAAAGTTAAAAGGTTTTTTTTAAACTATATAAATTTCTAAACTGCTAATTGGAACAATAGACTGACTGACAGGTAGAGGGATCAGGATTATATCCTATTATTCCAAAGTCATAATCGCCGAAATCCCCAAACCAGTACTTTCCCATACTAAGCGCTTGTGGAGGGTGACCAAGAAAATAAAGGCAACCCAAGATTGGTGGATAAGAAAGTAGAATAAGAAGCGATGCAAGGGAGGAACTATCGAGGAGAGGGCAGTTCAGTTTTGGCAGCCGAAGAAGGAGATCGAGGAGACGGACCAGGAAGTCAGAGAGAGTAGTAGGTCAAGCAGCTGGAGAGGAGTCCATCCCTATTATTCAGAGGCGGGAAGATCAAGTCCCCGCTAGAAGGCTAATTACTTTCCGCCCTCCGGTAAAAGTGGTGGTAGGATTGAAGGTCCTCACGTAATCCTGCCAGGGTCCGTTGTAAGTTATTTTAGCGAGACTGGGCTGAAGGTACCCGCCAGAAGCCTAATTACCTCCCGCCCTCCGGTAAAAGTGGTTGTAGGATTGAAGGTCCTCACGTAATCCTGCCAGGGTCCGTTGTAAGTTATTTTAACGAGACAGAGCTGAAAGTAACCGCCAGAAGCCTAATTACCTCCCGCCTTCCGGTAAAAGTGGTTGTAGGATTGAAGGTCCTCAGGTAATCAAGTCAAGGGCCAGTTGTAAGTTGTTTTAGTGAGACTGAGCTGAAAGTAACCGCCAGAAGCCTAATTACCTCCCGCCCTCCGGTAAAAGTGGTTGTAGGATTGAAGGTCCTCAGGTAATCCTGTCAAGGGCCAGTTGTAAGTTGTTTTAGCGAGACTGAGCTGAAGGTCCCCGCTAGAAGCCTAATTACCTTCCGCCCTTCGGTAAAAAGCAGATACACGCACTCAGGTCATTGTTGTGGCGTTAGTCTGTCTCTACCCTCTCCTCGATCGATACCTATTTTGCGTAAACAATGCATTACATATTCATAATGGATTCCTATCACTGTTGTTGTATCTATGTTTATATCACTATGTATCTATGTTTGTATCACTATGTTTCATATCTACTACCATAATACGAATTATATAAACACTGCAAAACGTTTCTACGAATTTTTTTCGATGATTATATTTCGTTACGAAATATTTGCAACACTGTGCCCTATCTAGTAATGGTATCTGTACCTAGCGGTTACTAAAAGAATATCACGGGAATTTATTCATGCTTTTTTTCAAACTAATAATTTTAAATTACATTTATTATGTATTTTTATTTGGTACTGGATTCATAATTAGGCTTGGATTTTGTAGAAAATTAAAAAACAAATATTTAGAAACTATATAAGAAACAATATAAACAGGTAAAGCAATGAGTTAAAAATCGAGAGTAGATGTTACTAATAATAGTCTGCGTGCTTTGTAACATACAAGTTTTCCATTTGTCAATTAGATCAACTAAATTAAAAATACCTATTTAAGAGGGAAAACAAGATCATAATATATACAAATAAATATTTAAATATGTACGTCTGGGCATTTAATTTGTAAAATGACAAAAAGGTTTTCTTCAGGATTTAAAATGAACAGGATAACAATTAAAATACACATTTTGATCATTTAAAACAGCGGTTCTCAACCTGGGGGCGCGCCCCCCTGGGGAGGCGTGGAATAATTCCAGGGGAGGCGTCAACAAATGTTTTAAAAAATTGAATTTGATGTTGGACACAAACACACAATCATTGAAATTTCTTTATAGCTTAATAGAGCTATACAGCTCTATTTCTTTACTCAATAAAATGTAAGTGAGCGTCTGTCCAGGCGTAAGAAACTAGCTGTGACTCAGCATAGCAGGGTTTTTGTTTATTACTAGCGTGGCGGGGCGTAGTTGCCTTAAGAGAATGATTCCAGTGGAAGTTTTCGAATGGAAATTGAAAAGGCCGTTGAAGCTGCTTACAAAATTGCCTTGTTGATAGCTAAAGACAAGAAACCCCAAACAATCGGTGAGTCACTCATAAAACCTTGTTTGCTTACTGCTTGTAGTACTGTGCTCGGTGAAGACAGCTACAATAAAGCTGCCAAAATTTCTTTATCTAACGATACAGTCAAACGTAGAATTGATGACATGGCTATTGATTTGAAAAATCAACTGGTGCAAAAGCTAAAAACTCCCCATTCTTTGCATTGCAGTGCGATGAAACAACAGACATTTCAAAACAAGTACAGTTGTTGTTTTACTGTAGATATATAGATGAAAAGAAATTCCTTGAAGAAATACTGTTTTCAAAAAATCTTTAAACAACAACTAAAGCAGTCGATATACTTTCTGCTCTGCAAACATTTTTAGAAGCTAATGAACTTCCCTGGGAGAGTTATTGGAATATGTACTGAAGAAGCTCAAGCTTTGACAGGTTGCCGATCAGGATTTATTGAATTGGCTAAGAAAAAACCCTAAAATAATTGGATCCCATTGTATCATCCACAGACAAGCTTTGGCTTACCAGACTCTCCCTGAATCACTTAACGCTGCTTTGAACTTAGCAGTTAAAGTAGTGAATCATGTCAAATCCAGTTCTTTGAACACCAGACTTTTTTGAGTGTTGTGTCAAGAACTGAATAGTGATCAAGAAACACTTATCTTTCACACCGAAGTTCGTTGGTTGTCCAAAGGTAATATGCTTGCAAGATTGTTCAACTTGAAATCAGAAGTTGAAATCTTTTTGATGAGTTCAAGTGAAGAACTGTACAAGAAATTTACAGATTACAAATTTATCTTTTACCTGGTATATTTGTCAGACTTTTTCGAAACAATAAATCTTCTGAACCTAAAGCTACAAGGTCAGAAAAGTACTTTGAAGAATTATGACTCAATTAGGAGTTTTTCTGAGAAGATGGGTCTTTGGCAACGCCGCCTGCACATTTCGCAGCCGAACATTTCTTCCTTTCCAAAATTAAACAACCTCCTCGATGGTACTCAAAGTCTTCCAAAATACCTAGTAAATTAAATGAAGGACCTAATATCTGAGCATTTGTTGTCTCTGAAAAACAAAATCGGAGCCTATGTCCCAGATATAAGCTCGGAAAACTGGGAATTCAAGTTAACAAGAGACCCCTTTCAAATCAACATTGATATACTTCCTGATCACATTCAAGAACAAACAATTGACTTGCAATGTGATTCCAAAGCTAAATTTGATATCCCATACACGTATCTCGAAGATTTCTGGCTACTATATCTTCCTGTTTACCCAGAAGTAGCAATGGAGGGAGTCAAGTTGCTTGCACAATTTTCATCAACACTTATCTATGCGAGACAGGATTTCAAGCCCTGGCTAATATAAAATATAAATATCAAACCAGACTAGATGTGGAAGGTGACCTGTGGTGTTCTTTGTAAAAATTTCATCCAAACATACAAAAAATAGTTAACGAGAAACCGTGCCAGCCCTCACACTAGCACTACAAAAGTAGCGAACATTTTTCTGGTTACATTATTGATATTTTGTTGTGATTTTTTTCGAAGATTTGTGTAAATAAAATTTGTATTTGAGCAAATATGATTTTATATTCCTTACCCTTACTAGAGTATGTCTAGCCTAAGTTCAAAGTCATTTTACTCAAACATAATATAAGTAAATTTATCATATATAAGTCTAAATTAACTTAATTCGTAAAGGAAGGCGTGACCTCACACCAAAGTGTGAAGGGGGCTCAGAGCCTAAAAGGTTGAGAACCCCTGATCTAAAACATTAACGTCATAAATATCTAAATAAATTGAAAAACTACAAAATAACTGAAAATATCCTATCGTAACACAAAATAACTATCTAAATCGTAAGGAATCCTTTCGTAAATAGCAGAAATCTTTTCACGAATGTACCAATAGGTTCATGAATGGGGAATCGTCAATACGTTCTAGTAGCAATTGAGTCACGAAGTGTTGGTACCTTGGACTATAAATAACTGCATGTAATATTACAAGGAAGCGTGGTTGGCAGAAGAAAAGAGGATAGAAGAGTCTCATGGTTAAAGAAGATTAGAATGTAGATATGTTGAATATCTACGACAATGTTTAAGATGAAATCATAAGTATGGTTTCCAAAATTTGGAACTGTTTTAAAAAGTGATTGCTAGAAATAAAATACTCTCCAAGCTGACGTTGGGGAGAGGAATGCCTCGTGATGAAGTGACGCTTTTCCAAACTAGTACAAACTGCTGTCTTTTTTCTTACAACAAATCTAGGCCTACATTTTGTCTGCTCTAGTAATACAGATGGATTGAACATTTTTCAGGGGCTTTATCTGACTCTGCATACTATTACTGAACGTGTTGATTGGTAGCAGAATTTTTTTCTATGTTTTTTGAAATTTTCTAATTAACTAGCATTTTTTTGTAATAACACCATAATCTTCTGATTTTATTTTAAATACTTTTAAAATATAATATTCAAGATAGTTAATACAGTTACAAAAGTAAAGATGACTAATGAAAATAAAGTGGGTAATCAACAACAAATAATAATGAGGGTACACAAACTCCCAATCCTAAAAATAGGGATAGAAAAACTAGAATCATAATTATAGATTAAAAAAAAGACAATAATATTATTAATGAAATTACAACAGCGTCTAGAAATAATTATAGGGGTCAAAACCCCGATTTTTAATGGAAGGCAAAATCCTAATTCATAACGCGGGTACGAAATATCAATCTTTTAAGAAGTTACAAGAAACACAGTAATATTAATAACGCATAAAAAGTAAATCCTAATAATAGACATATAATACAATAGTTACAATACAATATGGGGATACAATAGTCCTCAATCATAATAATAGTGGTACAAAATCTAAATAAAAATAATGGAGATACATACGCCAATCGTAGAAGGGGTACAACAAACCCCAATCATATTAACGCAGGTACAATAAACCCCAGTAGAATTAACGGAGGTAAATAATCGGAATCATAATATTACTGGTCCATACCCTAACCCTTATGGGGTAAAAGTCCCCATTCGTAATAATAAAGGTAAAAAGAAAACACTCATAATAATAGAAGTATAAACCCCAATAATGTTGGAGGTACAACAAAACCCCAATCGTATTAATGGAGGTAGAAAACCCCAATAATAAATAATAGAGTTCCAAAACCTAATCATAAATAGGGTACAATAAACCTCAACCTTAGTAATGGAGGAACCAGAAACCCATCGTAATAAAACTAGGTATAAAACACTATTAACAATGTCGTAAAATAAACCAATCGTAATAATGGGAATCCAAATGGGGAAAAATTGCTAAAGGGATTTGTAGGAGATGATGCGATAATATCCCATTTGACTCTATCGTTTCACATTACATCAGATAAATTATGCATAGACAGCCTCAAACGATGTTTTAAAATACATCGTTAAAGTTTATTCAAAATGATTTCTTAAAGACAGTACTAGAGATTTATTGGCAAATAAAATTCTCCTCTTAATTAATCACGTATTTAAATTAATAAACATTTAAATAATAATGAAACATTAATTATATTACGAGTTAGTTCGTGTGAATTCCTAATTTTGTAATGTTTGTTCATATATGCAATTAAAAGTTTCGTATCTATATTTTTCAGTCTCTCACTTTTGTTTGCAGCACTAAACCGTTCAATTTCGCCTTAGAATAAATCATGCCGTTTATTTACGTCAAATTACCATTTAATTAACGTTGCCAGCATTGCTTTTGACAGTTACAACGGTGATTTCCGCCGGAAGCGGAAACTCAAAAACGCAATTTGTTTTGCACCTCGGGCGGAATTATTTTTATAAAGCCGTTGTCGTGTTTGGAGTAGAATTAGTAACAAGGTGTTTTCATTTCTAGGCGCTCATGGCGGAAGATTTTATGCACTGAATAATTGAAACAGAACTATTCGCGTTAAACACAGATCTACATATGTATTTGAGTTGATGGCTTTAGTAACCAACTTGTGAGGCATCTTAGAGTATAATAAATCCTCCCAGAATAACGAATATGAAATGTTGCCACATCACCACTTTCCGGCCATATGTTGATATGTTCTGTTAGGACAAGAAGCATATTAACTGTTATATACTCGTATAAACTTATCTTACACATATAACATCTCTGAAATATCATTTGATCCTATTTTATTACTGATCCTGTTTACAAATTGTTGATTTCTAAAACCCAATCCGGGATATAACACTGTAAATAGCGTTGACAGAAATACTATGGGCTATAATTAAGTTCATCTGGGCATAAAATATAAAACAATGCTTCGCGGCGGAAGAAAGCGGATGGGAGCTATGGTGACTTTAACACGTCGAGTGATATGAAACACTTTGATAAAAAAAAATAGATGTAGCAAATAACTATGAATAATCGATAGCTGCAAAAATCGGGAATCTTTAGAGAGTGCGTAATAGAGACTGACGCGCAAGCGATTATCTTAAAGTAAACTTCTACAGGCGACGAATATAAAGTAATGAGAGTAAGAGGTGCATACAATATAACAAATACCAACAGTTTGTAACTGGAGAAGATATGTGTTTTTAAGGCTGATTGTGTTCCTGGTACGGCTTATATAAACACATATACAAGAAATGATAAATCTTGTTAATTAACAAAACCTTAATTTTTCTCTACAGTTTTCTAAATTACTTTTTCTACTACATTTGAAAAATATTTCGTCACAAGCAGTTAGATAAGAGTTGATCTTAAAACCTAACCTGACCTGACCAAAACATAATTTTTCTCTTGAGTTTTTAAATTGTTTTCTATCTTACTACAAAACTATTCTATCTTAACTAGAGAGTGTGACTGTCAAAATTTGACTTACATAATATACCCTAACCTAACCGTCTCCTAAATTTTAAACTGGTTTGATTTTTCTAGGTTGTTTCCGTTCAAATTCTCGATTTGTGAGTGTTCTAACGTGAAGAGCTGTTTGAAGCTAATATCGCCTGAGCTTTGCTCTAGGTGCCTGAGATTAATCACAGATCGCGAGTGCTTGATTTCTCATTGTGTTACATCTGTCCTCTAGGGCTACGCGACGATACTCCTTGTAATCTAGCTTGATAATTTAGCACTATTCCAATAGTTTAGTAAAATTACCATTGCTTTAAAAACATTAATATTCTATCTTATTGTATTCTTCAGTTTCCACGCAAGTACTCAAATAAAACGCGATTCCGATTTCCATTAATTGTAACATAATTTATAATATTTATGTTATGAATATATATTTATTTGTTCTTAAATGTATCGAAATGTGAGCTTAGCTAGTTGGTGAAACTATTCAATAATAACAAATCACTCACTCACTATGAATTAGTTAATCTTCCCATGAAGTGTTTCATGACAAAATTACTATTATCAATGAATATAGCTGAACAAACTCTATATTAATACAGTTTAGAGTTTGTTTGTCTATATTGATTGATGATAATGAATAGGTGTTTTAAATACGGTTTAGAAAGTAAATTATTGGTTGAAAGCGGGCTGTCAGTATTATTTAATTGTTATTGATAAATCGTTTAAAACCTTTTATTAGAAACACGCCTCTATCAAACATTTGACACTATGTTTTACATTTCACTAAACAATACATTGTACGCAAACACTGAACAACGATAAATCTCGCCAACAATCAATTTTACTGTGTAAATAATGTCGCTGATGACGACTTAATTCGCCTTCCAAAGCAACACCACAGCGTTCAAATCGAAACATCGAGCCCAAGGTAAAAGCTAGATTAACATCTGTGTTTATCGATTCATGACAAAAGAAAAGGAGAGACTAATCGACTCAGACGCGATAAAATATGACGTGTCTAACACAAGCAAAGCGGGAAACAATACGCGTCACGCGATGTTAGCCTCACGCAGCCTGAGCTGAGCCCTCATAGTAACGCCTGCGATCACCAGGCGCACATGGATACCCTTGTGGAATTGTTACTACATTTCCAAACAAAGGTCGAGATAAGAAGTAGATACCTCTTCCACGACTTTCAATATAGATTCAGGATAAACTGAATGTGCGAAACTTTTAACACGAAACCACGGAAAGATAACAAATAATTACAAAAACAAGAAAAAATGTATAAACTCGCCGCTAAACAGAATGATACTAAATGATAAAACATACCTTAAATTGGTAACTAGAACATTACTTATACAACAAAGTTAATTAGTGAAATACACCGATATTACAGAACTGCCCGCAATACATCAAGTGATAGAATGAATTTTTTTAAAAACCTTAAAACATACCAGTAAAAATTAAAAAAGTCAACTCTAAATCTCACTACACATTAGTTTATTAAAACAAACATACTAGTTTATTAAAACAGACTAGTATCGATGACGATGTCGCCTTCATCAGTGCTAGGGTAATACTTTACAAGCACTTGTGAAGGGGACATCGTCGTCGAAAATCGTCTACTTGTTTTAATAAATTAGTGTGTTCGTTTAATTAAACTAAAGTGTAGCGAGCTTTAGAGTAAACTATTTTAATTTTTACAGCTGTGACTTCTCACTAGCTAATCTCTAATTAACTGGACCTTAAAACATGTTTACATTATAACAAACCATATTTACACAGCTATGTAGACCTATATTTCGCTAACACATGTAGCATAATTTGAAGGTTTTATATATATATATATATATATATATATATATATATATATATATATATATATATATATATATATATATATATATATACTAAATATACCTGTAACCTTCTGATTTGTAACCTTCCGACGCTTTTTGTTAGCAAAATGTACAAATATCTTGTGTAAGTATTTGTAGCTTACGTTTTTAATTGTTTATTAGAATATAACTACACTAGTTTGCTATCGATTGTTTGTTGTGTCTAATATACTGACTTAGTGATGAGTTTGGTAGAAGTTATTAGTTAGGTTCATTAAAGTTATTTAAACTTTTTAAATGTAATAATTATTAAAATATAAAAGGATAAAGCTGTAATAATAAATAGGGTTATGTTTCTTTCTATGCGGCTTCAATTTTATGCCATTTATATAGGATATTATAATAGAGCATAAATAAGCAACTTTAAATAATAAAGGTTTTATTACTGTATTTTACAATTTTATCGGCTTTTTAATGACCAACGTGATTTTATGTCTCTGATAAAATGTTTGATGTTTCGCTACTCTTGGCAGTTTTACCACTTCTATATTTTATTATTACTAATCTATTGTTTAATGTTTTTATGTAACTGTAACTGGGGTTTTATTGAAGTTTTATATCAATATTTTCAAGATTTAATATAACAGAACCGAAAAGTATTTATAATGATATTATAGGTTTCGAACCGAGGTTTTAAACTGCAAACCATAAGGGGCCAAATTTCAGATAAGAATATTGATATAAAAGAAAAGAAGATCATGATATACGCAGCCTTCAGAAATATTTAAATGAAAAAACATACCTGCTAGGGGTAGATAAAGAAGTACGCAGTAAAACATAGGTAAAAGGGAAGGATTTATTGGGGGGGGTAGTAATTGATTATACAACAAAACAAAAATAAAGACACAACAACAATAAAAAATATTATTCAATGCCTTTTTAAAAATAAAAAAGTGAACGTTTGGAGAAAGTTTTAAAAAAGTGATTAAAATAGTAAATATAAAAAATAAGTAATTAAAACAAAACAAAAACGGATGTTTCTAAAACAATTTTTTATTTGGATATTTTGATGGGATTTTGTTCCTTGATGTCTAAGTTTAAATTTTGAAAACTTTTATAATATATATATATATATATATATATATATATATATATATATATATATATATATATATATATATATCTATTCAACAGGCATAATTATATGAATCCCATATGATTTGTGTTTGTACTTGAACAATGAACATTGAAATGAATGTAAGCAAATGTTTTTTCATACCAAAATTAAATTATAGAAATGCCTTTTAAGAAACATAAATAATTTTGTGCCAAAATGTAATTTATAATAAAGAAAATAAAGTAGTATATATATGCATATTTTTCATGGAATAACGCCTTTCAAAAGTGATTTTTAAGAACTTGTAGGGTTTTTTGTATGGTATTATAGGCCCTATATGATTTTTTTTCTTTTCATTTACGGGGGTGTATGCGCACACGCAGATTACATGATCATCATTGCACAGGGTCACGGAATGCCCTTTCATATCTTCCATGCTAAATACATTTCTGCGTGCGACTTTACTAAAGTAATTATGAATCTCATTAATGGCAGCGTCATAGAGACGTCAAAGTAAAGGGTTGTTTTACCGTTAGACATTGACTTTCGATTGCCTAAAGCGAGGATCCACCAGTTTTATTATGTACATATATATTTTCAATGTACAAAAGTAATTTTTCATGATACAACTTCAATAATAAACGTAGTCAGTCATATTTATTTATATCATATAACCGGCGCGGATTCAATGGGGGGGGGGGGGGGTTTGGAGCTCAAGCACCTGACAATAAAGAGAAGTGAACATTTTTAAAATATAAAATAACACGGTGAATGTAAAATAAAATGTCATTTCCGATTCGGCCTTTCTACTCCGATTTAAATCTATTTATTATTTAAAATAATATGTTTACAAATACATATTAATAACTCTATAATACCATACTATATTCATTAATAAATACCCCAATGTAAGAAATAGGTGGTCTGTACTGTAAATATATGGTAATTGGGGCTAATTAATGAATGTGTAATGTCATAGGTCTATGAATAATTCCCTCAGGTAGAACACTCTTAGAGTTATAGCTACTATATATTATAAATACTTTCCGACGGGGAATCTTTCTCCTACCCCCACCACCAAAATATTTTAATGGACTGACCTCTCAAATGTTCTAAACGTGGTTCATTCCATTGTAGAATCATGTTAAAAGTTGTATTTCCAAAATAAATATAATTAATCTTTTCCTGTTATTTATTATTATTTAAACGATGGGGAGAAAATATATGAGGAGGGAACAGTTCCAATTGGTTGTTAGTCGTTACGAAATGTTACAACATTTCTCTAACTGAAGTTGTCAAATACAGCTTTGTAATACACTTTCGACTATTTTTATAATTAAATGATCAAACCCCGCTTTAATCAACTCAGTCTCCCTTTCACAAACATTAACAAATTACAAAAAATCACACCTACCCGCAACAATCTGAGTCTAATCAATAGGCCGCGTATGGAACGAAATGAACCGGCCGCTAAGCCTGGGTTAGCAATGGATTTATTCCGTTGAAACTTTCGTTACAAGGGCGGTACCCTTGCGTC
The DNA here is from genome assembly GCA_036971475.1 of Prosapia bicincta. Taxonomy (NCBI): domain Eukaryota; kingdom Metazoa; phylum Arthropoda; class Insecta; order Hemiptera; family Cercopidae; genus Prosapia; species Prosapia bicincta. The sequence goes on along the minus strand of JBAIZL010000006.1, from coordinate 66,085,416 downwards.
CCCGTTTCCCTGCGCATCCCGGCAGCTGCGCCGAGCGGGGGGGGGGGAGGTAAATACCATTCCGTCGCTGTTTTTTTCAAATCGCTCTTTTTTCTGGATAACTCAATCAATAATTAACTAATAAAGGAAACCGTTTGGATTCAAGCCCTCAGGTGTTTTCGTAGTCATTACCTTGCATTGAACGGGGGTTAATTTCCTTTGTCACTGGATCAATAGCTCGCCATTGGTCAGCGCCAGTTTTATGCTTCGTTTTATGTGTAGCTAATGAAGTACTGGGGGTGGGGAGCCGCTTAAGTGCTACTGAAGTGGAAAAACTGTTTTATTTTTTTCTTTCCCCTAATTATTAACTAGAGCGAGTGATTTGTAGTCGAAAACTACAAATGAAAAATTTGTTTCTAATGAAAAGAAATGAAAGGAAAAATGTATAATACTAAAAGTTTAACCATTTTAATGAGTATATTTTTTATCAAGAAAAATATGATTCCTTTACATATTAATAAACAAGGAATAAATAATGTTCAAAGTCATTCCTTCTTTGGTAGTTAATTAAATAATTACAATTAAACTACTATTAATAGTGTATAATATATATATATATATATATATATATATATATATATATATATATATATATATATATATATATATCACAATATGTGTTCTTGTGTATTAATAAAGAACTAAGTCAAAATACAAATACAAGAATACAAATTCAATTATAATTCTTGTATTTGTATTTTGACTTAGTTCTTTACACACACACACACACACATATATATATATATATATATATATATATATATATATATATATATATATATATATATATGAATATTCTATATTTTGTTCATATTATCAATCTTTTAAATCATTCATTCAAGTTCATATACATTTTGTAAAACCTTTAGATGATGACAATTGACGTTAATCACGGTTATTATATTATTTCAGTAATTAAATTAAAAGGAGTTCATGTCTTTAGGTTGGATTCAAATTGTATGACTACATGTTTTAATGGCTCTCAACTGATATACGTATTACAAACATGTAGTAATTCAGTTGGTGTTTTAGCTATAGACATCAACTTCTTTTAAATTTATTAATGAGTGAAATTTTGAAAAACAGTAGTGCCATCCACTACAGGTTTAAACAATGTTTTTGGAACTTGAGTGGATTAATAAAAAGTATTTGATTAACTATTGAAATTTTGAACAATATTGTATGTATGGAGAGTGTACACTAATAGAAGAAACTACAAAATTATTCTTTAAAAACAAAGTTTGACCTATAAAAATATTTTTTTTTTATACTATCTTGAAAATAAACACTTGATTAGCTGTGATAGGTTTTTTCTCAGGAGTGTTTCAGCACTCTACCAAGCGGTTGCTATTAAACAGTCTACCTCTAGACGTAACGACGGTTAATGTTATAGAATAGCCTATAGATCTTTCCATATGGCTATCCTGTGTGCAGAATGCATGAGGAACTAATATGAAGCCTGTATTATAGGCGCGGTTACTTGGGGTAGTAAAATAAGGCCCAGTACTGAAGTACAGCGGGAAATACTACACTAGTAAATAAGACATTTCCTTATCATTCACACACACGCCTATTTATATACCAAGAGATATCGTGTTACTCTTAGAGTTTTCAAAATACTATTAGAAATATTTACGACAACAAAGAAAGGTTTTCTCCTTCTAACAATAGACTGGCTCTTGACACCGATTCCCACTTTACAACTCCACTTATAACCGCTTTTACACACAAAGATTACTGACCTTTAACTCTGTAAGAGTTTTAGCTCTTAAGCTCTCCAGAGGTGCTATTACAAATAGCCTCATCCCTTAAATATAAAACTTAATATAAGATTTCCGATAACAGGAATATTATTCCTGTGCCGGATATAAAGAGGGTGAGATCCAGTAACACTGAAAGGTAAAGAAAGTGAATCTTATAGTACTTGAAGCTTCCTGACCTAATGTATATATGTTGTGACAAACAAACATGAGGTAAAAGGCTGTAGAGAGGGATTCAGCCCCTACTACACCTCGTACGTAAACAAGGAGTTGATTATTAATCATCAATGACATCAAGAAATTCTTTTTTAAACCAGATTAGTGGGTTAGAATCTCTCAATTCCACGAGCATCATTAAACTAATATGGGATATTAAAAAATGTTCAAAGTCAATTCTTCCTTGGTCAGTAAAGGACCATTTTTGTAAATTTTTATTAAATAATTTATATATATATATATATATATATATATATATATATATATATATATATATATATATATATAGAGAGAGAGAGAGAGAGAGAGAGAGAGAGAGAGAGAGAGACAGACAGACAGAGACAGACAGACAGACACACACACACACACACACATATATATATATATATATATATATATATATATATATATATATATATATATAGTCGAACTTCTTTATAATGAACTTTCAAGCAACCTGAGAGCTCAATCCTTACTACAAATTAAGAACATTAGCTCAACCTGAAGGGGTAGTGACATTACAACACGTGATCAGAAGTTAATCCATTAAGAGCGTGATCCCTAAGAGCTGTCTACCCCTTACAACCCATTCAAGGAGAAGTAAATGTTGAGCTGGTGCAATCAAGTAAGACTAAATAAAATGCCATAATAATCCACTGGGGTAGATATTAAAGGAAAGTTATATTATTGTTTAGGGTATTTTACCAAACAATAGTCTTACTTTTAACCGTTCTAAACAATTAAATTCTAAGCTCTACCCTAAAATCTCTTTAAGACCATTTATGCTCTTATGATAGATAATGTTCGTCTTGATCCGTTACATTTCGGCAGCTATTAACCCACAAGTCTAATTGTATCTATTACAATAACGATCAACAGAATGAATAATTCTCGTTTAGTGTTGATACTATATTATCAGCTAAATACACTACAATTTGTAACATTGCAATTACATTTTATCACTGTTATTTTATATATCTTTTTTTCGAAATTAATTTATAATTATTATCATTTGGTTACAATACGTATTTGAGGAAATTACAACCTTACCCTGTGGTTAGATTTTGTATTTCCAAACCTATGGGTTGGAGTAGGGATAGGGACAGACGATATGCACGATTGATTAACTTTGTATCTCTTAAAATATTGTTACGAAAATTATTGATAAATCTTATGATTTAATAAAGCCTAAAATCTAACACGTTTTATTTATAAACGTAATAAAAAAAATTGTTCTGTGGCCGTGGTTCATTTCGAACGTTTATCGTCATATACTCGTTAAATCTTTGGTTTTACCTCAGAGTCGCGGTAAATGTTACCTAAACTAACTTTATAACCTAATCGAACTATAATGGATGCGAATTTTGGCACTAAGACCAAGACATACAAAAGCAAAAAAAGTAAATTTATGTTTAGGTTATTTTCTTAACAAAAAAAGTTATTTTCTTGAATTTTGTAGTCGATTACGTTTCGTAATTATTCACTTTAATAATAATTTATGACTATCCGAACTTTAAGTTTTGTAAATTTGTGAATACTTACTGGGACATTTATTTTAGAGTTTTATTTTATTAATTAATTCAAATTAATATGAATGAATTAACTCACCCTATTCAATTAAAAATGTGTTCTATCATATAACCTTTATCATAAAATCAGCTGTTTTATGAAATCATGTGCAATCGCTTATTTTAAGCCAAATACGGCGAAATAACTAAATTGCATAACATGCTTCTTTTTGAAACATTTTCCCATATAAAACCTAAATTTACCATAAATTTGATTGTTGAATTATTTGAAAAAAAATGTGATAACATCAAGTCCCAACCTCTAAGTGTAAAAAAAATATATTTTAATTTGAGTGTATAAATAAAATGTATTTTATTAGTAATTGAAAATTTAAACAATGTGTGTGTGTGTGTGTGTGTGTGTGTGTGTGTGTGTGTGTGTGTGTGTGTGTGTGTGTGTGTGTGTGTGTGTGTGTGTGAGTGTGGGTGGTGGGTGAGTGTGTGTGTGTGTGTGTGTGTGTGTGTGTGTGTGTGTGTGTGTGTGTGTGTGTGTGTGTGTGTGTGTGTGTGTGTGTGTGTGTGTGTGTGGGAGTGTGGTTGTGAGTGTGTGTGGGAGTGTGTGTGTGTGTGTGTGTGTGTGTGTGTGTGTGTGTGTGTGTGTGTGTGTGTGTGTGTGTGTGTGTGTGTGTGTGTGTGTGTGTGTGTGTGTGTGTGTGTGTGTGTGTGTGTGTGTGTGTGTGTGTGTGTGTGTGTGTGTGTGTGTGTGTGTGTGTGTGTGTGTGGGAGAGTGGGTGGGTGTGTTTGTGTGTGTGTGTGTGTGTGTGTGTGTGTGTGTGTGTGTGTGTGTGTAGGAGTGTGGGTGGGTGTGTTTGGAGATTTCCATGAATAGTTATTTTGTATATGTAAAAGCCCAGAAAATCCTTTCTTTTTTTAAAGCTTTTACATTTATTTATTTTGGTAAATCCTCTAGTGATTTGCAATAAACTACGGTTTACCCAATATACACGCTTTTACAAAAACATATAGTTGTCTAAACGTTAACAGATTCCGACAAGGATGCAAAGCAAACATCTTAATGCTATAAGTTAAAATCATAATGCTTCTGTGGTGCTAAGAAGGCTAGTATGACTGACCTTAGAGACTGAAGTAGAGGCGTGTGTACTTATGGCAAATAGATTAATATAAACAACAGCTCAGGGACGTACTGTATAAGTTACAACTGATATAGGTCGGGTACGAAGCTTCATGACCCACTTCTGCTACGGAATTACTTAAGGGTAGTGCCCACGCTGGAACCCTTGTTTAAACCTACGTCACTGTTTAAACATTTCTGAAAACACTTGTCTGTTTATCCCAAATGCGAACGCTATGGTAATAAGTACAAGTCTTTGTTTGCGTTTTAAAATAATTTAAAGTTAATTCAAACTTTATTCTACATAAGAATACATCTGTTCTCTACTGTGCTGATCATATCTAGCAACTTTTACTAAAAATGTCAGGGGAGCTATGAGAATACAAAATAATAAATTTTAAATTAGAATTAAAAGTAGAAAATGCTTTTGCAAAACGTAAGGATTTGCGAGGTTTTGTAAATGATGGTTAAGTTAAACGAGCTGCAAACAAAAGAAGCAAGCAAACTATTAGATGTGAGGTTTATTCTCTGGTGCTTTGGAACCCAAAATTGCTTCGGTAATGATAGAACCAGGAAGTATACCTATGAATGTACCATATGAATCTGTATGTAAATAGAAATAGTGTTTACGTTTTCATTTCTAGTTGTAAAAGGAGAGATAATCTGCTAGTGAAATTATGTGTTTAATTAAAGGAATAACTAACCACTTGGTCCCCTAAATATATTGTTTAAATAACTCAAATTTTAAAATATATTAAAATACAAATAAAGAGACCTAGATGAATGTATATATTAGGAGCACACTCGTCGATATTTCAAAAAGAAATTCTTTGCTGTGTATAACGTCCTCAGGAACCGTGTAAGATCCTGTCCGTGTAAATTATATTTTTTATAATTTAAGTGTAGGTGACTTGAAGTAACCAGAAAAATTTGGTTTCGTTCTTTTTATTTAATTTGTTATTTTAAAAAAAGAAATATCCTATCGTTTAATTTAATGAAAATTGTATTTCAATTTATACTTTAGATTGTTATTAGTCCAGCTCAGTCATTGAAAGGCAAAGAGAACAGGTAACCTGACGGGTGGGAGATTAGAGTGCTTCCTAGAAAAACGAAACTTATAAAAAAACAAAGAACCCGACTTCGTGAGGCAAATCCTTATATTTTCCGTTAAAGCAGTCTCCGACGGTGTAAAGTGAAAATCAGATGAGATAGTTTGATGTCGTGCGAGCCAACCGTAACTAAGTAGAACCGAGGCGTTGTTTGTTCTTTTCACTCGACTACTACACACAAGGTAAGGTGGATCGTCGTTAGCATGGGTTAGCAATAGATTTTAATTTTTATCAGGAATCAAGTTTCGCTTTTAACAATTTATTTAAACATAAACAAATGAAACCTCTCAACCACAAATAACTTTCTTCTTTTATTTCAAGGTTTTAAATAAAAGAAGAAAGTAATTTGTGGTTGAGAGGTTTCATTTATTTATGTTAAACATTACGCCACAGCTGTTTCATAAAGTTATGGTTTATTTAAAGTTTAAATTTTGGAACGTAAATAATTTTAAAGAGTAAAATATCTTTATAATTTGACTATTAAAGGGACAATAAAGTACAATGTGCGTACAGTATATTTTGGTAGTATGCAGTAAAGTAAATTGCCAAAGGGAAAGTTTCAAGTGTAGTTAATTGCTAATTGTGAAAATTGCGTAGATGAAGGTAAATTGAGAAATCAGACGGTATGGATTTGCACATTGTTCAATTAACTTTCTTTAGAAAGGTCTTAAGTTCTTCTTCTAGTATGAAGACACAATGTTACGATGGGCTCCAAAGCTATTACGTTAACGCACACAACGTATTCTGAATCATGCCTATTATTTCGTTTATTTTGACAATATACTTTTAAAACGTTAGAATTGATTGTAATATTTTAAAAGATTGTCTGTACAGATGTTTTTTTTTTTTTTTTTGTTAAAATTGTGAGAAATAACGAGTGGCTGCCATCTTGTGTATTGTGTGTGCAATAACATGCCCTTTTGGGGAAGCCAATCTAGTGGTCAACCGAATAGCTAATCTTTTTTGTGTGTGATTTGAGTTGTTCTTTATACTTTTTGTGTTTTTTTGTTTTTAACAAAAATATCTCCTCGTATATTTGGAGTTGAATTGTAATTTACTGCGCGCGCGTGTGTGTGTGTGTGTGTGTGTCATTTCTTACTTTGAAAAAAATAGGTGTAGGCGTCGTTATCATGTTTTATTATCATTTGCGCCATCCTTACGATTTTCTTCATTGCCAGATATAGCCCAATGTTTTTGGAAATATTACTAACGTTTAGATCAATATGAACGCCTTTATCGGTGAAACAGGATCGCAACAAGTAGGAAGCAAAAGCTTCACGTAATATCACTTAGTGTCACTTAATAATAACATAAATCTGAAAAGAAACCTAAATAAACAAGGTTTATATACACTAGTATAAACTGAAAAACGTTATAGAAAAAAATACTAAAGAAGAATAAGAAAAATGCACACGAAAGGCACCTAAGCAACTTTTTTTTATCCCTTCATCCAAAGAACTCTAGGATAAAGGCAAAAGTTAGGGAGAATCTACAGTTCAGCATGTGCAATCAAGTAGTAAGGAATACAACCTGATACTTGTAACTAGCGCCAGACCCGAGACGAGGTGCCTTGGTACTACTGACCGTGGTGTAGGTGAGATCGCTAAGGCATTACTATAAGGCCCAGACTGCTAACAAGGCCCGCCTATGGGAGGATATGATACGCCAAGCGGACACTAGGCTTTTCCAGAAGCACTCGGGCCAAGTACTAAGGAATTCAACCTGAAACTTGTACCTAGCACCAGACCCGAGACGAGGTGCCTTGGTACTACTAACCGTGGGGTAGGTGACATCGCTAAGGTATTACTATAAGGCCCAGACTGCTAACAAGGCCCGCCTATGGGAGGATATGATACGCCAAGCGGACACTAGGCTTTTCCAGAAGCACTCGGGCCAAGTACTAAGGAATTCAACCTGAAACTTGTACCTAGCACCAGGCCCGAAACGAGGTGCCTCGGTACTACTAACCGTGGGGTAGGTGACATCGCTAAGGTATTACTATAAGGCCCAGACTGCTAAAAAGGCCCGCCTATGGAAGGACATGATACGCCAAGCGGACACTAGGCTTTTCCAGAAGCACTCGGGCCAAGTAGTAAGGAATACAACCTGAAACTTGTACCTAGCGCCAGACCCGAGACGAGGTGCCTTGGTACTACTAACCGTGGGGTAGGTGACATCGCTAAGGTATTACTATAAGGCCCAGACTGCTAACAAGGCCCGCCTATGGGAGGACATGATACGCCAAGCGGACACTAGGCTTTTCCAGAAGCACTCGGGCCAAGTAGTAAGGAATTCAACCTGAAACTTGTACCTAGCGCCAGATCCGAGACGAGGTGCCATGGTACTACTAACCGTGGTGTAGGTAAGACCACTAAGGCAATACTATAAGGCCCAGACTGGTAACCAGGCCCGGCTATGAGAGCATATGATACTCCAAGTGGACACTATGCTTTTCCAGAAGCACTCGGGACAAGTAGAACATTCCGAACGTCGTGGATTTCCGTACGTTCATACCCCATCTTGGTTCTCTAGAGAGAGTGCTAAGAGACCTTTAACATTTTCGGTTGGCCCACCCTTAGACTGAAACCTAAGGCAAGACTTCAAAATTAAAATAAACAATCGTGTCCTCAGACCTGGGACCTTGCTCACACTATCCATCCCGTTTGAACATGAGAGCAGTTAGTGTGACAATAGTGTGACAGTTTATAAAAGCTTGGCAAAAACTGTTGGTTAGATATACAGTATATTTGCGTACAATCTAAAATCTCCGTAAATCTCTCTCTCGATGTGACTTTTCCGTCAGTCGTAACCACCTCTAATCTATTACTAAATGGAAATCGTTTGAACCATTATAATAGACACTGAAATTGCCATTTCTATGGTGCCGGCTTTGTCGTGGCCTAATACAACAATTAGCCAAATTTCCGCTCCAAAGACTCGTACAGACGACTTTGCCTCACAAAATTGTTGCGCACCCCGCCAATACTGATTTTAATTAAGCTTACACATAGTTTAAAAGCTTGCAGTCACCGGTGATCATCGGTAACAAAGGCTCTTCATTATAGCGGATTGACAATACAACAGCCAATTTGCGTTAATTTACGTAATTATAGGTTATTAAAGGATACATTTGTGATAAACATCGGCGTACGGGGTTAAATGTGATTAAATTTCGTGTATTAACTGATTATTTAATTAAATTAGAATGTACGGGCTTTAAAATATAGTTATGTTGTTGCACCAGGATTTGTAGTGCATTTCAATTCCGAAACCAAATAAATAGTTTTAGTATGATTGATTGATTATTGGTAATTAAGGAAAACACAAAAAAACTGGTGTGAAATAGTGTTGACTTACTATCTATTGGGTTCACAAATTACATGGACAGGCTGTTATGGAGAGGGTAAAATACAAATCAAGAGTCACAATTTTGTTCATTGTACGCCCTAATAAAATATTGTATGTATATATATATATATATATATATATATATATATATATATATATATATATATATATATATATATATATGAAGTTATTATTATTACTTGTAAATAATGTTTTCCACCACTAAGTGCAATAATTTTACCTTGTGTGATGAGGCACCTTTGACCATTGTCGAATCACTGATTATTCTTCTCTATTTTTTTGGTGATAAAAAAAATAGAGAAAAATAATCAGTGATTCGACAATGGTCAAGTGACCGAAAGGTGCCTCATCACACAAAGTAAAATTATTGCACTTAGTGGTGGAAAATATTATTTACAAGTATTAATAATAACGTCTAAAAGTCAATGCAACGGAAAAATAATAGACAACGTGGAATATATATATATATATATATATATATATATATATATATATATATATATATATATAATAGTTTAATAGAACTCAAGACTAAAAATTTCGGCACAATACATGTAATTAATTACAACGTTTCAAACATAAAATGTTTGTAAGCCATCCAATCAACATTCAAGCAAAAATAAAATAGAAAGAACTTTTAAAATAAAAGTGTATGGTGGTAAGGATGATGTTTTTGATACTGGCCTTATCATACAAATGAGTTTTGTATGCAAAGTTAAAACTACACTATTCTCTGTTTGGAATGAAGAATGGCAAAATGTAAATAGAAACAAGCTGAGGGACATCAAAAATACCGTCCGACCATGGAGGACATCTGTTTGTTCGAATCGTAGGGAGGAAGTGGTGGTAACTCGACTTCGCATCGGCTACTCTTTGTTAACGTATGGATGGCTGATGAGACATGACGATCCACCACTTTGTCCGTTTTGTAAAAGTACCATCACAATCAAGCACATTCTGCTTGATTGTGATGAGTTGACCAATTTGTATATTCGTTACAATCTTCGAGGTAGTTTAAAGGTGGTTTTAAGGTGCGATGTCACGGCTATCGACCGTGTCCTCGCTTTCTTACGCCACCTTAATCTATTTAATAATATTTAAATTTTGTATAATTTTAGGTTCTTTAGTTTTAGATAGTTACAATTAGTTTTAAACAATTATTTTATTTTGTTTTGTTTTATTTTGATTAGTTTTATTTATGTAATATTTATTTTAAAACTTAACTTTAGTTAGGCGATGATAACCTTAATAGGTTTTTCGCTTGGGGAAAAAAAAGAAAAATAAGAGTTTCAATAGATAGAGTATCCATTGTGGCTAGCAATATATTTCTTGGAACGAGTAATAATAAAAAATAACTTGAAATAAAACTAGTTTTTGTATCTGTACTGTAAATAAACAAAACCTCCTAACTACAAATTTTTTTTAAATTTTAATGCTACGCACTTTAGAGGATATTATTGCAAGAATAAGTTCATCTGGTCTAAGACACAGTTAATGTATATCTATAGACCGTTAACGTCTTCGCAAAGCCTCTTACACTATCCGAATTATAACGGATAATGTGCAAGTCGGGGCTCTTTAACGATGTATATATCAAATGTAACTTGGAACAAATGTAGCCTACTTGTTCTTGTAATAGTTTCCTCCAAAGAAGAATGCTTTGCAATGGAAACGTTAAATAGGATTTAAATAAAACATTCTTTTATTATTAGATTTAAATAATTTATTATTAACAATACGCCACATTTGCTCAAGTAGCTACTAATTTGTCGCGTTTATTTACCAGGTATCGATTACGCTAAATCGATATTGGGTAGAATTACACATGCAAATCCTTAATAGTTTTAGTTTGACACTATTTCTTAATGATACTTTCTTACCTTAGCAAAACGTACTAGCTACACTGACAGACTCGTTACCTAATTGACTTTACATAATTGCAACAGCTACCTGTTTCGCTAAAGGCTAGATGGCCAACCGAAGGGTGGCTAAATCCTTCATTAACTTAATTAGTTCCATTGAACTTTTGCAAACGTCTCGCTCGTTCAATTAGAATTAATTAATTTGTTTTATCATTTTTTTTTTGTAGTAATATTTAACCTAGTTACAACTGGCAAAGTTTAGCGTGTAACATTAATTACCTTTTGTTTCATAACCAAAACTTTCAAGTGTCACGGAACAAATGAAACTTTTTATTATGTGATCACCGAGCAAGATATGAGTTTGCTTCAGCTTTTTCAACTTGCTACAATTAATTTTACTTTATATCCGTGATAACCTATAACTACAATTAGTAGAAAATTGTATTCGTTTCTGTACAGTTTTCATTAAAGTATTAACAACTCAGTTCACAGAATTAGGTTGCCTTCTTTAAGGAACATGTTACTTGCCTATGAGAACAGGCTAAAGAAGTAGGAATTTTTATTCGTTGTGGGTAGGAGAGGAAAAATTAATTTTAAATGGAGGGATAATACTACAAGGCGTTGTAGGAACATAAAGTGAGAACATGGATGGAAAGTGTCATTCATATTTATAGAAATTTTCAAACTATTTCTAGCTCAGTATAAATGCGTCTTTGAAACATCATTATAATATCTACTAACTTATTAATATGCAATAAAGTTATTACTATATATATATATATATATATATGGCGAGCAAGAAATGATAGCATACAGGTGCTACATTACTTAATAGACATAACTAGAAATTTCTTCAGCAAAACAATGTAAACATATATGATCAAACGCCTCTATTAATAATTTACGAATACCAAACAGAAACGATTTTGCTTATAACTCTGTATTAACTATCTTTCGTAATCATGATTTACTCCCTTATCTTTTCAAACCGTTGACGTGTACTTAATGACGTCATGCTACATATATTACATATAGAAAGGAACTCGTAATTACAGGAAGAGAACCCGAGGCGTATTCATCAAACAAGCACTTGACGATAGACAGCTGTTTATAAAGTTTATATAATGTGTATATACAGAGTATGACAAAGTTCGGGAATGATTACAACTGGTGTATTCTTACAATATTTAAATACTTTTTTTGGAAAAGTTTGAGTTAAAGTTTCAGAGGTAGATAATGTTTAAATAGGGTACCATTTAGACATTGTTTGAAGAAAGGGCACATCTAATTGACAAAAGTTCTCTGGTCCCCCTAAACCATGTAAATCGTATATAAAAACTCTTCATTCCTTACAAAATGTCTAGAACATTGCGTGAGAAAAATAGCTTTTTTTGACTCCGTTTGACAACACACACACACATATGTATATATATATATATATATATATATATATATATAGAAAGAGAGAGAGAGAGAGAGAGAGAGAGAGAGAGAGATGCTTGACAATGGAGACACTATCATCAATCTTTGAAAGTTAACTCGCATAAATACCAAGTAAGATTTTTGTTTAAGTACATATAGTGAAAGTGAGATATATATATATATATATATATATATATATATATATATGATTATCTGATATTTGATTATCTTGATAAGTAATTATCTTTGTTGTTTCCAACTCCAAATAATTATGAGACGTTGAGTCCTGAGTCCTTTCTTTTCTCCTATCAATTTCGCATCCATTCAGCGTTATCTTTGCTCTTACACTAGAAGTACTGTATGAGGCAGACTAAGGATAGTACCACTTACGACCAAGGTATGTGGTGGGCTAGGTTAATCAGGTAATCGATAAAGCAATGATTCCTGCTCCATCCTGCACTTGAGGCTTTCCGACTTTACCATTATCCTACTCTCTATTAAAAATCAATTCCTTTTATTCTTCCTTCCTAGGCGTGGCCAAAAAAGAGCCACGCCCTTTTACTCAGGTAATGATAAAAGGTATGATGGTAAGATGGTATGGAGATTAGAAATAGCCTTACATACCTTAGACAGACGAAATTAAACATGTATAAAATCTACCACGGATTGCATAGGACAATTTTCGCTTTTCTTGAAATCCAGAATATGAAATATCGGGATGTGGGAAGATAAGGCCGTAAGAAATAGTTAGAAAATAGGAAAAGAGTGAAGAGATAGGAGATCGATAGTAGAAGATCTAATTATGAACAAGGCAAGAATTTATAAAGTTTATGGTTATAAACAATAAATTCTTATTATTCATGATTATAAAAATAAAATTAAACAGAAACCAACCACTTTACTAATATTCACTACAGCAAAGTACCTATCCTTCGTTTGGGGTTGACGAATATTTGTATTGGTTTAATGTGTATTTGTATTTGGGTTGAATTTAATTTACTGAAATTAAATTCCAATAAATATATCAAACTTGTTTCAAAATGTTTATAAGACTACCGTTCAGGGAGTTTCCAAAGCCAATGGGGCGGTTCCCTGACAGAATTTCTAAATATAAATAGGCTTACGGTAAAACCATTGACCCTAAGAATGTCCATGTAACATTTCAGGTATTTATTTCCCGTTCCCTAAGTGTTCGATAGGGGAAACAATTGTACCGTGCAACGCAGAAAGTCATTAGGGATACGAAAAAAATTATCAAACTCTCGATCAGGAAATAAATACAATTTTTATCAAATAAGTTGGGTATACAATTCATCGTGGAGTAATAAGAAGTACTACCTCCGCGTATCAACGGCGCGCCGTACTACGTATACATATGTTTTAATATACCTACTTATAAAGTATCCAGTTACGTCAGATTTAGTTGTAATTTTATACAATACTATATACCTATAATAAAATATACCTGTAAAGTGTCCAACCAGGATATTTGACTGTAATAATATTCAACATTACCTAATTAGACGTCTACTTCCATGGTGACGTATACTTCGTCACGTGATCTCTATTTTAGCCTTACATGCGTACATTTGGTTAAACGTATAAAATTACAATCAAATCTGTCCTGACTGGATACTTCATAGGTTTATACAATTAACCTTCTGTGGCAATAAAGAAACAATATTTGTCAATATAGCTTCAGGAGATATTTTTGATTCATTTTATATGCATGGTTTTTGGGGGTGGGCAGTGTGAATTTTTATCAGCACTATTAGAACCAAGTTTGAGGAGAATTACATTTTTCCAAAAGTGCAAACTTGTGGGGCATGAGCGAGAGGTTATCTCTGATGACCTTCTTCGTCGCCCGGTATAATGTTTTTCGCTACAATCGAACACTTGGGAAAGCGAAAATATAACAAATTTCAGCTCAATGGGTCCAGTAGTTTTTACGTGATTAAGTAATTCACACACAGACACCATTAGATTTTTATTTAATAGTATAGATTAAATCCCAATAAATATATCAAACTATAAACTACTGATTATGGTCTTGTAAACCAAGGAGAGGAAGAATCTCTGCTTGTAACATAACATTTGTAAAGTAAACTAACCTAGAAAGATGAAAAACAATCAATTACTATCAGCTGTTTAAATGTAATTAAAAGTGACTGCTGCAGGTGATTATCTGCTGATTAAGTCAAGTTAAGTATTAAATGTAGTATAGAGAATTGAGTGTTAAGGGGGTTCTCTCGCCTGCGAGGCGGTGCCCTGACGGAATGTCCCAATACGAATAGGCCTATGTATTAAACAGGGACCCTAAGAATGTCTATGTAAAATTTCAGCACAATGAGTAAAGTAATTTTTACGTGATGGAGTAACACAAACAGACAGAGAGACACCATTAGATTTTTATATATTACTTTAGATAATGTTATTAGTTCCATAAAATTTCTACTCAGATAGAAGCAAACATATAAAGAACAATTATTTAAAACTACTTCACATTACTTAATATACAGTAACTGAGCATTTTCTAAGATATCTAAATAAATATCACAATAATAAGTGTTACCGTAATAATAATAAACTGGGAAAACTGTGAAAATGTTTTTAACTCTCCGAAATGCTTATAACCTTCTAGTTACTAACTTTTGGAAATACAGCGTGGTATTTAATTATTTTTTATAATATGATGTTCTTATATTTGCATTTAAATCAAATATTAAAAAAATCAGCAATCCATAATTAATTTTTTTTCACACGCATATCAATTAAAAATTCATTCTTATATAGTTTTGACTATAAGTAGACAAAACTTAAACTGTAAAATGTTCTTTTGTGAAGATATAAATTTCTCAATGAATCGTATGATAGGTAATTATTTAGGTCGTATTCCTTACGGTACAGAATAGCTATTTAAATCAAAGTTTTTACATTATGTCTGCGTAGGATGCATCTGCATGCATTTTTATTACTTTGTTACTGTTATGTTACACTTTGTACTAATTACTTTTTGTAATAGAACTTGTCTAAGCAAGTTTGTGTGTTGTATATGTTATGTTAACAAGCTAACTAGATGCATTTCTGTTTCAGGTATGTAAATACTGATCGTGCGTACATTTGGTAAGAGGAAAAGCTTTCTTATAGAATGCAGAGTCTTTTCGTCTAATGTTAGTTTCCTTTAATCGTATGACATGTAATTAAGTTTAAAATTAGAAAGCTATTAGCAGATAAAAATTGAACTAGGAAGTGTACTGCTCCCTTCTCTCTACAATAACTCATATCTTAAAACAGAAACAAATTTAAATGTAAATAGGTGACCCTATGGTGTGGGATGAGAGCAATGAAGAGCGCGCCACTTAATCGCACATCTTTATACAGTCTTTCCAGTAGATTATTGACTATAAAAATGTCCTTTTTGAAACACCAATAAAATACATTATTTGATTACATTTTTACTTGCATATATACATGTTCAAGGGTTTCACCAAAATCACTTCCTATAGTAGCTACTACTTTAAAAAATTAGGACGGCCGTTGTCCATGTATCTCATTAACAACTCAAACCGAAACTGACCTTTTTTTTATTTTAGGCATTAACATTTCTGGAATTTTGATTTGAGTTAGTATAAGCAGGTGTAGAGTAGGGTTAAAATGTGAATTTTTTAGTTTTGGTAAGGGAGATTTGGGGTTTTAATGTCAAAAGGTGTACATGAGATATAATTAAATTTGGTGTTGACTTTGAGTGTTGGATGAAATGTTTATGTATGTCATACCCTTCAGTTGTCGTAACGGTCTGAGTTGATAATGGGTCACATATCCCGAAACAGTCGTCCTCAATAATCCAAAACTAAGTGCTACTTTAGGGAAGTGTAGTGTACCAATAAGTTAGGTCTTTATAAAATTTTGAATACTGTTTTCTGCCTTTCATAACATAGCAATATTTTCGTCTGTTGACGCGTTTCGGAATGACTCATTTAACAAATTTAAAACGTACTTTAAATGGGGGTATGATTTAACTTTTGAAAATGGAGTCATTCCGAAACACGCCAACAGAGGCAAAAATTGTTATGTTAGGAAAGGCAGAAAAAGTACTCCTAACAGATATGAAGATGAGTATATTAAGATTTTCAGTTGTTTTTGGTGACCGTTAAAAGAATTTTTTTAACAAATAAATTTTCTCTTTCAAAACAAATTTTCTTGGCTTCATACTTTCCGGGACTCACGAAGATTGTTACTAGCTAACGGGGACTTTTGAATACTGTTTTCTGCCTTTCATAACATAGCAATATTTTCGTCTGTTGACGCGTTTCGGAATGACTCATTTAACAAATTTAAATCGTACTTTAAATGGGGGTATGATTTAACTTTTGAAAATGGAGTCATTCCGAAACGCGCCAACAGAGGCAAATATTGTTATGTTAGGAAAGGCAGAAAAAGTACTCCCAACAGATATGAAGATGAGTATATTAAGATTTTCAGTTGTTTTTGGTGACCGTTAAAAGAATTTTTTTAACAAATAAATTTTCTCTTTCAAAACAAATTTTCTTGGCTTCATACTTTCCGGGACTCACGAAGATTCTTACTAGCTAACGAGGACTTTCTACTTAGTAATTATGACCACTTGACGTATCGCCCTGGCCATTAGGCCAATTATGTGCCCATATTTCGCTATAGTGGGTGCCACGTCATTACAATCCCGGTGGATAATTAGTCTACTACAAATATATACCAACATGCATAGGCGCCCATGTATAATTTTATAGGGGGGGGCAAATCTGATACCTGGGGGGGATGGGATTCCCTCTATGAAAAGATGGGTCTGGGGAAATTTTGAAAAATTAGGGTTAAAATGGTGAGTTTTAAGGCACTTTAGAAAATTCAAAACTTCTAATTTTTACAGGCTTTTTTGTATCGATTAATTTATTTTTTTATAGAATGAGTGAATCTTTATTCCTTAAAATACTAAAAAATATAATTGAAAGCTTTTTTTTTCTTGCGTCATTTCATTTATTATAGGATAGGATAGTAACCGACAAATTATTTTGAGGTTGGAAGTTTTTTAAATATAGGCTATTATTTCAGTTTTATAAGTTTTTTTTTTTTTAATTTTAACCGAGGCATGACAGTCGAGTATCTGATTTTATTGAAATATCTCATTAGGTTCAGGGTGTTTGCGTGTTTCAGGAGGAACTGCTCATATAACGCTAAAAATGAGAAAAAATGCTTCGTTAGTTAGTTACGACTAGCGAAAGATTTCACCTCCAATTCAGTTACCCCTGTGAAATAAATCAATAAATGTATAGGCCCTACTTGAGTAAGCAGATTCAAATTTTATCATCCTTAGGCTTTTTCTACTAATTTGAGCAATTAGGGGTAGTTTTCAACCTTGAAAATAAATTTTTAGAGGGTCGAAATATTTAACAATTACAATTAGAGCATCAGACTATCATTATTTTCAATTTATCTGAACCAAATTTCACTCTTTTTACGCTTTTTTATAGATTTTGACAATAAGGGGTAGTTTTCACGCTTAAAAAATAAAAAGCGCCCGTCTGCACTATATAGATTTTGAAGTAGAGGGTAAATTGAGCTTAATCCCAAATTTGTATGCAAATCGGTCTTTTCCGAAAAATTTGCGAAGTTTTTTCCTATTTTAAGCTTTGTTTCCTGGACTAATAATATAGATAAATCAAATTAAAACGTCAATTTCTACAATTCAATTAAAGGTAATGTAACACAGGCTATAACATATAATAAACTGTTAACATTAAGTTAACCAATACAGTACTACAATGTCGAACGCAGATGACATGCAACAGAGAAGAAATGCAGCGTCAGTCGGAAGGGCCTAGGTTATCGTTCCTGTCACGTTTTCCTTATCATTGGGATAGCTGGCTCGCTGTGTCAGCGTCTAGGATATTAGTCGTGTCGTCGTGTCCTGTTTAGCTGTTTTCCTTTAATTGACGCAACCATTAACTGGTCCACATTGACATAATCGCATAATATGGATATTCGATAGTTTCTAACTTTAAATCCTACTTCGTTCAGTCAAGGTGTTAATATAGCAGAATCGCATAAATATACTATTTATATTGTTAATACTGTGAAAATTTATTATAATTAAAATATAGTTCTTCCACATCAGCTGAAAATAAAAAAGAAATATTTGTACGAAAGTCTTGATAATTTTAATTTGTATTTCTGGGAGCTAGGGGGGGGGGCCACGGCCCCTCCCTGCCCGTGTGTATGGGCGCCCATGCCAACATGCCAACACTTGTTGTGTGATAATTCCTAATATCCCAGAACTGGGAGTTGGATATACAATAATGACATTCATTAGTATTAACACAATGATTATTTGTTGATATTTGTTCACAATTCTACCCACTACGAATACTCTAATAATCTAGTGATCAGATTAACAATAAAAAATCCAACCCTCAATTGTTTCTATTTCGTTCACACATAGTCCTCTCTTACGCCCTTCTGGACTCTCTGGGTCGTTACGAGGGTCTTTCCGAAACATTTTATTCAGACTGCCTACATAATATTTACAGTTAATGTAGTACACTACCAGGCTCCAATTTGTATTCTCGATGTAAATAACTAGGATCTGTTCGCTTAGTTGTATTACATTGTAGTTTATTTGATAGTGTATGCATTGTAATTTCCTTTATCCGATATCCTTTGTATTAAGTTAGTTTCTCTACCGTATGTATTCTAGTATGTTTTATAGGATTCTATGTACATAACACTGTTCATTCGTGGACCATTTTGTCTACCTCTTCGTTTATCCTCAACTTGGACAAACACATATTTCCATGAAAACATTCATATCAATATGTTTTTCTCAGAAATTTGTTTAAAGGGTCGATTTACTTTTGGTTATTTTAAAAGTAACTTGGTCGCCTTAACATTGAACGATTTTCGTATCAAACAATTATTATATATATTTTTTTAACACGTAAATTGTTCTGACCCAAAACTTGTTCGGTGACAATGAATTAAACAAAACAATCAAATCTGAACAAATGAATGACGTTTTACGATCATACATAGCTAAACTGAAGAAAATATTGCTACCTATTAAAAGTCCGGATATTTGTCCTAATTTCATCTTGTACATTTCCTCACGTGATACTCTAAAACTCGTTTATTAATATGTTTATATTCGAAATGCATGGAAATAAAGGAAATAACGTCACCGGATGCTGGAAACAGGAAATAAGAGAGCGGAAATGTTTCGTCTTCCTTTGCCCCAGGACTTTGTATTTCCGGTTTCCCCGAGTTCCATGTGGATGCACTCGAAGCTTACACTGCTGTTGCTTTTTGCAGCTGACATTGGTTTTATTAATAACGTAGCATCGGTTGTACTTTAGTTGAAAATATGGCGATGAAAGTTTGGATTAAAAAACGGTAGATTTTATTTGACGGTTGTTTTACCTAAGTAATATAGGCTACCTCTAAATGCTACAACATCGCAATTTCATATTTTCTTTGTGATATTTTTTCTATAATGGCAATATTATTTTTTATTTCAATTTCAAACCGGTAAACATATTTCGAATGGAATTTGTCTTTAGAAGTACATTGCTTTGCTAAATAATTATTGCTGTTACAAACCACAAAAAATAATATTTAATCTTTAACAATAATTAAATACTACCTTTATTCTTGTCAAATTTTAAATAACCAGTAATTGTTGAGTTTTGCTATTCATCGGGTTTTATCAAAAATTTAATACTAATTTAAAAAAAAATTTTTTAGTTATTAAAATGTATTGTTTATTTATTGATTTGCCTAATTTATCTGGTCCCAAATCTCTATAAATAGCTGTGCAAAATAAATTTACTTATTATTATTTTTTAACACAAATGTTTGTGTTCAGATTTATTAATTTTAAATAAATAAATATATATTTCTCACATATATTTATAATAATATATTTATTAACTCATCACAACTATTTAATAATAACTTTATTATTAATCCTAACAACATTCAACTAATAATGAAACATAACCTAAGTGTTGAAACAGTTGATTGCAACATAACGTATCATATTATGCTATCATTTAATTCACTTTGAGGTAACTCATAGTGTAACCTGACGGAAATTGTACTCACGAGAAATGTTAAGTTTATTCTGTTCCAATAGGTTCTTGTAGGCGTCGTTATAGACGTTTTCACTTCAAAATTATAAATTATA
This sequence comes from Prosapia bicincta, assembly GCA_036971475.1. Taxonomy (NCBI): domain Eukaryota; kingdom Metazoa; phylum Arthropoda; class Insecta; order Hemiptera; family Cercopidae; genus Prosapia; species Prosapia bicincta. The sequence goes on along the minus strand of JBAIZL010000006.1, from coordinate 66,064,787 downwards.
GTCTAAATTAAAAAAAAAAAAAACTATTTCACACAGTTTTGTAATCACACATTTGATTTTAAAAGCAAGATGAAGCAGGTTATATATATAGCGCTATTACTGGCATGGTACAAAGATTATTATTTGATAAAGTTAACATGACGAGTAAACTACCAAAGTACCGTCAATTTGATTTATTATTTGTCAGGTTTTAGGGTAAATAAAGTAACTAATAACAATATATGTTGGATATAATAGTAGCGTTTTCTTTATATTTATATATACATACACAAACAAACACACACACACACACACACAGATATATATATATATAAAGATCTAAGTCAAAATACAAATACAAGAGTTATAATTGAATTTACAATTCAAAGCTTTTCGTTGGCTAACAGTACCAACATCATCAGGAATATTAAACAATTGTTTAAGTATTTTGACTTAGTTCTTTATTAATACACAAGAATACATATTGCTATATATATATATATATATATATATATATATATATATATATATATATATATATATATATATATATATATATATATATAATACGTTTTCTTGTTTAATAATTTAAAACAACATAGGTTATTCAGATACAAATGGATATAAATTAATAAATATTCTTGTATTTGAATAACCTATGTTGTTTTCAAATATATATATATATATATATATTATCGGTTATCAGCCCAGTATCAAATAACGTTAACAAATGTTGCCTATTTCTATAATTAGATAACTTCAACTGGACTATGTAAACCAAAATAGAGTTGAATCAATAGATGAATGGATTATTAACTGATATAATAAATGCACACGGCAAACGCAAATAAGCATAACACGCGCTGTGTGTGATATTTAACCGAATCAGTGGCAATCATATTACTGTAAATTGGTAGTGAATGTATCCAAAGAAAAAACCAATTTGTGATTTCTTGTTTTAAATTCTAGTAAGAGAATAATTTATATCCAGACCTAGGTGCCGTCATCGCCTTCGGCTTGTTAGAGTTTCATAAAAGAAAACTACACTAAACACTACTATTATTGTTTGTACTGTTTATGAATTAGGGTTTGAAAATATAGTTATTCTGAAACGTGTCAACACTGGAAAATATTTGAAAGTTAGTAAAGGCAGACAAATGTACTCCAACATATACTATTAGCAGGGTTTCATACAAATATTCATTAGCGGGATTTCTTAGTGCGAATATTCCTAACAGAAATGATGATTGTATATTAGGAATTAGTTTTCCAATCTCTGCGGTTATAGTTTCCATAGAGATAGGAAATGAGGCAAATACAGAGATCGATTGACGGTAGCACTCTCCTACCCTGGAGCTGAGAAACACGTTAGTAAATTTGCATTACTTCTTTGTGATGCATAATCAATATTTGAGGTTAGGTTGAAGCCATTATTCATATAAATAATACATATTCCGCGAAGAAGAACAGAATAGCGCCTCTAGTGGTATGTTTATCAACTACTGCCATACGTCCTCTAAGACCGTGATATGAATCCATGACCTGTTTATTATACATATGATTCTGATAAAATCTTAAATATTAACTGTGGAAAATACAAAATAATAAACACATAATATAGCGTAATCTATCAAGATACATTTGACCGAATTGACTCTTTTTCATCAACAATTACATTTTGCGGAAATTTGAAATATTATAAACTTAGGTTTCAAAAGAGATCATTCAACTATGAAACATCACCATTTGTGTTTACACTGCGACCTTCAGACAGGTTTATGATCATACATCGAACATAATATAACAGATTCAGCTATAGTGCTGCTTCACTCGGTCAAACAACAGACTAACAACGTAAAGCACGTTCGGTATAAAGCAAGCAATAAAGGGAAAACTACAACTATATTTTATTCGCACAATGTCTAAGAAGGAAACAAACAAGAAACACTCTCCCGTATACAGCGCAATATTCTGAAAGCACCTCGGGAAACCAATATTTACAACCCCCCAAGCACATCATTTATCAACATTTCTTTATCTACCTTTTGTTAACATTTTATTCCGCTTAAGCGCGGTTTGTACCTGAATATTCACAGCCATATATTACACAGTATGCGGGCTATTTTATTTTTCCTTAGAACGAATCCCGCAGTCGGTTCCCAGACAATTTCACATTGTCACGCCTAGCTTTTCTTCGCAATAAGACACAAATCATTATTTGCTTTATCTACTCTAGACGATTCTTCACCCATTCTAAAGAATTTTAAAACTCCCGAGTTCATAACTGTGTTCCTTTTCACATATATAATGACGTCCATTATTTACAGTTTCGTGCTTTTAACACGCTGATAGAAACGAACTCGTCCGTACACTTATTCCGATATTTTGTCTGCTTTTTTACATTCCTTTTATTACTTCACACTTTCCTTATATATATATATATATATATATATATATATATGGTGAAATAAAATAATTATCATAAACAAGAATATACGAGTATTACTTCATTCTATTGTTGATTGAAGCTTTTCGCTAATTTACATTATTAGCATTTTCAAAATTTATAAATCACTGTCCAGTTATGTGACTAGAGTAAGGCTTACTCTAGAGTAATAGCTTATTCTAGTCACATAACTGGACAGTGATTTATAAATTTTGAAATTGCTAATAATGTAAATTAGCGAAAAGCTTCAATCAAAAATAAAATGAGGTAATACTCGTATATTGTTGTTTATGAAAATTATTTTATTTCACCATACATATTCAACAAGAAAAAATAATTCATCGAAGGATTACAATATATATATATATATATATATATATATATATATATATATATATATATATATATATATATATATATATATATATCTTGTACAAATTTTCAATCAATAATAGCATACGTTTTATTCTTTACAATTAACTTAAATTATATTTTGTAGTTAATGGCAATAATTGTTAATACAGTTTTTCCAAATATTTATACATTATTTTAAATTTAAAAACCTTCTGTCCTTGTCGGATTCGAACTGAGGAACTACATGTTTGAAATCCAGCAATTATGCACTGAACCAATTTTCCCATGGCTAGAAATCAATCATTTAAGGATGTAAATGAAATTATAAGAGAAATGTTTCTTGCAACGGTGAAGGATTAATAGTGGTGGATAAAAGGAAAAGTTATACACCACCATCAGCCCTATAAATTAGAAACGAAAGAAAAAAAATCGAATAAATAGTAACAAACAAAAAGAATAGTCCAACACCTTATACTGTATAAGGAGGAAAATAGAAATTTCAAGGAAATTCACCTCCTTTTTTCCAGTTAATATTGCGATTTTTCCATATGTATTGGTCTATCATATTTATATTTACTGTAATTATAAAATAAAAATACCCTAGAAAAATGTTTCTTTTTCGACCTCAATAGGAATTACTTTAACAAATATTGTTTTCTATATTGTTGATGTATTCAAATGGTCCGTTGAAATGTAAACCGCATATCGAGAAATGATTTAAACACTGCGCATTTATTGAACATTGTTCTCTACCCATTTAACCCCGAGATATATCCCTGGGTATATCCCATTCTTTGCAACACTGCCACATTACAGCCTTGATAAACAATATTGGTGGTAACAATTTAAACTTTATTAAATTAACAATTTTAATGTTTACTTTTCTACCATTAAGTTCCGGGTGACGATATGTCGTCAAGACATAAGCTGAATAACCCAGTCATATCGGAATCGTCATTTTCTCACTGTTATTTTATGCTGTACCTCAACCACGTAATATGTCATATGGTTATATGTAGATACATAGGTAGCAAACATGTACATTATAAATGACTGGTGATAAATCTGAGAGCAAATAATTAGCTGTTCGCAACGCGTTGACTAGTGACTATAATGGCAGTGACTTTGTAGACGCTATTGATTTTACAGTGTTTGTTGCTTGGCTGTCATTATTTTTGTATTTCTTTTTTTCAAATTTGATTAGTTTTGTTTATTTTAATAGTGTTTTATCTATATAAAAGTATTTAAGAATAAAAGAGAAAAAAGGGTTTAGAACTGGATATATTATGAGCTATAAAAAGTGGCAGCCCCCGTTTGTAAAACAAAAACCATATGAGTATAAGGAGTTGTTTCTGTGTTTTAAGGTAGTTAAAGAAATTATCACACTCGAAATCATAAGATAATTTATTAATGAGAACATTTAGTGATTAAATAAGCCTGTTAACACTGTTGCAATAATTTTCATAGCCATAGCGTTTCAAGTTTATGATAATTATGTCTATGTTTATGGTAACATTCTACGCTTATGGTAATATATTAGGTTTATAATACCATTCTATGTTTAAGGTAACGTTCTACGTTTATGGTAACATTCTAAGTTTATGATATCATTGTTAGTTTATGGTAACACTCTACGTTTATGATAATATTCTAATTTTATGATACCATTCTAAGTTTGTGATATCATTCTAACTTTATGGTAACATTCTACGTTAATGTAATGTTCTACGTTTATGATAATATTCTAATTTTATGATACCATTTTATGTTTGTGATACCATTCTAAGTTTATAATATCATTCTAAGTTTATGGTAACATTCTACGTTTATGGTAATGTTCTAATTTATACCATTATAAGTTAGTGGTAACAATTTACGTTTATGACAGCACTATGATTATGATAAAAGTTTTGTAATTTTCTTTCCCTTGAGTTCTTTTTATGAAACAACTTCAAATAGCTGTAGGAAACATAATAGATGGCATTATGATATTTACAATAGAATTTATTATTAAAAAAAAAAAATATCCGAAACATAATTCCTTTTATACTCAGTTATGCCATTGTAAACGGTGCAAATAGGTTTAGGGTAGAACCATCAACTTCTAAAAAACAGAGGCAAAGCTCGATACTTCACGCGAAACATATTCTGTGCAAGAAGAAAGGAAATAAACAAGTGAAACAAACAAAATGTTGTTATTGTCAATTCCTACTTAGGCCAGAAAAAGAAAAATTTTATTTCTGTCACTTTTTATTAAATACTTACAATTATTATAAATAAAGTAAGATAGCCATTGGGTTAAAACACATGTTCTACATTATAATCTAAGCCTTACAATCATTACGAGTGATGTTCGAGTACGTTATCGCTTGTATTTAATCCAAATGGTTAAATTGGATACCTTGCCCTTTTTTGGAAAAGTAGTTTTTCCCATATAAAACTAAAATAATTCATGATAAGGTTTAATTAAAGAATTATTATGTGAAAAAACCTATTAACCTTATTGTCATCCACTACCAGTTCCAATAAATTTGTTTGATCTTGAGTGAATGGTAAAACGTATGTTATCATTAATAAAAATATAAAATTTATATATATATACATAAATTACGAGAGTGTAAACTGATATAAAGAATTGAAATAAGTCACATTTTAGTTAGTAGTGGACACTGATAATTTTTTGACAAAATTTTGGAAACGACATTTCAAGAAATAAAACTTTTAATATAAATTTTTGGGATCCAAAAACTGTTATTTCCCTTGCGATGTATATAAAAGCTTCAATCTTCATTGTTTCATTGCCGGGATTAGTGAACGACCCCTTGGTTTATAAACTAAATATTATTTTAAGATTATGAATTCGTTCTGTTAAAAGAAAGGTCGGCAAACAAACAATAGACAGTTTTAACGTCCGTTTTTCTGATAAGGGAATACGTCTAGATTCGTTAAAAGGAAGGTTTATATAAAAGGATTGCCAGTTTTCAATTTATCACGCCATTTTCTCGTGCTCAAAGTGGCTGTTCAGTATTTGACCTTGTGTTGAACAGTATACTAAACTGAGCGGCGCTTTACAAAGACGTCTCTAATGATGGACGTCCTTTTTACAGAGCCTGTCATTATGTCGGAAGATTAGAATGCTTGGTTGGGGAGGAGTGCACGCAAGAAATGTGACGTCACCATTTCTGTTTCACATTTAACGTATTACTTCTATTTCATCGTTGATTATGACATTTATTTATTTTTTCACTGTAAAAAGATTTTATAAAATTTTCATATGTAGGCATTTATATCGCCTTTTAATCGAGTTTTGAAACAAATTTATCCTAAAACTTATTTCAGTGCATTGACAAATGTATAATGTATTTTACATTGCGTATTTTAACAGGTAAATGATGCTACTTATATTAGGGTATATTTTTAGGTTAATTAGAGATTAGATAGCGAGTACACTTTACAACGATAAAATTTAAAATATTTTTTTTTTTTAAATCTCATTACATATTAGTTTCTTTAAAAAAACACGCTAATATAATCAAACAAACAGACTAGTTTCGAAAATGATGTCGCCTTCATCAGTGCTTGGCTACTGCATGCAATAGCCGAGCACGATGAAGGCGACATCGTCGTCGAAATTAGTCTGTTTGTTTTGATAAATTAGCGTGTTTTTTTAAATAAACTAATGTGTAATGAGATTTAGAGTAAACTATAGTAATTTTTACAGTTGTATGGTATTGGTGTAACTAAAAAACCTAAACTGGGAATTATACCTCTTGGTACTGGACGCACTAATGTAAATAAACTAGGAACATATATGCAATTGAAACAATAAATGGAATAAAAAGAAATTCTGAATAAGAAAGCATACAACTAGTTTAGTGAGAGTTAGATTACTTTAGGTTAAATCAGGTTAGATTACCAATGCCAAACAGGGATTTATCAGGTAAAAAAGGTGACATTTTACACTTAACCTTTTGTTTTATTTAACGAATATAACACTCCCACACGCTCAAATATACATATGAAACCTAGGTACATATTATAAATGAAACGCACTATTACATAAAATCATAGCCTACCCTAAACACCCTATTAATATTTTCAATGAAACTAATGTCATATGGAGTTAGTATTCGTTAACACCTATTTGCGTCGTCGCTTAGTGTTATTTAAAGGTTATGTTGAACTATTTTCAAATTTTCAAATATATATTCAGAGAGTATATCACCAATTGTACAAATTAAGCGATAATATGTGATATCTTACATATGGTTTTAGTATTCTTAGGCTGTTATGCTTCCTATTCCATATTATTAAGTTAATATGTTATCATTTGATACTAATAACTTTCTCAATTATTCTTAGTATAATGTATTCAATTAGACGATATATTTTTATTCAAATGTTTGATTCGAAAAACTATTTTAGGAGTTTGTAAAAGAGCCACAGTTGCTCAAGCAATTGTCTTAATCAGTATTTGTTTCAACATATACTCCTACATTACATTTTCCAATAAAATTATTACTTCTTCACCAACACTCTAACATTTTCTTCGAGGTTTCAATTTTCTTTTCAACAATGGAAATTCCATTAATAGCTCGAATAGCAGTTTAGCTCTGACAATATGAGAAAGTTAGCGGATAATTTATTTAAATACCACAGCCGATATTATGCTTAGGTTTAATAGAGAACGTTTAACAATGGTTTTATCTCGCCACTTATACAAGCCAAGGATTCGTACAATACAATGCAGCTAAGCTTAACAACCGAACAATGGCGTCATTGTGTGCTGCTAATCATACAATAGTCGGCAGTAAGCCAGTTTGTTACATAAATACTTCCCGCCAAACAGCTGAAACCGCAGCTATGTTTTTCCGCAACTAATTTCTGAAAATGTAAACAGATTCAGAGGCTCAGTGAAACTTCTGCATATTTATTTAAGTATTGATACTTGAAGCAAGAGATTATACCGTTGCGTAAGTTCATAAAATTCCAAGTGTTTGGTTTAGGGAGAGCCAAACTTAATGCCTAATCTCTAAGACGAAAAGATGCCAACAAATTCTGCGATCATCCAGGAAGTTTAGTAGAAATTCTATGCGGTCTTCTATTTATTAAATTTTATTTATCTTGGGTCCAATACTCTGTTGTTTCTTTCCTGAGTAGCATTTTTCGTTCTTCATTTTACTCTCTTTTTTTTATCCGTCATCATAAAATGTCTTCTTGAATATCCTCTCTATTTTTGAGGACTTTTATGTCAGTTTTTCATACTTATATTTAAGTATCCAAACAATAAATGAAATATCAAACATCTGTAGCCAACCATACAGAAGTCGAATCTATGTACCTAGGCAAATGCCAATATTAAATCTTTATGTGCATAAAAACAACACACTAATAAAACAAAAAAAATCATCCTCGACGATCACCCAATAGGAATACGTAAGATTACGGAAACATAAAATAATAAAGTATTGAAAGAATAAACAATGATAAATGTAAAACTGTATATAATATACAGTTTAGGAACACTAAAAACTGAAACACTTTCAATAATAAATCGTACAAATACAGGGCTGACATTTTGGAGAGTAAAATTTATGTGCACACACAATCTATTAAGAAAAGACGAAAATATTAATATTGACGTCAACAAGTTATTATTTTAAAAAAAATTAATTCATGAATAAATTGTCACTACTAAAAGTGATTTATTCGAAAAATACGTAGAATATAAAATTTTCACATGCATATATTTTATATAAATTATGTTATTATAAATAAATACTGCAAAAATGTAACACAATGTATAGTATATATTTGCATGAGATGCAAGTGGAAAATTGTTTAACAGAATGATAAAATATTAAACAGCAATACAACGTCATGTTATTATTGAATCAAGCGATGTGCATTTGTTTTTATAATCCATGAATCTGGGTTAACAAGAATCCCGCTACTGTGTTCTATATTTCATCATAAATTGCAAAATAATAAGACACTCTTTACATGTTACAATTTAACAAAATAAATTTCCACATTTTAAATGTGAAAACCCGCATAGTGATATGGTTATTCGAAGTGCGAGGAAATAACGGAAATAGGGTCGCCGGAAGCCGGAAGTAAAGAAATATTCCCTTAGAGCGCATATTTCAACCAAGCTCTCTCTATACGAAGCTGGAAAGTTTACTAACAGTTCAAAAGTTGATAAAAACACGAAGTCCCAGCAAAACAGTTTAAATAATTATTCTTTATTTTTGTAATGTACCTTTTCTTAGAAAAGATTTTATAACCCACTGTAAAATAACAATGAAAGTATAAACATTTACATTACAAAATGTAGTGCATGTAGGTTTATTATACGCGCCTTTAAATTAAACAAAACGTTATCTCTTTTCAATCAACAAGTATCCAATTATAAAATAAAATACTAATTAGCTTCCGTTTGTTTTAAATGTACGCTATTACAAGCGATCCACCTGGAAACAGAGTGAGAGAGATTTACAAATGCTTCAACAGACGGTGTAACCTTTATCGAGGTCACTGTTCTGCACCGGTTATTTAATTTACAAAAAAAAAACAGCGCAAATGCCAGCGTTTTTCCAATTCGCTAATAACTAACATCAAAAGTAAACTATCGAAGTCTGTTCTAGACAATACCAGATAAGTAAAGCTAAAAACCTTCCCAAAGGGCTGTTATATATTCAGAGCGCAACGAACAAAGCCAATATTTACGGCCCCCAGGGCCCCTCCGTCTTTCAGAGCAGTTCATTTATCAAGGCTTCTTTGTCTGTCTTTCTTCTGCCATTTAATTTTGTTCAGTGATATTTTTAGCGGAACGTACGCCGTTGTGTATTAGCAAATAATCGTTGAAAGCCCCCTCCCGGAGTTGTATATTATGAGAGGACATTATTTGCAAGTTCAAAGAAATCGTGTTATGTATGAAATGAAATTGATCATTGAGAAATGTTTTTTTCTACTACAATTCAGTTCTTTCCTTGAAGTAGTTATAAACTGTATACATTTAGTTGTATATACCGTAGTTATCTATTAATCAAACCTAATTTAAAACTTGTTATCTTCAAATTTAAAATGCATTTAAATATATATTTGTACTACTATTCTACGATTGATTTGTCAATAGTGTAACCGTGTGACATTTTACAATTTTAAAACGAATCTATTTCTATCGCTCTTTGATGTCTCTTAACGGTATTAATTAATACATTTATTTGTAAACTGTCTATAGTAGAATGTAATTAAAATTTCCTATTTCCTACTTCCCCCAATTGGATCTTTAGTCTGATATTTTAAAAAGACACAGACACTTGTACATTTGCAGATCATACGAGATTTGCAACGTCCTAAAAAACTAGTATTGCAATAAAAATGTAATTATTTATTTTGAACCATCTGAAGTATACTACTTACATTTTTATGTGCAATACCTGACTATTTATGTCAGTAAGAAAAGAAGATAAAGCCGTAAAAACATTTCTGTATTTAGTTTATTCCTGAAAATTCAAAAATACAAAAAACATAGACTTACCGTTAATTAGTAAGCTTGTTAATTCAAGATGCGCTGAAGAATTACAACAGGCATGACAAACAGTAAAATTATTGTTCCCATAACGAAAATATTTAGACAGACTGAGCAAACATACTATCTGACATTCCTGTGACAGCCTAAGGCATAATTGTGAGTAGGCTGAGCAGACGCATTAACAAGCATAGCTGTGAGTAAATATTGTTGCTATATTGATACAATTTGAGTAAACTGACCAAATATAAATATAAGCAAGAAGGAAGACATGATTTATTTATAAAATAACTCATTTTGTACATCCTCCTACGGATTTTTTTCGTTTATTTTTATTTCTATTTGTACCACATCCCTTCTGAGTGTCTACCACAAGAACTGTTTCCTCAAAGTTATAGAAAAAAAGTATTGTTTGAGGTTAGGCTAGTTTTATTTTGAAGTCTAAATATAGGTATACTAAAAATAGGTATACATTTTATAGTTGTGTGATTCTTAATTGGGCAATATAAGCCGCATATTTTTTGCAATTCGTTAACGTATGTACACGTTACGCCAAAATGTAAATTTTTATGATATATCAACTTATACAAATAATTTATCTACTTTAAGAAACTAAATTTGTTGAATTACGTGCAGTGAATTGGGAATGAGAAATTATTTTCACCATTTAATCTGCACAGTACAACAAATGAAATTTATTGCTAAAACAATGCACGGAAAGTTTAATACGACTATTTATGCCCTCTTTAATGTGATATATCTTGTAAGTTTACAGTAACGCGTGTTTATTTGTAAAGTTTATGCAAGTATATTTAATGCAAGTATAGAAACGGTGGACGAAATATTCAACAAGAACATTTTCAACGTTTAACTAACAGTCTAGACAATACACTCAATCTTGTATTCCAGACAATACAAGTACTATAATCAAACAATAATTAGTGCTATAAAGTTCAATACAACATGATCGTAAAGGCTTAAACGTATGAAAGTTGTGAAGTGTATTTAGTTTGTTTAATAGTTTATTATTGTATTGTGTTGTTTTATCGTCCATTGTAGAATACTAAAGATAGAAAAGATTAAAAAATAAAGCATTATTTCGTAAAACAGGATAGTATTTTAAGAATTCCTTCTATCGGTTTTAGATATTAAACACGCAAATCATAAATATGTTTCGTCGAACTGATAAAGCCTAAGTCCTGGCCTAGTGAGGGGAAAACAATTGCCTGAAGTAGGTTGATTGTGTAACGTCGGCAAAGCTAGGTTGCTTGACAATTATTAATTTCCTTCACCCATTCAAATGAAAAAAAGGCCCACTAGACATTCTAATGGCAGGTCTAGGGTTATATCATCAAGGAGTTTTTTAAAGGACTGTGGCAGGATTTTTCAAAAAAAACTCCCTTGAATAACATTTTAACCGTTATAAAACATAAAACCGTTATATCTACTAATCTTATGGCCCTTATCTCCTTGATTTATGTTGTCTAATGTACTCATGTAATGTGTGATTTATGTTGTGTAATCTCGTAGCGGACGCTCACGTAAGATAGATTTGATGTGTGCCTGCACATCTTTGTTTCCTTCTTTGAACTATCTTACCAGGGCGCAAATTCAATTACGCCAACACTATTTCGTACATTGTAATTACCTTCTCCATATTCGTCCATAATTTTAACATACATTCTTTATCGATCTCACTGAGAAACGTTTTAGCAGTTATACATTAAAAACATTTAGAGCTAATATTAAATAACCTATTCAACTTAAATGAACATTTTCTAAGTGTTAAAGAAAAATGTCTTTAAAATGTTAAAATTAGTCGTTTAATTATCTGAAACATTCCATAAAAACCGCTTGTCAATGAGTTTTGTATTTGGAACCTGTACAACAAATCTCTTAACAATTCCGAGGGTATAGAAATTATTATTTTATGGAAAATATCATTTATTACTTTCTTGAGTCACAAATTTCACTCTAAAAACAGTTAAACATATATTACTCTTGCATAGGCCTATAGTGGCACGTACTTATTTGGTTGTTGAGATATGTCTCGTCGGTAAATTTATTCCCTAAAAAAATTCTACACAAACAAATATAACTAACGCCAAGCACTGAAGACTATGAAATATACAAGCATTTCAAGCTACACCCAACACAGATACTAAATACTCTATTACATTATAACTCACATACATTTTTTGACATTATAACCACCAATACTTAAAAAAACAATTATCTGACTTACCCCACCTTAACATCACCAAAACTTAAAACATCCAAGAGGTCTGAGTTGGCAATGCGATACATCTCCCTAAGCGCCCGTCCTTATTGGAGAGAGAATGTAAGTGCTATTTTAAGCAAGTGTCACATATGAATATATGTCCAAGTGTTTTAGTGTACAATTATATATTTCCTTACTAAACTAACAAAGAGTAAAATCACTTGAATATAATCAATAAAGAACTAAACAATTTATAAAAATGAAGTATCAACCTGGAACGATTTTAGATACAGACAATATAAATTGTAAATACTTATTGCATAACGAAGTGAATACTTTTGAATTTACTTCCCGACTCGTTTCGAAACAATCGTTTTATTGACGAAACCGACTCATTACAAAGCTGGTCGGAGTAGTGGGTCAGAGTAGTTAGTCCCTTCGTCAATGAAACGTTTCATTCGAAACGCATTATTAAGTTTAAACCTATTAACTCACTAACGGAATAAATATTTATAATTTCATTACAGAATTCAATATTATTACAACAAGCAACTTCAAAAGAACTTCAACTTCAAAAGAACTTGTTTATACTAATGCAAAACTAGAAACTTCATTTAGATATGAAATGTTTATGGTAATAGAGACAAGACGATCACGGAATAATCAACACATGGCATACTTGAGCTACTGCAGCGCAACTAGCGGTATCTTAACGACCTAGATACTAGCTTAGGTGTCAGGACAGATTCTAATTGCCTAGCGTAGAATAAACACGACATAAACAAATGCAAGATGGCGTGCCTGCTGAGATACACGTAATTAAGCGTCCAATACTAATTAGGACGGTTCGTAAATAAGTTTGTCATAGGAATCCTTATGTAGCGAACAAACAAATCGTTAATGAAACTGAGGCGATTTAAATGAAACGTGGAAAGCAGAACTGAAATAGACTTGAAAAGAATATGTAACTTTGATGAAAGAAGACAAGTGGAAATTTGAAAGCAGGATGTAGAATAAATTAGATAGCTTAGAAATTTTTCTTTCAGATAATGAGAAAATATTACACTCAATGTATACAAAATATTCGATATTTTTGACAAGTATTTTGTTTGAATCTAATATAAACGACAAAATATTTGGTTTGTTAATTTTCTTACAATATGTTTAAGACAATTTTATATATTTAAAAATTTTCATTAAAATCCTTGTGCAGGACACAAACAAATTGTTAATGAAACTGTGGCGATTTAAATGAAACGTAGCAAAGCAGAACTGAGATAAACGAGGAAAGAATACATAACTTTGATGAATGAAGACAATGGGAAATTTAAAAGCAGGATGTAGAATAAATTAGACAGTTAGAAATTTTTCTTTCAGAATGTGAGAAAATACTACACTTAATGTATACAAAAGTGTATTTTTGTAATTTATTAAAACTCGATATTTTTTAAAACTATTTTTTTCTAACCCTCGAGTAGGCGGGCGGGCTTCAGGTGTAGCCTAGAGTTTTTATTTAAGCTCCTAAAACTAGTGGATCATTAGCGCTCACTAGTGACGTATCATTAGCTGTTGTTTGTCATCTACCATACTTACTGAGTCGGTGATTCTCGCTCGAAGTGTGTGCGTTTTGTAATTGTTTACGACTGAAGTTATTTGGGCTACGCCTGTAGCCCGCGCGACCTTTTCTGTCATGAGTGAAACAAAGCGTGCCCGGTTATCATATGAAGGCAATTTGGATGAACCTATGCATGATTGCTTGTCAGATGAAGAGAAAAGCCTCGTATCTTACTGCACAAAACCTAAAAAGGCAGTAGTGTTTCTGTCCACGATGCATGAAGACCACGATGATAGAATTTTGAGGAAGATTCAGGGGATTTACAGAAACCGGAAATGATTACTTTTTATAACAAGACTAAAACTGGAGTTGACGTATTAGACCGAATGTGTGGCAAATACGATGTAGCAAGAAATACGAAACGATGCTCTATGGTTCTATTTTTATTTTGGAAATATAGCACCCTTCAATGTGTCCAGAATTTACATTACTAAGAAACCTGAAGGGTGGGAGGGATAGATGAACCTGATAGTGCTACAACCAATGTGGAGATATGCCCTGACCACACGCTGCTATATGTGACAATCCTATGAAAGCTACAAACCAATAAAACATTGGAAAGAACAATAATAACCTCTTTGTTTGTAAGAGCCTACTCCTACCCATTTAACCTAGAATGTATTTATTTGGTAAAGAACACTTTTTTACATATAACAATGTATATTTAATGTTTTTTTAAAAATTTGTATACTATTTCTGATAATTTATATTTGAAAAAATGAGTTTCCTGGTATCATTATCCTAAGTTTTTTTTAGTTTTATGCTCCTAAAGTTCGTAGTATTTTGTGGTGTAAACTTATTATAATCAGATTAAAATGTTTATAACCAATGTAAAATTAAAATCATATATTTTTTTTACGAATATGTTAAAAAGTATATTAGGAAATAGTTATGACAGCAACAAATTTAAAAAAAACTTTTTAGTGATAAATTTGTAATAAAAAGAGAGTGGGCTACAGTTGTAGCCCATATACCTAAAAGTGTTACTTTTATCCACTCGCCTTCCGAAGGGTTAATCAAATGTAAACGACGAAATTTTTGGTTAGTTAATTTTCTTACAATATTTTTAGAAAGTTCTAGATAATGCAATCACATTGTTATAGTTTGGATGTCGAAAGCAATTTAATATATATAAAAGAAAGAAGGAAGAACATGTAGGTCTTGTTTTAATTTATTATTATTCTTATAGATATATATCACTTTCACTTATGTACTTAAACCAGAATCTTATACAAGAATATATATATATAACTACAAATTATTATTTCTAACAAAATACCTTGTTTTATTTTTTATTATTTCTTTTACAACGTGTGCTGATTGAGGAGCTTTGATTCCTGATAAGGATTTGACAAATATTATGTGCTAGAACTATTATGAAATGTTATAAACGAATAATTATTTCCACTTCAATTTTTAGAAACATGTTTTAATATTACGATATATTAAATTACGATTTTTGTACCATACGAGTGTACATAACTTCGTAAACCGAATTTTGAGAGACAATGTGGTAGCTTGGAAGGTCGTAAGCTTAGGGATGGCTCAAATTAAAGGTATTGACAAGAAGTAGCGGGGAACAATATAGGTTTTTCTCAATTTACCACATTTATAGGGTTTTGAGGAACTTAATGTTACCAAAAATCTCAATAAGAAATACATTGCAACGAGAAACAGCTGTGTATGATTTTCGAGTATTTCAGATGAGAATCAGCTGTACAAATATTATATAAAACAACTGAGTAAAAATATTTTAACAGTGTTAAAGGTTAATTCGAAATATGAATACCCAAAAATACCTTAAACAAATAATAAGGACTAATACAAACTCTAAAAATTGTCTTCCAGGGTAAAGTTTCATAAAAATAAAAATAAAATTGATAAACAAACATTTACTTGTTATTCTATATACAGCCTATTTATCTGAATAGACATACTACACCCTAACAGCAGTGAAGTTTAAAATATAAAAATCATTACCGTTACATCGCAATAAACCGTCTTACATCCCTTATATTTACAAGAACTTTTATATTCCCAAACATGAAATTAGAAAGACTGGAATTTCCGAAACAGGATTCCAAAACAATCCATTAACCCCTTTGTTCTTCTCCAGTGTGTTTTATATCCCACAGGAATTTCTTCTTACATTCGCAATCCCTTCCCATCCTTGGTTTACACAATAGTAATTCTGTTTGTCACCCTGAACTTCAAAAAAGAACTAGTGTCTAATATATCTAAGCCGATTGATTGACGAGACTAAACTTACAGAGACACAAAATTAGTAAGAAATGTTCAAAAAGATAAGCTAAAAATTCTTAGTCTTCCATATTTAAATAAGACTTTATTATTTAATAGAATTATTTAATAGGAGGACGTTTCTATAAATTATGTCCTGACCTTTTTACATCTGAAATAAATTCCAACTACTCTGTTTAATAAGAGATCCTAGAATCAATACAATATCAAGTAAAATAATAAATTACATTTTTTTGTACAATTCCTAACAGTTTCCCATTTAATTATAATATAACTCATTAAAACCCGTCTTTTTCTTTTAAATTCCTAGTATTAGTTCACACTCTTCCTGTATTTACCTTGTTAAAATTTTCTATTGGTTATAAAATACGTTTTAATCATTCATCCACTCAAACTCAAATAGATTTTTTTTTCAGTGAATGATACTTGATGTTAATACATTTTTCTAAACTATTAGTTCAATCATTAAATTTAATTAATTAATTTTAGTTTTAAATAAGAAACTTACTTTTCACAAAATGGTCAAATTGTGCAATATAGTTTTTCTTCCCTTTGGCTCTAAATAAGTGATACCATATGATTTAATAAAACAGCTGGTATATGTTATAGGGTATGTTGTAGAACAGCTGTTTTAACGCATAGGTTATATTACTCAATTTATATTATTTGTAATTATTTAATTATTAGTAACTAAAATAGATTTGCCACTGTTGACCTAAGTAGGAATTGACTTGAACCAATTTTTTATTATAGTAGTTGTTATTCTAAACAAATTTATACAAGTGATAAGTTCATAAATTTATAATAACACTAATTGTGTTTGGAGAATAATATTCTTATTAAAAACTTTATATATCAGAGCTTGTTTGTAATATATACAAGTGTACAGGCTTCGATGTACGTATCTCAATTTGTACACGATGCAAATGGCGTACGAGGGTCTCTAGTTTGCATAGTTGCCTTTTTCCATCGGCACCAAATGTTGTCGTACGCTCTAACGACAAGTCGCCGAACACAACTATCCTCTTACTGGCAACCTGACTCTCGCATTGTGATAGCAAACCTAACCTTTCCTCTCACACGTATCGCATTACCGAAAGCCTACTTAGTTGCAGGAGCAGCTTATGCAACGCTAAGCGGTCTTATACAATAACAAGTGTTTAATGTTTATTGATGCGCTGAACAGGAACGGGATCACTGACTTGTGAATCTCAATATGGGTTTGAGGGAAGTTTTCACCAAGGAATTTCAGTTTATCAATTACTTCTATTATTCCACCCTCTCCATATATATATATATATATATATATATATATATATATATATATATAGTTAGTTCAAATTTACAGTCGTTAATAAAATTCTTTGTATCCATCCACTCAAGTTCAAACACATTTTTTTAAAATTGTGATTGACACGTGATGCTATTACAATTTTTTTAAAATAGTACTTCAATTATTATTAAATTCATTAATAAATTTAATAGTTACATAGCTTTATATGGCAGAAAATCTTTTCACAAAAGGGGCAAGTTATGCAATATAGTCCCATATTTTAGTTATAGTCCCATTTGGCCTGAAATAAGTGATAACATATGATTTAATAAAATAGCTGATTCTATGTTTTAGGTTATGTGGTAGAACAGCTGTTTTATGGCTTATGATAATTTATTTATATTAATTGTAATTATTTAATAAAAATACCTAAAATAAAAATTTATCTTTGTTAAATTAAGTATAGATTGACTTTAAAATTTGTTTTTTTATATTATCTGTTTTAACATATATTTCTATATAAATAACTACATTATTGATTCTATGCCCTAGTAAGGGAGCCCTTATATATATATATATATATATATATATATATATATATATATATATATATATATATATATATATATAGATAGATAGATAGATAGATAGATAGATAGATAGATAGATAGATAGATAGATAGATAGATAGATAGATAGATAGATAGATAGGTACAAATAGGCCGTCAAAGATTGTAGCGCAGGTTAGCGCAGAAATGAAAAATGACTGGCGGAATAAGGCCAACTGTAAAAAGGATGACACATTGTGCATGTGCGCGAAAAGGATGATTGCAAGTGCGCGTACGTGGATTATCCTATTCCGCTCCAGCTCTCGCAGAGAACGGTTAATCCTTTGAGCAATCGACTATTTTCTTTTTGTCTAGAAATGTTTCCTTCTGTTAGCCTGTCTGTCATCAACTTACAGGAAACGCTTAATTAAATACATTAATACAAACTACTTTCTGCTCCTTGATTTTTACGTAGCTGTCCCTAACTCATTAAGGTATGGAGCGTTATCTAACAAAAAAAAAAAATACTTGGAACATTTCTAATTAGCTGGTTTTGTAATCATTTCTCATATTTTTTCACATCCAAATAGTAGTGATAGTCTCCCGTTTTCTGACCTGCTTTAAAGACCAGAAGGAGATTTCCCCTCCCGTTACACTGCCAAAGTGTCTTGATCCCTTTCAAATATTATTCTTGCAGTCGTTAATAGATTCAACAGTTCATGCTAAATATGTGATATGCGATGAATAAATACTCCACTCATCTGAATATATGATAGACCTATTTACCTACCTTTACTGTCGATTTGTATTTAAATAACAAACTCTTTTTAAGCGTATGCAATATTCTCAAACTTAAAACTACAAAATCTGAGACATATAATTAATTATTAATTGATTAAAAAATACAATACTGAATTAGGAATATGCCAAACTAAATTAATATTTTTATATTTATATATGCAAAAACTTTCAAAATTCTAACAAAATTATGTCATTTTATCTAATTTAATTATATTCTGATTTAAATTACCGCTAATATCATTTGGGATCCGTAACACTATTTTTTCTGGACGACGACGATTGATATGAGACTCTTTTTCTGGTCCTTATAAGTTTCATCAGTATCATTAAACTTATTTTACGATGGAAAGTTCGGTAGTGTTGTTATTTGAAACATTTTGTAAATAATTTTAAACCAGCACTTCTGAGGATGGTTACGTTACAACTGAAATGCGCATTAAATGTTTTAATAAAAAAATATTTTGTAGCTATTGAATTTTGGGTTTTTTGTGGTTATTTATTTATTACTATTGTTATTAAAGGTTTATTCATTGTAGTTTTGCTAATTTTCTTATGACAATAGTTAGTTAAAGCAGATAATTAATGTATTACTTAATTACAAAAAAAACAGTTACTTTAAAAATGATTATACTACTTTTCAATACATGTTATAGAATTGTTTAACTATAAAGTATATTTTAATCTTTAATTTTTCATTATTTCTACTTTTTAAATAAAACAATTCAAACATTTTGCTACTGATTTAAGAAGTTTAAAAAAATTTTAATAATAATAAGTTTTCCGTTTTTAAAACTTCATGAATAATAGTGTTGCTTGGAAAATAATTAACACAAAGTTTTTGTAAAACAGTTGGCGGTCCACTATTTATAATATAATAGACTTGAAGTTTATTCCCTCTGTTTTGTACGTTCTGTCCTAAAAACCTAGAAACTTAATTAATTTCTGTATTCTCGGTGACAATATTTTATGTAGCAAAAAGTTTATTTTCCTTTATTTCTGACTGAATTGGAAAATAGGGCAGGCTCTTTACTTCTGGTAAACAGCTGACAGTAAATCTAGTTATAAAACCCTCCTCCCTAACACTGCTAAAAAAGGATTGCTACATAGTCAAGTAATGGATGTTAGTAAATAGCTACCTCCTACGACCTTCCTACACATATTACGTCATTGTTTGTGTTCTGAGACAAGATAACTCCCAAAACAGTTCCATGACTTTAGTGTCCCGTATCCTTTGGTTGTTCTTTAAGGATATTCAGGAGAATATCTTAACGAAAACCGAATTTTTCGTGTAAACTATTATAATGTTTATATATATGTTATAAGGAACACCCAATCACAATTAATAATTCTTTTCCTTCTAATCGTTTCAATGACTAGGTTTTCATCAGTAAATGTAGATAAATAAAGTATAAAGAATAGTTTACAACTGCAAGTGAGATATATTCAGAATTTCCTCAGCTACACCAATGATGCTCACAACTTAGCCACTAGAAAGCGTATGAGTAAACAAATTATTAATTGCTAGCGTTCGTTCTTATTACTAGTGTAGTCTCTTATTAACCTAACCTGCCCTAACCTAAACTAACTCTACCTAATCTAACTTAATCCTAAATTTGGGATAACCTAATCTAGCCCAACTTCTGCTGACAAGCTAAACTGAAATTTTGGTAATTAAATTTTTGTTTTACCAACTTTGACCACCCTTGTACGTTGTACTTTTAACATTTTCAGTACAAGGAAAAACGCAATCAGCAGTTTGGCGGTGAGTATTTATGTAACAAACTGGCTTTTTGCCGACTGTAGGCTGATTAGCCGCACACAATGGCGCCATTGTTGGATTTGTTAAGCTTAGCCCCATTGTATTGTACCAAAGCTCGTCGTGTACAATGGGACGGATAAAAGCATTATTAAATTGTCCATTTAAAGTATATTAGCAGACATCCCACTTAAACAAATCACACCACCTGGTAATGCCCTGTAAACGAATTCTTTATTCAATCTTATCTTGAATAAGCTTGTATTCAGTTAGGCTAGTTCAAACACAAATATCTGACGTCTTTTTATAACAGATCTGCCGTTAAGAAAACAAAAATGGGTAAAATAGTTGTTTGCGTCAAAATTCTTATCCAAACAAAAAGGGCAGGTATCGCATGAAGTGACTACAAATTTAAGTGGTCGAAACAAGCTACGACGACTCACTGTTAGTTTCCAATGTAGCTCATGGTATCATAGGCAACAGCCCCACATTATTACACCCTGTGTTACATTCGGAAGCATTATCTATTCTATCTAGATATTCAAAGCACTAATCGAGTTAAACAAAGTTATTAACAATATTTTATTCAAGCTATTTCGGTTTACTTTTCTTTTACATTGGAGAGCTATTATTATAGACAATTTTACAAATGAACAATTTTTTTAAAAATTGTATACATAATTTTCATGAGTGCGTTTGTTTAACTCATATAAAACGAATTTCCTTACGATTTTCCATTTTCCTCTCTATGCATAGTGTTGGACAATTATTTTTATGTTTGTTACTATTTATACGCTATTTTTCATCGCTTGCATTATTTTGTAGTTTCTTTTCGCTTTCCTTATTCAATGCTTAATAGTGAAGCAAGATTCGGTGCCGTTAATCCAGTCTGCTTGTTTGTGTTATTTTTTACATTCATTTATAATCCTAGAGCAATATTTATGATATTGTGTTGTAACCATGGCAACAGATTGAAGTTGTGTATTGAAGGTTTCGACGACAACCAGATAGGGCCAATAGAAAAGTCATATACATCATTGACAAATGCATTTATAGTAATGGGAAAGTTGGCTCAATGCAAATGTGCTAGATTTGGAACATGAAGATACTTAGTTCAAATCCAACCTAGGATCATTTTTAACCCAAGAACAATATTTATGATATTGTGTTGTAACCATGACAACAATTTAAAGTTATGTAATGAAGGTTTCGACGACAACCAGGTGGAGGCAAAAAAAATCATATACAGCTATGAGAATTATGTTTTTAGCTATGTAAAAATTAATTTGGTTGTTGCGAAAGCGACAGACTTTGAACATGAAGATACTCAGTTCGAATCCAACCTAGACCCTCAAAATTGTTTAAATTTCATTATTGATTAAATA
Organism: Prosapia bicincta; assembly: GCA_036971475.1. Lineage (NCBI taxonomy): Eukaryota > Metazoa > Arthropoda > Insecta > Hemiptera > Cercopidae > Prosapia > Prosapia bicincta. Next base: position 66,042,616 of record JBAIZL010000006.1, on the reverse strand, counting down.
TTTGAAAAGGTCTTTTAACATCGTGTATCATCAATTATAGGTTGAAAGGAAGGTATTTGAACTTGATTTAATGATTAAAAACGTATTTTATAAACGAGTTTAAATTTGTAAAAGGTATATATATCAGGAGAGTGTAAGCTAATAGAAAGAATTTAAAAACCGCCTATCAAACATCATAACATAATATAAATTATACCTAGAAAATATTCGCCTAATTTAGATCAACTTTCTACTTTGATTACGTTTGTTTGCATTACCATATTTGAAAGATAAATATTTGAATTTCTACAGGGTTACAAGAAAATAAAGAATTCTACTATCACAATTGAAAAAAGGCAGTATGAAGCGAATATAGCAATATAAAGTGCTTATGAAGTACCCTAATATAACCAAACATATAACCAACCCAAAATAGAACCATATTAACCAACCCCTCACCAACCAAGCACAACCCAACCTCACCTAATATAACATTTCCTAACCTAACTTTATAATTTTAAAGTATTTAAAGTATTTTTAAAGTATAGTACCATATTTAATACTAATTGTTTTTCATAAAAATGTGTATAAGATATTACAATCAATCGCATTCTTTTGCTTATTAATTGATATATAAGATTTTGGACGAATCGACTGTTTATAATATCAAGCACGTTTTCTTTTATCATTGTTTTTCTTTTTTGTATTAATATATCCAAACTTATGCATCTATATATGTTTATCTCTAAAAGATTTACTAGCATCTACTACACTCTGTAGAATAATGAAGTAAATATGTAATAGCAAGTAACAGCCTATGTATAAATTTTCAAATTTAAAAAAATTATAAATATTCTTTTAAAATATTTACAAAACTCTCCTCCGCCGTGTCATTACCTCCACCGTGCCACTCAATACTGGTCAGATGACATGTATGTATTTATTATTTAGATGAACCTATTTTAGCAGCTACTTCATGTTTAACCCTTTTTTTAACCAAAAAGATGGTCGCCCTGCCAAGAAGTATTTTAATCAGGAGTACCTACATTGTTTAGGATACATTTCTAACAACAAATATGGGTACTGGTAATTTACATTCTAGTTTTTACAAATTTTAAATTATTCTTCAACATGGTTAGTGTTTACTGTGTAGTGTTTCATCCTTCTTGGAACAGAACCACATTTCACAAAATGGGGGAATTAGAGAATAAAAACTGATCACACTAAAAATAATTAAAGTAAACCTAACTGGAAAAGAGAAGATACAACGGATTTTGTTACAAAAAAGACAACAATCAAACCATCACAAAACACTAAAAATCAATCATGTTTGATCTTATAAATGTTTTAGTAACAGAGTAATCATCAATGAGTAGCCTGTATCAACTTTATATCTATTTATAACTCATTACTTCCCCTTTATTGTACTTGAACAAAAATCTTACTTGGTATATATACGAGTTGACTTTCAAGAACAATAATTATACTGTAGAATTTGTTTACGTATACCCACTGATACGTTCACTAGGCTACTGGGAGTATTCGAGAGCAAATATTGGGAATAGTGAGTAGTCGGTCGTTATTATTGAGGTGTTACCTTTTGCGCAAAAGATCAGCTTCATTATAATTTTGGCATTTAATAAACTCATTATAATGAATAAAGGGAAATACATTTTAGACGATTAATGCGTTCTCAGATTCAAATATCTAGGCATTTGTCAATTTTACCCCCAAAAATAACATTTGTGTTGTGGACATTTGTAGCAGTTTCTATCAAATACCCTCACGTGATGGTATTGTTTAGTTATGGCCACTAAACTGTCGACTAGAAACTGATAATTATTGATCATTTATCGATCGGCCAGTGCTAGTCGTAACACCAATGACACGTTTTAATTATTTAACTTGTACCTAAACAATGGCCTGGGTTTTTAAATAAAAACGCCTTTGTAAGAGACAAACAGCTTTGGTGAAAATCTTTCACTTCTCGTTATAAGAGATATGAGCGTGACAGATTTACATTAAAGTAAGTGGCCTCCTATGATTTCATAGAACAGCTGGTTTTATCTTATAGGTTATGTGATAGAACAGCTGTTTTAATGCATAGGTTTTGTTACTTTATTTATATTATTTGTAACTATTTAATAGAAAGTAACTGAAATACAAGTTTTCTTTGTTGATCTAGGTACGAATTTACTTTAATAAAATTGTGTTTATATTACTTGGAATTGTAATCATTTGCAAAAATCTGTAATTTTTGATGTTTCTGCTGTGATACATTATTCATGCGCTTTATAATGAGTGAAACTGTTGTGAAAATTCTGTTGAGCGTGAAAAGGAAAGCGCCCCGCGTTACCACAAAACTTGCGCTTGAAGTTATCTTTAAATATCACGGGAACTGCGGCGACTAAATTGCCATAAATCCACGCTACAAATCCCGCTAACTTGGTGCACAAGTTGTGCGTAAGTGAAATGAGAGGTTATGTTCGCCAACTTTGTTTGCCGTAAACCCAGCAAATGTATTTCAGAAATCCCTGTTCAACGTCACCGGAGATGTGGTTGACAATGTTCGCCGAGTTTGTTTTGCAACTCCGACTAAGCACTGCTGAACCAGATCCCGAATTGTAAACATATTTATTTTAATACTGATTAAGTAGACGTTTCATGGTGTTGATTTTATAAGATGCAGATGACATTGTACTTGCTCAATAATGTTTATTATTGTACATTTCATGTGAGTAAAATTCAAAATATCAAAACTACTTAAAAAATAGTAGGTCTACCTCGGTTCAAACCTTTTCCACAATATATCATTACTGACATTTTCAAAAGCTGATCAGTTCAAATAAAATCGTACCAATGCGTTGCCCCCTTTAATAATCTAATTTCGTGTTGTGCGATCGAATTTTAGTTAATTTTGTTTTAACTGTTGAGAAGGCTTTTGGTTGCTCTTGATAATGACAATAGTGATAAATTGAAGAAAATATTCCAAAACCTATTTTGAAACATCTTTGATATTAAATATATATATATATATATATATATATATATATATATATATATATATATATATATATATATATATATATATATATATATACATACATTTACAGTAATGCTAAATAAAAGTATATTATTCTTTAGGAGTATTTTGTTCCTTTACAGTAATAAGTTTACCAAAGAATTCGAAATAGAAAATTACTAATATGGAGAAATCTCTACATTTCAAGACAACCAGTAACTAAAACCCACGAAGGAAACATAGCAGTATTCACTGTTCATACCTAGACAGTGGTCAGGTAACATCACAACAATGGCTGTGTGAAGTTGGAAACGCGTTATGAGTCTATAACTTGAAACCACTATAGACGGATTTACTAGACAATACTATCCTTAATGGCCATAATCCCTGTTAATGCAACATAAATAAGCTTTTAGCTTCGACACGAAAGCATCCATATATTACGAGTAAACGACAAACTTTCGTGAATACAATTTTTCTAATGTCATTAAATAATGTAGAAGGTGAATAAATAATGGTGATAAATTGCCCTATTTAATATCATTTTTCATTATCTGCTGTCATTATCAATATACACTCATATATTGTACCTCACTTGAGTGTCGTGTTTTTTAATATTCGACAGTTATATTGAACAAGGCAATCGTGCTCCTTAAAGGACTTGTATTTTTTTTTTTTTTTTAATCGGAAAACATGAAATGCGATAAACCTTTGAGATCTTCTGGCGGGATACACGAGTATTGTAAGTTATTATGTAGAAATGTATCAAGATATATATATATACATATCAGCGATCGGAACTGTTACTTTTGATGAATTTATTCGTGCGCGATCTGAACAAGCCGGTGCTTTTTTAGGCGGGAAGCGATCTATTGTAGGCATTTTTATTCGTTTAGGTTACTTGTGTTATGACGTAAGTATAGTGTTTAGTTAAACAAAATTAAACTCTACAGCTACAACGTTATAAATATATATAAACTCAATTGCTTACATTTCTGTTGCTTTAAAGACCTTCCAGGTGGTTAGAATGCAAAACCCAAACCTCAGTAGACATCAGCTGATATAAAGTAACCACTTGGTAACAGCCCAGTAAATGTAGGCTACCTAAACCTCTGGATGATGTTTTATTGGAATATAACAAACTATTTTGTATATAGTGATTTATTTTTTCAATTTAACTGAAAGCTTACCCAAAAATCAGATAACTTGAGGTCAAAACATATTTTTATTCTTAGGACTCATATTAAACTTCATAAAAAGACATGTTAACCTATAATTAACCAACATTTTTTAAATTTGAACTTCGTTAAACATGGATCTATAACCAACAAACTATTTAAAGGTGTTTGTAACGTTATCAAATATTAACCTATAACCTACAAATATTAAAACTGTATTTAAACTTCGAATATTACTCTAAAATATACAAAGTTTGAAACTTAGGTAAAACATCAAAAATTACCCTATAACCAAAAAATATTTTTTAGAATATTTGTTTCAACAAAAATATATTCAATACAAAATATCTTCAATGCAACAGGAAGCAGTAAATTTTAAAATCTAACCTAAAGTATGCCATAACTGATAAAAGATATTCATAATTTTTATTCTGGTTCGTGACAATAAAGTTAAGGGGGGAAAACACTATTTTTAAATTACAAAACGACGACTATTAAACAAACACAATATTCTGAGATAACAAAAGTTCACATTAAGTGATTAGTTAGAAAGCGATAAAAGGGTTACAAAGTGCAGTTTATCACATTGTTTCACCCCGTTAGCCATTGTGGTCAAGTAAGTTCAGAAAGGATAAACAAAGAGATAGACAGACTGACATGGCGTCTAGCGGAGGCGCCTATCTATCGATTTAATCGGCAAACTTGGACGTTTCCACGCATTTATTATCATCAGTTTTATCGCTTGTAATTAACGCTATTGAATGGCAGTCGGTAGCATTTGTATTGCAAAGGCTTTTAATAGAATTTTTCCTTGCGTAGACACCCTTAATGACATCCTAACACGCTCATTTATTGTGCTCATTGGTTTTATGCTGTTCTCGTGTATCACAGAGGTGCTAAAATATATTTGTAGCACGAATGATAAAATTTACTCACTTGATTTACAATAAAACGACAAGCTTGATGTTATATTCAAACCCACTCTCTAATTATAATTTTAACACCTAAGGGATTTAAATTAATAAATTCTTGAACCATTTACTAAACTCAAGCCAAAATCAAGGACAACAATGTATTCGTATAGATGCTAGTTTTAATTTATCATCAATTTTCTCTTCCGACTGAGAAGTCCACTTCACTTCACTTTATATTACTTCTCTTTTGAAGTGATAACTTCTTCACACGCAGTGAAAAAAAAACATGATTTTAAATCGTGCTTTCTTAATTGCTATTTCTTAAACGAATACCTTAAAGCAAATGAACACACTCCCATACACCCACCCACCCTCCCACCCACCACACACACACACACACACAGACATATATATATATATATATATATATATATATATATATATATATATATATATATATATATAAAGAACGTAAGTCAAAATACAAATACAAGAATTATAATTGAATTTACAATTCAAAGCCAAAGCTTTTCGTTGGCAAACAGTACCAAGATCATCAGGAATGAAAATTACAATAATGTCAATTGTTGTATATATATGTCACTTTCACTATATGTACTAAAACAAGATTCTTACTTGGTATTTATGCAAGTTAACTTACCATTATATATATATATATATATATATATATATATATATATATATATATATATATATATATATATATATTTGTAGATTATGCAACACTGTTTTCGTGTATACACTTATCACTTTCACTTATGTACTTAAACAAGAATCTTACTTGGTATTTATGCGAGTACTTTCAGAGACTAGTAAGTGCCTCCATCTTCCGGCATACTCTTGCCGGAAGAGTATGCCGGAAGATGGAGGCACTTACTAGTCTCTGAAAGTACTCGCATAAATACCAAGTAAGATTCTTGTTTAAGTACATAAGTGAAAGTGATATATATATATATATATATATATATATATATATATATATATATATATATATATATATATATATATTTAAACAACATAGGTCATTCAAATACAATAATATTTATTAATTTATATTCAAAGCTTTCCGTTGGTAAACAGTACCAACATCATCAGGAATGAAAATTACAATAATGTAAGCTATAGGCCTAAAACATATGTTCATATATGTATATATATGTATATATATATATCGGTCAGGTTTGGCAATGAGTCACCTTAAAGTGCATTGATTGATGACATATAATTCATGTAACAGCTGATTTTGTGTTATAGGTTATGTTTTAGAGCAGCCGTTTTACACGTATATTATTATTAGCTAGTTTTAATCAGTTAATATATTTATTAGTTTATTTAATTTAGATATATCTCAATACAAGTGATTCAATATAACGATAATAATAAGATACATAGTTTTAATCCCATTTTGAAAAAAAAACATTTATAAGCCCTTCTTGTACTTTTCAATTGAATTTGTTTAAAAAAAAAATTGTAACTATAAAACATGTAATAAACGTTTTTAGTTTCTCACATTATTTTTATATTAGCTACAATATATATTAATCTTTATTAAATACATTTCTCAAATAAGGATGTAAAATTTGGATTAAAAATTCATAAAATCAAATTTTCTGCGATTTTCGTCAAACATTTTGTGAAACTCTTGGTTCCAACTGTTATCACTTCTGTCCGAGTGACAGATTTTATTTGTGAGCACAAAAAATGAGTAACCGCTAGAGAAGACTTGTTCCGAGGTGTTTTAGCACTGGGGCGTGTGTTGAATTATCGCGGAACGTCGTACGATTTCCTACGTGTCTACACGATTACAATATAGGCTAAACTATAAAAAGTAATATTAAAAAAATTAAGTAAATATTTACTGTCGTTATCAAAGACACATTTTATTTTAGTTACCCTAGAGCATTATTTATGATATAGTGAGTTAACCATGGCAACAGTTTAAGGTTGTACAATGGAGGTTTCGACGACAACCATATGGGGAAAAGTTCATAAACATCTTTGAAAAATATATATTTTTAGGTATTGAAAATTTGACGCGGTACCAAAGAGTGCTAGACCCCGAACACGAAGGCTCTCCGTTCGAATCCGGCTAAATTCGAACCTCTCACATTTTATAATTTAACTACTGAATAAATTTTTTTAACTGTATTTAAATCAATTGCCATCTACTATAGGTTTGAAAAAATGTATTTCAACTTGATTGGATGAATAAAAATTTATTTTATGAACGATTGAAAACTTGTGCATGATATATATAATGAGAGTGTGAGCTAATAAAAGGAATTATAAAAATGGGGTATTATTTACGTGTATTATATACATGGGTCTTGATTATTGGTTTCGTAGAGATTTCAACGCGACCAGGCACACAATGCTCCAACCGCCCAAAGATGAGAGAAAGTGTCTACATAAAATTAATAAGAACTTTCCTTCATGTAAAGAAACACATTCCTTAATATCATCTTAAATTTTATGCACAACCAAACAGCGGGTGCTTCGTTAATAAATGTTTAAAGTAAAACACCAGTAAAAACTAAAACATATCTGAAATGTTTTTTATTTTCGTTGTATAGTATATAGTATAGTTCACATAAACAATTAAAAATTACATTTAGTTTCGTAAAAAATAAGCGACGAAGATAATGTCGTTAGTGCTATTGTCGTTAGTATGGTTTGTTTATTTTGATTTAAAGACCTTCAAACTAAAGCCCACATATTTTCTGCGTCAATAGTAGGGCCTCAAGGAAATAGTAGAAAGGAAATGCGCACGATGTAAGTAAGTTTAAAGTAAAAACTAATTTAAATCAATCATAAGAGAGTACAAACCGGAGGATTAATGGCGCCTGGGAAATCTAATATCAAGGATCTTGTTGGGGGAGAATATGTAGAAATGAACATCAACAACATGTTAGACACACTAAATGGATGTGAATGTGTAGAGTACATACGATACGTATTATACACACTCATAGAATAGTCATACACTACTAGCTTTTATTGTATATTTATAAGTATACTAAACTGTAAACTAGTGGTTGAATAGAATACGTATAGTACATTAAACGCACACACACGCGCGCACTCGCATGCACACGCACGCACACACACACACACACACACACACACACACACACACACACACACACACACACACACACGGATCTGGAGTACGTCCGTTCATTCTGCAGTGCATAAATTCGCAGTTCCAACGTTTCACTAGAATCTCATCCAGCATTGACGAGGTTAACCCAACAACAGCATTGACTCGCTCTTCAACTGTTATTGGGGTCACCTCGTCAATGCTAGATGAGATTCTAGCGAAACGTCGGAATTGCGAATATATACACTGAAGAATGAACGGATATACTCCAGATAATAACTTTTCATCATATTTTTCCATTCCTGAGGTAATACCTATTAGCATATATATATAATGATTAAAAATATTTTAAACATAATGGTATTTGTTATATAATTAATAGTTAACTTGCAAAGTTATGTGCATTTAACTTGGTTAAAAAGTGGTATGTTTCAAGAGAGTTACTTTTTAGTTGAAATCTAAATCTAGAATTTATTATTTAGGATTTCGAAATAAAAACCAAGATTGAATAAAGGAAAATCATATGCTAATTACACTCTTTTAGATTATTATATCTCTTTGATTATGAGGTTTGATTAAATGTATAATTGAATGTTTTTGTGTTATAGATATGAGATATCTGCTTGTAAGGCAGTTTATACATATTATGAATTTAACATTAGGCATTTTAAAAATATATAATTTATAACACCTCGTGGCTTAGCCACTTGTTTATAATACTCGGATATTAAGACAAAATTTAGGATATTCACTATTTGACCGGCCTAAATTAAATTATTTATTATTTTATCGCTTAGCGGGAAAACGTGTAGAGAGGTCATTGTTTCTCTTTCATTTTTCGGCTAAGTTCCTGTTTAGATTGGCCTGGATGTAGCAACGTGGATTGTAATTAATTAGATAATGTAAAGGAAAAAGGAAAATAATACTTATTTTATATCATTTACATAACAAATTTTAACTAAATATTGCTTCTGTTTTAAAAGAAGCTTCTATGGATCATATTTCAGTAATCTCCTCTCCCTTGAATTTAATGCATTTTGAAAAGAACCTAACACTCGAAAATATCATGGTTAAGTGGGACTATAATTATAGTTACACGGCAACTATTTACTTTCCGCGCGTCCCTCTGCGCATCTCATATAGGACGCCTTAATACGTGTTTCATGGCTTGTAGAAATCTGATATCTAACATTTTTTACAAATATTATTAATAAACAAATTCACATTTTATTTTTTATGTTAAAGTAACTGTTCCGATTTGTTTTTTAATGCTGGTAAATAAAAATATAATTTTTTTGTAACTTAAGTAATGTTTCAAATGTATCACCTTTTAATTTATATATATATATATATATATATATATATATATATATATATATATATATATATATATATATATATATATAAGAAATTTAAATACTTCTACAGAACACAAGATAACTGCTCTTAGGTTAGTGATAGATGGATTACAATGGAACCAACTATAGAACAAAATTCACATAATGTAAAAATAACTTATGAGATAATATTGACGAGAAATAAATGTAAAGAGTGACAACAAATAGACATTTGAGTGAAATCCAACAAAAAATACCAATAACACAACAATTAGAGAGAATAGTAGAGAAGGTGGTAAACATTTGTTGGCTACACAGGTGGGAAGTATGCAAGAACAAATAGTTCTTTAGGAGATATAAAATATCGGATTCGCATTACATACCAACAACAAATATGATCAGAATGGGGGAGTTTAGGAGCACAAAGAGATGTATATAGAACAAACAGAGCGGAATGTAAAACCTAGGTTCACAGAACATGGCCTGCACACAAACATGGTAAACTTGATATCAGTGCATATTTGTAAAGAGAGTTTGTAAACTGAGTTTACGCCAAGCATTAAATGTAATGGATGTACGTCATGTGTAACGGAAATTAATGCATTTATTGATTTTATGCATGCATTCAAGAATGGGTGAATATCCTAGAAAACTTGAAAATTCTAAATGTTTACAAAAATTTCAAAAACATTTTAAAAGGAATAATAAGTTTACAGTTCCATTTATTATTTAAATATCTTGAGCGGAGATAATAAGGAGATATGCACTCGTAAAGGAAAATCGAAAACATTTTTTGAATAAATAAACTTAATCGATAACTCGTAGTCGATTGAAGATTTGAGAAAACATTGTAAAATATAATAACGAACACCAACTATCAATTAATTACTCAATAAATTTAGCTATCAATAGTAAATTATCTATTTAAACAATCATTAGGTACAGTTTTATTATGGTATCCCGACTGATAATGGTAATTTGAAACCAGTGGGGATAGTTTGTATTACTACAAAGGTAATTTGTAGTATTTTATATTTTGAATGCATTATTATTTAACTATCACCTAATCTCATAAACGATGCTCAAACGATTTTGTAAACAATATGTTAAAATAGAATCGATTATTTAGTTGGAACAAATAAGTTAGTAGGAGCTTTTCTAAACACGTTAAGTGAATGTAACAGTGTAAATATTAAGACTTTGTAGTAAAATCTAAGATTTGCTTACTCCTAATAGAAAAGTCTAAATTCATCTGAGAATATCGCTCGTATTGAACTTTTCATCATATACGCGGCAAACCTTAGGTTTTATCTCAAGAGATGTAACAAATGTTGAAAACGCTAAATGTTACCTAACCTAACCTAATTAGCCTCAAAGGCTAAAAACCATATAGAGTTAGCTAGCTTAAATAAAAATAAATAAAAAAAAGTAATTTTTTATTCCCAAAACCAACACTTACCAAGAACCATTGGTGAAACCAAGTGTCTCCGAAAGTCATACGTTAAACACGGAAAAAGACATTTATTATTTATAAAATCCAACATTTATCGACTCGTGTTGTAAAACCTAACAATTACCAATATGGTGGTTTTACAGCCACGGGTAGATGATAGTGACGACAGTATACATTTCAAAATTCCTAGCTTGAAGTGCAAATATATTGTTAATGATTTATCATGCTCATACCGCACTCTATGAGGAATAGATGTCACCATCCACAGAAAGTTCACGAAGCAAGACTTCCTGCAAAAACAACCACACCGAATAGGTATCGCTGAAACTCCAATATGCCTCTGTGTTCTGCTGGAATCACGTACACTCCAATATGCCTCTGTGTTCTGCTGGAATCACGTACACTCCAATATGCCTCTGTGTTCTGCTGGAATCACTGACACTCCAACTATGCCTCTGTGTACTGCTGGAATCACTGACACTCCAATATGCCTCTGTGTTCTGGTGGAATTACTGACACTCCAATATGCCTCTGTGTTCTGCTGGAATTCCTGGCCCTCCTATATGCCTCTGTGTTTTGCTAGAATCACTGACACTCCAATATGCCTCTGTGTTCTGCTGGAGATGGAACAGCAGAATATCTCAACCCCTGCATCGGCTTGAGGGATAACATTTGCGAGCAATCTACGGAGTGGCTCACGAACGTATACTGAGTGGCTCGAAGTCGAAAAGACTAAATCCCACGGAACGCCGTTAACTGATGAAGAAGATGAAATTGTTCACCCTCTGATTCGCTTATCCTATATGTAGTGTATGGTTTCTCCTCTCGATGAAATATTTTCAATTATCTAAATTCACCTGAATGTCATCTTTATTTTCTCATACCATTTATTATGTCTTGAAAATGGGCTCGTGATATTATAGTTGAAATTATAAACCCTTATATTTCTGTCATACTCAAGACAATGAAACTATTAACGTTTGTACATTATCGATTGCAAAAATTAAACACTATATAGCCAAAATATATTAAATTTACGGTGTTCTTTAGCATTCACGAACTAGAAAAGAATTCATGTTCGTATTTATATAGGCATGCGTGTCAGCCAAGGAACCACTCAGTTCTTGAAAGCATGGATCCGAATTTTTGGCGGGGATCACGTGACGTCTAGAGACCCAATAACGCTCTGCAGTTATACTTGGTAAAATAATTATCGAACACATTCCTACATTGTACAATTTCCTCAAAGATCTCTAGTATTTTAGGGGATTCATTAACCTACTTTGATTCTATCATTTTTCAATTACCGCACTTACAGCTCAGAAGTGTGAGTCTACTTCAAAAAACCAAACAAATTGCCCATATGCACCAACAGCAATCGATTAGTATGAAAGTCAATTAGCGAAACAAATGAGCCTATTAGCATTTTATCCGACCCAGCGTTTGCTGCACATTTATCGTAACCGTTGAGGAAATATTAAATCTGGTCCCGAGCAATCGAATCAGAAACCGAATCGAACAGGACGGGTTGAGCACATAGCGTAACTGTTTAATTGGATTTTGTATTGCTGGTTGAGCGTGGTGTAATTGGGCCCCGGGCAGGACGTGTTTGCTTTGGGTAATTGCGGGTTATTCACCGACAAAACAGAATACAAAATTAAACTCTCGTCGAGGTTGAGGGGTAATCTGATTTTAAAATTTTGTTCTTTAACTTTATGATAATTAAATTATCTCGTAGTTTAATTAAATGGTAATAATTTTATGTTATATATGCCATTGACATGACGTGTGGCATAGTCTACATTTAGTTGGGCATAGATATGTACGGATAAACTTATGGCGTTTTTAACTGTGGTTGAAGAAAAAGAAAATATGTTATTTCAACGGAATTATTTATATTATGTATTCGAGCCTAAGTTTGTTATCAAAAAGTAAAATTCTTGACTAAATAAGTACATTTAACGTCTTATTTTCGGACCAGAACCTAACAAACAGGTTGAGAATAACATTAATATGGAAATATCATCTTATATATTATATATATAAAGAATGATAATCTCCTATAAGGTAAAAGAGTAATACAGATGTATAATGCTAGATGTCGTGGACTTTAATACATGTTGTTTTTAGGTTTTTGTAAAATATGTAGATTTATTTTAAAACTCGTGTGCATAGTGATTTGTGCGCGTGTTTTAAAAAATTAGATTCGTTTGTGTTGAATGTTTGATGCCATTCCAGCGTTAAATATTTCTAATCGTATGAGTACCAAAATTTACAAGTCGCGATTGCAGTCATTAAAAAGCGGTGTGCCTAATAACTATTTAAAGTTGCGTGACTTCAGTAATTAAGTTTCCGCCATACTGCTAAAAAGTTGAAATATTCTATGTGCGTGCGTATGTGTGTGCGTGTGTGAGTGTGTGTGTGTGTGTGTGTGTGTGCACGAGCGCGTGTGGGTGCTTGTTTATTGCAATATTGTATCAAACACATTTCCAAATGACTACCTGCAATAATATTTCTTTACCAACAAAAGAACTTATAAACTTTTCAAGCAGTGGTATTTTACCACATAACAGAAACCATCTCCAAATAAGAATGGAAAAGCCATTGACTTAATCAAGGCACTTGTAGACAAAGTTTTATAAAAGAGAATCCGCTCTTGACAGAACTTAAATAGTTTGTATATTTTCATAAATGTTTTATTCTAGTATGCTCCAACTAGAGCTTCAGATATTGCTTGTCATCAGCGGAATAGTATGTTACACTTTCCTTCACGTGCAAAGCCATGCGCATTTGCTGTTCGTTGGAAACAAGACTTTTAAATATAATTAGTTTTGCCTCAAATAGACTATATGGTTTCTTCAAGTAGATATTATCAAGTTGAATTTATTATTAGTAACTTATCTTGTCAATTAAACTCAAACAAAAGCTTTTAGAAAAATAAAATTTAGCCCTCTCTCTCTCTCTCCCTACCCTCTCACCTGCCTCCCTCTTTGTCTTTTATCTCGTTTATCCATTTGTTGTTTAGTAATAATTGATATTGAAAAAAATCAATTCATGAGTTGCAAGCAATACTGAAATTTGATTACCTTTCATACACGTATTTGAACCTGACTTTACTAAGGATAGCGGAAGATTAGCGCAGACGGTTTAAATTGACACGAATGGCTTACTAAAAGTAGCGGAAGATTAGCGCAGACGGTTCAAGTTGACACGAATGGCTTACTAAAGGCAGCTGAAGATTAGCGCAGATTGTTTAAGTTGACACGAATGGGTTACTAAAGGTAGCGGAAGATTAGCGCAGACGGTTCAAGTTGACACGAATGGCTTACTAAAGGCAGCTGAAGATTAGCGCAGATTGTTTAAGTTGACACGAATGGGTTACTAAAGGTAGCGGAAGATTAGCGCAGACGGTTTAACATGACACCAATGGATTATTAAGGTAGCGGGAGATTAGCGCTGACGGTTTAACATGACACCAATGGCTTACTAAAGGTAGCGGAAGATTAGCGCTGACGGTTTAACATGACACCAATGGATTATGCTGAAGATTAGCGCAGACGGTTTAAACTTGACACCAATGTCTTACTAAAGGTAGCGGGAGATTAGCGCTGACGCTTTAACATGACACCAATGGCTTACTAAAGGTAGCGGTAGATTAGCGCTGACGGTTTAACATGACACCAATGGATTATGCTGAAGATTAGCGCAGACGGTTTAAGTTGACACCAATGGCTTACTAAAGACCGCTGCAGATTTGTTAGGCAGTTTGTTATTGTCACCTAAAATATATATACTCTTTTATAAGAGCTGTCAAAACACTCTGACAACTTGATAAAACCGTGATAATTACGCCCCATCATCATGAGGTTGGTTATCGGAACTGAGCGATATTTGAGTTCTTCTTAATTGAATAATACGCTCGCCTTGGACACTCACTTTAAAATCAGTTTAGAATAACCTATCACCCCTAGATGTCTATTTAACATAAATTATTTCTAAAATATTTTATTTAATAATATTTTTTTTAATCATTTAGTTTTGTTTTAAGTAATCACATCGCCGAGATTAAATCCAAGGGTGGAAAAGAGTCAACTAATTTGAAACGGCCATATATATTCCAAAACTTGTAAGTAGTTTTCTTGTCATCAAAACTATGTTCAAAGATAAATCCGTCAAAAAGGTTTTCATTATATGGTTAGGTCTGACAAACAAACAATAGTGTCACCACCAAAGATTTACTTTAGATTCAATCCTTGTACAATAATATCCTTTCAAAGGAAATGAATCTTCAGCACCAAAAATTATTATAAAATACCAAGAGCACTTACAATATAATACAATTAAAATATTGGAAAGTACCCCAATATCACAAAAATAACAAATTAAACAAGTTACTTAAGATTAAACCTTTTTTTAAACTAAGAATAAAAATTAAATTTGACAATGAAGTAGTGTGGATTGAAAGACGTAATTGTCGACCATAGACGTTAATGAACAAATATAACTTCACATGACCAATTAGGTTGAAAATACTATCCAGATAGCTAGAGCAGCACGTTTTGATACAAAAAAGAAGACTACAGAAAGGGATAAAAGGACACGGTGCCGGAGGTGCATATATATATATATATAATTTGATTTCTAGATCAGTGCAACACTAATCATCTTCCAACCTGTGAACAAATTTCATCTCAGTGTTTGGTGCTCTTAGGAATCCTTGCTTGGATAATATTAAATAAACTCTTACAGCCTCGCTCACAACTTTTGTCTCAGTAGTGACCATCGTCTCTTCTCAAGAACATATTTCGAGATACAAATTACCATAAATATTTAAATTAATTACTAATATGGAAACATCATTTAATTTTAAAAACAAATAATTTTTACCTTATGTGAATAATACTATTACAAATTCTACTCAAGATTAATTATTGATTCATATTTAATAGCATTTATTAAATTGTGAATTGAAACCGATCCTTTTTTTCTACCACTGGATTATTAGCTTTACCGATTTTCAGGTAAACATGAATGTCGATTTGTCCAATCAAAACAAAGACTGTCTGTTTTAGTTACGTTAAGCCACATTTAACATATGTATGTTGCCTCAATTCTTCAATAATTCTTTTCAGTAGGGAAAGACAGCAATTACAAGGCAAGAAAACATATATTTCCAAAGAATTTATTCGCCGGGCAATTTGTCGTCATAAGTACCACTATTTTAGGCTTTTTTGTTCCCTCGTTACAAAATATTTTGCAAGTGAATTCAACAAGTCGAAACCTGTAGTTTTGTATCCCGTCATCGTCATTTAGCATCTTTCCATTTAGACATCAAGTTCAAGAAGAAAAAAAAAATCCTACTGAAATCAAGGACCAGACTGTAGAGAAGAGGGTCGAATATTTTGTAAAATCACGTCACATTCGCAGTGTGTAGGTAAAGAAATATCAAATCTCTACTTAGGTCATTTTTCTTTAAGTTTCCTATAATCCATGTGCCATTTTAATCCATATTAGGCATTTGTTGAATCATTTTATCAATAAATTCACCAATTCGTTTAGTTTGGTAGTATTTCATTCATTAAATAAAAATGTCATAAATCTTTTAATAATTTGTTTAGCACAAACGTTTAGTTGTTTTGTTCGTTTAACATACAGAGAATTGAGTAAATTTAAACTTTGTACAAACGAATTATCAAATGATTCACTGTGTAGGTAATAATTTTAAATATGTTTCATTTGCAAATGCTATGGTAAATTGTATATATAATACATATTACATAGAAAATAAACTTTCAAGGCCTAATTGAAACTTTACATATTTTTTTTCAAAATAAGAATATTTTATGAACAATTAGATTAATTAGATAACAAAAGTTAACTTACTCAAATACGAAACGTTCCTGTCAATGATAAAGTTAAAATATTTCACAATAACTAAACACAATATCCACAAACAATAACAGTTCTACAATATATTAGGAATATACGAAACATAACCTAAAATTAGTGAACGTCTTGCAGCCAAAGCAAAGACTAATCTAGAAGTGGATTGTTGAACAGCTGGTTTAGTTTAGTGACAAGAAATTGTCTTCTCAGTGGCCATTCCGTCACGGTTCAAAGATCTTATGTTTGTTAGGTTATTAGAACAAATTATAAACATTTTAAAACTAGCAAATCAGTGATTCTATTGAAATTGAACGAAGGAGTTTTAGTTTGTAATTATAATAAAATAATTGTTTCTCGTGGTTTAACTGTTTTATTTAAATTGTAAATTAAACAAACATAATCATCTAATAAATTAATATTGTAATGATATTTAGCTGTTTGCTGATAATACTCAAGTATTGTAATCAGATATTTGTTTTGCCCTATTATTTTATTTATTTTACGATTTGCATTTATTTTCTTAATAGTGCTGTTATTTTTTCAAATAAACTATGAATATTAGAAGTGAATAAAATACTGAATAATCAAATGAGCTACAAAATATTGTGTAAACTATTTCTTTGTATTATATAACCCTAAAACTAAACAATTATTAAGATGCCGTATTACATGTTACTTTAAATTCATGTTTTATGTAACTTCAAATTTCTGTACACGTTCTTCTGATTTGACAAATTCATTTCGCTTGAGCCTACAATTTTGTTTTAAATACATATTGAAATTTAGTAAAGAACTGTAAATGTAATATAAATGTAGAACAAATATTATATACTCGTAGATAATAATTTCGAACAAAATATGTTATATTAAATTTCACATCTACGTGAATAGTCTGTCTCTATTACAGTGGATTGGATTAACATCACCGAACATGGGCAAGAAAACATTTACAAAAAAATCTCTAATGAGTTAAATAGAGGATATCTCTTATTGTATTATTTATACGTAATCGAGTAGTATTTTTTGCCATTGCCACCTTTATTTTCTAATTATAACTATTAATTAATAAGAGACTTCCTTAGGGTTGTCTTATATTCTAATTGTAGACAACTTGTATTTCTCAGTTTAACCAATAACATAGTTTTTGTGACCTTTATGGGCGAACAGGTAGTGTATTGTTGCAACAATCTATTTAGTAGCTAGTTGTTATTGCATAGACCTAGTGTTCAGTTCCTCCTGACCTAGTCCTAATAGCTCATTAAAATTATTCGTTAGTAAAAACATGCTGATAATAAATTATTCAGCGGAAAATTTAGTATTTTGTTTCAGTTTTTAATTTTTTTATTATTACAAAATATTACACTCACATATAGATTTATGTGTATTGCTTACATCACTTACACTATAATATAAAGAAATATGGATCCCACTTGACATTATTTGCCGGTCAAAGTTTGACAGCTGCTCTTATTTTCGAGAATTAAGAAACTGCGACGTCATTGAAGTGGTTGAGCGTGTGTTTGGTTACTGCTTTACGTCGTATGGTTACATAAGACCACTTCAACACTTCACATGACCACTTCAAGGACACCGCAGCCTCCTAATGCTCGAAAGCGAAACTTCTATAGCCCTCGAAAGTTGACTTGCAAAAATACAATAGTAAAATGTCAGTGATTAGTGAAACAGTGTTGTTGAAATGACTATTCCTGAATAAAGACAATTCTTTAAACTGCCGAATCTGTCAATGGTGTTGTGTATCGTAAATTGCTTGAACCATCTTCGACTAGTGCAAAAGAAGACTGAATTTGAAATGAAAGCAAGGATTTAGAACGAGTGTCAAGTGAAAGTGTGGGTATTGCCGGAGAGCGGAATTACACGAAAGTTTTCCGGCAGTCGCTGTTTTGGATCTGCAATGTTGTTTTAAATATATCCACCGAATTTCATATTGATAGCATAGTTTTTCTG
Organism: Prosapia bicincta; assembly: GCA_036971475.1. Classification (NCBI taxonomy): domain Eukaryota; kingdom Metazoa; phylum Arthropoda; class Insecta; order Hemiptera; family Cercopidae; genus Prosapia; species Prosapia bicincta. The sequence goes on along the minus strand of JBAIZL010000006.1, from coordinate 66,023,761 downwards.
AGCTGTTACGGAATTTTTAGTGGAGCCACATTGAGTTCGTAATTATGACCAGATTATAATGGCTGTATATAAAGAAACAATTTTTATGAAAAAAAACACTAAAATATGCTCATAATGATATACCTGAGTGTGTTTGTACTTTCCATATCAATGAAAACTAGTTTACATATAAACATTAGGCTTAAGTGTGTTTTTTTTATCTCCTGTCTATCACTTTCATTTATACTACGGAAGCTATAATTAATAAGCGAGAAAGGTTTTATTTTCATTAGATATAAACAGTTCTAAAAGATTATGGAATATTAATTACAAATATACAAAGGTAATAAAGCTACTGTTTGAGTTATACGTTAGTTTATAGAAGCTCTTAGTGCCAATTACCGATTGCTGGAAAAATGTGCGTACAACAATTGTGTTAATTTTATTAACCATAAATGAGATAAAGCTATTTATGTTTGGAGTGTGTGTTATTTTATCTTTTGAAAAACTAATCTTCATGAAAAAATACATTTTTGAACAATAAAAATGTTAGGAAAGTAAATAAAATTTAATAAAAACTTTAAAGGATATTTTCTCAAAACACACTTACACATACGCCCTTCCCCCGGCAATTTCCTCAACTGTAGCCTATGGAGAATGAGTTAAATCATAGCAAAATAGGTACCGTTGCACGTCCACTGACCTAAATGGGGTTTAAATTCTTTATTTAAAATAAATTAGACTTTGTAACTATACAGAACTTTATTAAGGAGTATGTGCTTTCCAGAGATGGAAGCTGACTTCCCCCTTGACGAATGTCGTCATCATATAGCGATGCGGTATCCCAGTATTTACCACAACTAGCGTCTACCCGACACAATGTTTTATCAGTTACGTTCCAGAATAATAACTGGCTGGATTGCATCCAAGAGGATACTAGGGGAATTCCTAACCGACAGTGTATAGTACTTGCGTCTCAGACGTATTACAAATGTGAATCGGTCTTTTCATGAACATACACGTGTTATAGAAAGAATTATTATTCGCCCAAAAGGGATAATACAGGTGAGTTCTATGTAACCATTGGAGATAGTTTTTCATGACAAAATGAAAAAATAAGAATATCATAAAGGAGGAGAGAAAATATCTGGCGGAGCATTATCTCTGGAAGGTGTATAGGAAAAGTACTCATGACTAGGCAACCAGTGGTTCACCAGAAGGGCGCTCAAAGAGGACTTGATCACTCCTGCAACAGGCATTCTAGGAGGAATACGTGCTTCATTAAGGATAGATTTCAAAAGGTAAGAGTAAAGAGATATCTTACTTTAATGACAAGTGAAGTACTTATGTGTGACTGTAAAACTTCTTATGTTGTGATATTTAGATTTTACTCGTAAATCGAAGGATTTATCAGCATGAGTTGCCAACTGTAAGGATAAGGGGGATTTTTCAGTGTTTTACTAATAAAGTTTGAGGGATGGATAGTTTTATCACTGGCGGTTGGTAACTATGTGTTTTTAGGACTTAAACAACGACTATTTCTTATAATTTTTGTTTTTCCCCATTAAGTTTAGATAATGTTAGATTAGGTGGGGCCAGGTTAGGTAATATTTACCTTCTTCAAAATCTAACGTGACTCTGAGGTGAAAACTAAGATTTACCAAATGTGTGATTAAATTAGTTTCATATGAACGATGATCACAAAATATTTCGAATTTTTTCCAATAAGAGTTGGTTAATCTCATACCATGTTGGAAAATCTCTAGAGTTATTATTTTACGGTAGCGTATGGTTCGATAGTACCAAACGATTTTACAGTAACATATATAGGCCTACCGTTTAGACTGAGCGTTATGTCGGAAACACTCAACAGAAGCTTTTCTGGAAGGAACTACGTCGGCATTGTCAGAAACTAAGAAGCGAAGAACTAAACGGTGGGAGAAGAACTCCTTTGGTAGAATGTAGACAACATTCATCTGGTCACAGAGAAAAACGGTTAGAGTCAGAGCGCTTACAAAATGTCAGAAACGTCAAGCCTTCTGACACTGCATCTGTGAATCCAATCACTAACAAAGGAAGGCAGTTTAATGCTGGCGCAATAGTTTCCATTAGCTGCTGTGCATTTGATATCCCTGATTAATCAATCCAGTCGAGCTGCAGTTGGGTTTCGTCGATTACGCCGAACGGCCGGCAATTACATAAAAGGAAACGGGCTTTGTCTGGTCCCTATTGGGACACGTTTAACGCCAAATCTTGAAAGTAATTAGCAACGGGATGTACCTAACCTATCGTCCCCCATTTACCCCGGCTACTAACTATTTATCCAAAGGGCTTCTGATTATGTTTTTGTACGAGATATTACAATGAAATTGATCCAAACGAATACAATGTACTGATTGAAAATGCAAATTAAAAAATTTATTCTAATGAATTATTGTTATTGAAATTAATGTAGAATAAATATATCCACTATGGATTATTTCTTTATCCATCTCTCACCCACTCTCTCTCTGTCTTATCTTTCTCCCTCGCGCTTTTCTCTCTTTCTCTGTCTATATGTCTTTTCCTGTCTGAATATATCTCACTCTCTCTCCCCTTATATGCCTCTGTGTCCTGCTTTCTCTTCTTTTCTATTACTCTCGCCCTCTTCCTTTCACTTTATTCCCCTTTCTAGCTATCTTTCTCTGTCTGTCTGTCTATGTCTGAACAATCCTATCTCTCTGTCTCTCATTTTCTTTCACCTTGTCTCTACTTTCTCTCTCTCTCTCTCTCTCTCTTTGTGTATCCTCTCCTCTCTGTCTTCATATACACACACACACATATATATATATATATATATATATATATATATATATATTTAGGCGTGTGTGCTCTAGTCAAGTATTTATTAAAAAGGAACATTTCACAATATAGGTAGGAGCTCACAAAATACACACTAGTACACAATTTCTCCCAATACACATTCTTTAATCATATCACGTTTTCGTGTTCTAGTGTGTACGTTTTGTAAACTTGCCATTAAAAAAAGTATGAAAACATTGTTTGAAACGAATCACCGTTTTGACATTCTCAAGATCACGTTTACAGGACAAACAAACAAGACACTCGTACGCAAAATTATTTTTGCTTCTAACAATTGCATTGTTAACAAAAGTATAAACTGTATAATATCAATGGCTAATAAATAGAAAAACTAACTAAACAGCTAAATATATGTCTCCTCTAACGCACAACCGCGTCAAATGCCCTGATTTCCTATCATATTTCCCCACCAACGATATATTCAATCTGTTTTTAATTAAATAAATAATCCATAAAAAATGCATCGATATCTGGCATGTTTTCCCTGCTGGGTCGATACGAATCTCATCGCAAACGTAGTTTTGTTATTTATCAGTTTTACTCAGCGCAAAAAAGTTTACGCTGAAATGTACTTGTGGGGAAAATATATAATGTAAAGGAAATCAAAAGTACTTGACGAAATAAGTTTGTGATATAAACAGAAACTCAAAATATTATATAAACATGTTTACAGTCTACTTAGGAGAGTTCGGGTGGTATAAAAACAGATGAAGTTATTACATCACCATATTCTTACTGAGGATAACCAAACCAAGCCTAAGCTAACCTGGCTTAAGCTAACCTAACCTGCCCTAACCTAACCTGGCTCAACCTAAACTAGTCTAACCTAATATAGCCTAACCTAATCTAGCCTAACCTAACCTGACCTAGGCTAGCACAACCTAAACTAATCCAGCCTAGCCTAACCTTGCCTAACCTAACCTGACCTAACCTAACTTAGCTTAACCTGACCTTACCTAACCTAACCTAGCCTAACCTAACCTGGCCAAACCTAGCCTAACCTTGCCTAATCTAACCTGACCGAACCTAACCTAACCTAACCTGACTTAACCTAACCTAGCTTAACCTAACCTGACCTATCCTAACCTAGCTCAACCTAACCTGGCTCAACCTAAACTAGTCTAACCTAACTTGGCTTAACATAACCTAGCTTAACCTAACCTGGGCTAGCCAAAAAAAATTGGCAGGCAATTAGTGTATTCTGTCAACATTTACGCTTGGAATATTAAAAAAAAATTGATTCTCTATTCTGTCGAGTTTGATAACACTTGTTCGAAGTATTAAGGAAGTTTTTAAGTTTCATACTTATTGCTAGAAAAACATTCTACATTCCTTGATGTAACATAAAAGGATTTCAATAAATTGGATGAAATTAGAAATAGGTGTCATTTAATTATTAATTAAATAAAGTAACTGTAAAGTGAGAAGTTGGAGCGTAAATGAAGTTTTAAAGAGTATTGATGTAAGAAACCGATGAAGTATTGACGAAGTAACAGATGTACTTATCACGATAGAGAACGAATTTTAAATCGTAGTAAACACATGCGAACAATATGCACTAAATATGTCTTGGAACGTAATATATATTAAATGTTTATAATTTGGTAAGCTTGAGAAAAATGGAAATATACAATTTTACGTAGCATATTATCCGCTATTTTATTATAAGACTCAGAAATGTACGTATGGGGAGTTTCTAAATAATAAAAGTATACGGATATACTACAGATGAAGATATGAAAGTATAAAAAAGAATGGCATAAAAACAAACTTGTGCGAGAGAGAATAAAAGTAGCATATTTATGTAATACCACGATAGATAAGAGAATCTAACCATTTTAAACACATTAGGAGCATTGAAACTGTTAGTTGGTTAAGAATATCGATGCAGATGAAAGAATCGGTGCCAAGTCCTATAGAATGTATAAAATGGTAGGATATAGAAAAGAGAGTATGTCAAAATGGCCGATAAAAGCAAGAAGACTTTGACGGAGACACGAAGTAGAGGAGGCTGTTGTATAATAGTGCTGCAAATGGGGCTATTACATAATGATAATGAGATTACTTCACTTAGTTTTCTGTTTTTCTTAACCCTTTGTTAACGATAAAGCTTAACACACTTTCAGTTTAGTAGCTCTTCATTGCTCACCTAATGTATCGTTATTTTATCATTAATTATAGTATGGCCGCCCTGTTGCGTTTTATATTCCTCCAACCGGGGATCTTACGGCTGGAGATATTCTATCTCTTTAGGACCCCGAGATAGGTGCACTTCTGGAACACGAACCTGCACACGTGCTGCTGAGAACCGATATATCTTTCACCAGCGGGTTATTATTTTTGAAATATGTCCTTCTTTTAGGTACTTCACCATAGAGATCACTCTCCCCCGTTTTGTTTTAGTATTAACGCGAACCAAACCAGAACTCCTTGCCGGTTGTGAGTTTTAATCACCAAAACGCCATGGCTAAGTAGCTTATATCTCATACTGTACAAGTCGTTACCTAAATGTAAACCAATCCTTAAAGCTAGTGAGTTAGCGTTCAGATGGCTCATCAACTAGCTTCTACGTTTACTTACTTATATCATCACAATACATCCTGAACATATTTATCAACAGATCTTCATACAAGAGCAAATGCTCCAATAACATTTTGTATAGCAAAATATTTGAAAGCATATTTTGAATAAAAGTTGATCGTACTGAAATCGATATATGAGGTGGTAATTGCTTTTTATTATGTAAGGGAAAGGAAGGGAGAGAGAAAAGGGTTGTTTTAGATTGTATTGAAGGGTCTGTGTTTGTGCGAAAAAGTGTGATGCAATGAATGGACCTGATACAAACAGTAATCTGTTTTATTAGCGGAGCCCATCAAAGCTTCTATACCAGCACTCCATTCCCCTTCGTAAAATTTATCACTTTAATTTGTTTAACTTTGTTATCTCAGTGCTCTGCTGAGGTATGCTTCGGCTCACAAATTTTATTTTGTAGCATGATTTTATGTGTCTTGCATAATTTTTTTTTAAGTATAAAAATAAAATATGTTAATTTACGGAAGTATTTTAAGGTATGTTAACTAAAGTTAATGGAATTGATATTATTGTGGGCAAAAAAATAGTGCTCTTTAAAAAAAAAATATATAATTATAACATGATTGTTATATTGATTTTTTTTTTAAATCTAGTATATTCCCTATTTTGTGTTTATAATTTTGTTTAGTATGTTTGTATTAGAATTTAGTTAGAAATCTCTGTTACAAACCCCGCCTACCCGATTAAACGTACCTAATTTGAGGTTGGTAAAATATTGATAACTATATTGAACTTGAATATTAATATGCTTTGAATATTAATAGCTTTGAATATTAATAAGAAATTAATATTCAAATCACTGTACGACTCACGGTACAGGTAATTGTGGGATATCAAGTGCAATTATGTTTCGCGTACAATACGGTAGACTGCGCTAGTGACATACTGTAATTGCGGCTTCAGAGATGTTGAATATTCAGAGAGTTGATTTAATAGTTGCAACGGAAGCTCTACACTTGAAGGTAATTAGGGTAAATTGGTTAAAAACAGGGGTTGTTTAGTAAACACAGTCACGCGAAAACCTAAATACTCTAATTGTCTTGTATGCATGGTGAATTTACACCAGTATGTAATCCTCACTTTAAAGCGGTTGCATAAGATATGCACTTGAGAGGCAGAATGTCGTTACACCACCGCGAAAAGTGTTAAACATTCTCGTATCATGAGTCTAAAACGTGAATATAGGATGACTCTTAAGAGATGGATTTAAGCAACACAACCCCTTCTGGGAGTGGACATTATAGAACTAAGTAGTTTGTATTTGACGAAGTGAAGTTCGCATAGTATATCTGAATTTAATAGAAGGTCCTTTAGTTGAAAAAACTTTACAGAGTACACGAACCATATGTACTGGTATATAAGGGAAGATGCGTATATTTAAATACTGGTAAAACTTACAAATTTAAAATTGTATTTATTGAATTCTAAGAAGTTTTATTAAGCAACAATACAAGTATACATAAGCCCTAGATATACAGTCTAGACCTAGAAGGACCATACATTATACCATTAGTAAAGGTTATTTCTATCAAACTAAGTTACAACGGGTATTTTTTCAACCATACCAGACACACTATTCAGTGTTAAAGTTAAGGCATGATTGATAAACCCTAACTCATGTCATGTGTTGACTCTTTTCTTGGTCATAATGGAGTCTTCGTGCTCGACTTAATAAAAAAGAAGAGTAAAAGATATTTGTTTTTTTCACGAGCTAGATTTTTTTTAATTTTTATTGATTATTTTTACTAAAACTAAGACCAGTCTTATCTACCAGATTGCTATTTGCGGGCGGTTGTAAAATGTCAGGCTTGTTCCAGTAAACGATTTAGACTTAATATTCTAGTACTGCTGATGATGTGCAGCTATTGTTCCCTAGGAACCAACTCCAAAGGCTTAGTGCACTTAAGGCTGGGCTCTAGCACTATGTGAGCAAGCCATTGAGCTGTTGGGTCCTGGTGTTGCTGGAGCCGCCTTAAGTGATTCACTGCTGGAGCGCCGGGCTCGTTTGTCACGCTCCTCTTCAGATGTTTCGGGAGTACAAAGGAGCTCATATGGCTAAACACATTTTGGTAGCACTCGATAACTCTCAGATGTTGCTCTTGGAACACATCCAGACCTATAAATAAGGCATCATTACAACTGGTAAATAGACGGCGAAAGTTCCTCCATAATACTAGCCTACTATCTAACTGCAAATTAATTAAGGTTCAATACATAATCTTCCAATTTTTATATGAGATAATAAATTCAAGATCTAAATTGACTGGCGTATCGTTGTACGTACTACAGTACTTTCTCCCCTGTTATTTTGTCGTAATGCGACCTTATACGGGCCGCTTCAAACATGCATAGCTTTCATTTAAAAAGAATTACGACAGTGAACTATCTATGTTAGCACTCCATACTCAGTTAAACGACACGGCACAGACTTCCCTGTTGACGCAGTAAACGCCACTGATCATGTGAGACACGTCCCTCCTTCTACCTTGTTAATCAAGTTTATTAAGACATTGATCACACTAAAATTAAAAAAATTAATTCACACCTTACTCGAAGGTGTTCATATTGATAACTTGCCTTAAGCTTTATAGGAGTGCTACCTTGTATATTACGACTATTATCAACTCTATATTTGTTTATAAATCTATGAAATCAACAAATCTGTAAACGGTATTCAATATACATCATTATTTAGACCTTTTGTGGCTAGTACTATTCTAATTACATCAATATTACTGTTATTCTGATGCACCACGTGAGATTTTACATACTAATAATGTCAATTACAGTTCTCATTGTGGAAACTCTCAGTGGTTTGATGTATTTCTCGCATCTGCATACGAGTTTCCTTAATCAGACAAAACTGGCCATCGTTTCTCTTCAATGTTAAGATCAAACGAAGTGCTTTATTAATACTAAAATGTAAATGTACCATTTTTCATACCTACTCTTCACGGATATTAGAAGTTTAGGCAACAGCTGATCGCCGTTCCGTCCCGACCTTAAAGGTCTTACAATAGGCTGTCAAACGTGTGCGGTTAACGAGTTTTATTAGTAAGAGAAATTGAAGCAGCGTGACGCCTTTTCATTACTGGGCGAATTGCTCTCCTCTTGAGCCCCGCAAGTGGAGTCTATGTGTTATTGCCTCCGTAACGGGCAGATTTATAAAGCCATCTGGACGTCTCGGAAGGAAGCAATAAAATAACCACTCGAAAACGCCGACTTGAATGTCACTCTCTCAGCCTACTCTATGCGTTTCATTTACTGCCATAAGAGTTGATCATTATATTGTTTTAAGTATTCCCTAAGCTTTGGATTAATTACAGATAATTGTTTCGATTATAAAATTACAATTCCTCTATCCCATATAAACAATTACATAAATTATATATAATTCTTTCTAATTCTCTTCTACCGTTATTGCAAAAATAATGAAAAGATTACATATTTTTTAGAATGACTGAGTTATTCGTTGAACTTAAAAACATTTTCATCAATATTGAAATGATGTATCAATATATGACTTTTTCCAAGTGAAATATTCGTTTATCATAGATATAAATTTCATTACAAAAGTGTTTAATAATTTTTTGGCAGAAGCTTTTCATCAATGTAACAATGGTAGTATAAAGACCGCCCTACTCTTGGAAGGGTTTTTCAACTATTGTCAGTGTACGAAATAGTATCAGTATTAATGAAAAGCTTATAGGAATATAATTATATTCTTGTATAATATATATATATATATATACTTTCATTAACAAGAGTTTTTATTTTATTTTTCTTAATACATAGAAGCTCTTCATTGATTGGCAGTATCGGCATTATCAAAATTTTCAAAGTACTTTATAGTTCTATGACTACGTCTGGACTCTGAATACATCAGATTTTATCTCTCTGAATACAACAGAGTCCAGATGTAGTCATAGAACTATAAGGTAATTTGGAAATTTTGATAATGCTGATACTGCCAATCAGCGAAAATCTTCAATGTATTAAGAAAAATAAAATAAAAAATTCTTGTCTATGAAAGTGTCATTTAATTGTGTATGTATAAAACAAGAAAAAAATCATTCAAGGAATACATTATATATATATATATATATATATATATATATATATATATAGAGAGAGAGAGAGAGAGAGAGAGAGAGAGAGAGAGATTGATACTTGTTCTTTCGCGAATGGACAAATATGGTGAATAGTTAGAATATCTGGAGTACATTCGTTCATTTTTTAGTGCATTAAATCGCAGTTCCGATGATTCGCCAGAATCTAATCTAGCATTAACGGGGCAAAAAATTCAACTCAACAATAGTTGAGGCGCCAATGAATGAATAATTTCTCTTTCGGTAAGAAAATAAATGAACTTACAGGTTATTTTGTATTTACTTGTTGTAGGTGGTCATCTTTACACTGCTTGGTTGTTCTCGTTTAGGCCTATATATATTTTTGTAAAATGTCTAATTTATTCAACAGAAAAATAAAAAAAATATTGATTTAAACCAAATCAATATTAAGTAAATTAACGTAGATCAATATTCTTTTCTTTTTTTACTATTGAATGAACCCCACATTAATTATTCAAAAATAGTTCAAAACTATAAACAAAAATTAAAATTATAAAAGATTTAAGAAGCAGTGTAACATAAATAGCTAAAGCCTAGTTATATAAAGTAGCCTATGAGTGTTTTTTTTTTAATTTTTCCGATAGAGAAATAATTTTGTTCAATAACGGCTCCCTGTCCCAGTTTCCAACAAGATAACATGCTTCCAACATATATCACGCGTGAACTGAAATTATCTTTAAATATTTCCATGGTTGCACTGAGATGCCGAGGGGGTCACCCTTCAATGGCCCCGATACAGTGAATGTGTGTCAGAGGTGCAGATATGCGCGCGTAAATCCATATCCCCTCCCACTCTTAAAGTCATTTGAGATGGGTATTTAGCTATAGTGGGCAAACATAGACTCCACGTGATTTCTATGACATGGAAAAAGAGAACAGTGAAGGACAGCTGAAGAGATACAGAGATTTTAATTATTATTTATACTAACCCGGGATCTTTACCAGGCGATTTAATGACCTTACGTTGAAAGAAATTTGGTTCCAGCACTTGCGGGAGTTCTGACAGAAGTGATATCAAAAAACATAAATAAAGTCAAGAAATATATGAGGTTATATATTTTTAATTAATTTTTTTTCCATCTTTATTTAAGGAATGTATTTAATGACTAATATTTATTGTATATGTTTGAGAAAATATTTCAGCCATTTCTAACTTTTCAATATTCTCATCTGTTGGCGCGTTTCGGATTAACTCCATTTTCAAAACTCTTGTACGATTGATGTTTTTAAAATGTAGTTAATCTGAAACGCGTCAAAAGAGGAGAATATTGTTAGTTAGGAGAATAAAGTTAGGAACGGGAGAAAATGTACTCAAACATATAGAATTATTCCTAAAAGAAATGAAGATGAGTATATTAATAATTTCAATATTTATTGTAGTTAATAATAAAATACTTTAGGTAACAAACAAATTTATTAAAAGCTACCTGAATACAATTACTTTAAAAAAAATTCAAAACAATTCTTGAAAAAAGTATTAGACGAGCCTAAATTTTTTTCCTTTCAAACATTGGATTAAAAATACATAGCTTATTCTTATCGTTATATTCCATTATTTGTATTGAGATTTATCAAAATGCAAATAAATTGTATCTATTAACTGATCAAAACTATTTAATAATAACCTACGTATAAAACGACTGTTCTACGTAACCTGTTTTAGGCGTAACCTAAAACACAAAATCAGATGTTCCATACAATCATATGTCATCATTTAATTCACTTTGAGGTGACTCATGACGTAACCTGGCGGGAAAATAAGCTGTAAGGTATGCGTTTCAGAAATAGCGTGACGAGAAAGCAATGATTTAGTCACATGTTTTGTTCACCGCGCTTAAAGACGTTATCACTTCAAAAAAATAATAATTACACGTACACACGCGAGCAGCACTCCTAATCTCCTAATGTAACTTTTACGTAAAACAATATAAACAGTAATTAAGTTACGGTTAGACAAAAACTTTAGACAGTTTATAGGATCAAACGTATATCGAAAAAGAAGAAGTTATTTGGTAAAGTGCTTTTAAAATATTGGTTTTTACAAAATATATAATGTCAATTAATTTAAGGTAAACACTTTTACACAATTATTTTCAAAATGTATGTAAACAAAATTCTATTTTTAGCTTACAAATGAGTTAAAAAAGTGCAAGTTAATATTTATTGCTTTAATTAACATTATATATAATATAAATATAATACAATATAATGTATTATTTTTAATATTTTAAATCGTATTAACTACCCTTTTACGATTTTAGCAAAAAATGTTGGTTAATCTAAGAAATCCTTGTTGATATAGGATTTTTCTTATGTGACAGTGTAATATAGGATAATTGTAATACAGTGTAGGGTATACGTAATGTAATTGCATTGAGAAACTGCAAACAAAATAACTTATAAATAAACAATAGTTGAATTTTCATAGCCTATAACACTATTATACCGACACCAAACTTGTATTTGTACAAATTGTATTTATTTGTATTTGTATTTGTACCTAACACACACACACACACACACACACACACACACACTAACACACACACACACACACACACACACACACACACACACACACACACACACACACACACACACACACACACACACACACACAGACAGACACACACACACGCGCACGCACACACACACACAAACACACACACACAGACAGACACACGCACACACACACACACACACACACAACAGCGAGAACACAGAATATAAATACAGTATATATATTTATCAGCTTTTTTGATCTCTTGTTGTGGATGTTATATAATTTTAAATTCCATTCTTTCGCTTTACTTTAAGAAATATCGTAAACAATACACTAATCTTAATAGCATGAAACTTGTCTGTAAACTGACTATCTGTGACCACGGATCAATACACTATCTGATTATCACGTATTGATACCTCTATTTTATACCTCGATGGTACGATTAAGTTAATATATTGTTTTTGCCAATTTAAAAAAAAAAAATTCATACCTCTAAAACAAAAATTTATTTTTATCAATCATTTATACGATTTGTTCTCAAAATTTGGGATTACTCCAGGAACCGAATAAAACCGATTTTGTTTCCCTGTCGTCATTTAGTAAGGGAGAAAATTATATACAGCGAAGAGGCAGGCTGGGAGGAAAATGGGAGTGTTTACTTCGGAATGTATTTTGTATTATCTCCTTTCGTAAGTCATAATTCTCAATTCCAATCTAGACATAAAGAACGGAGTGTTAACACGTACGTATTGATCCAAAGGTTGCGCTTTCTTCGCTCTTTTTAACATCTGAAATCCTTTTTTGGAAAATGTTGAATAAAAATTAATTCGGTTCGGCAGTTTTTAACATAAAAATATATACTTTTGTAGCAATCTCAAGCTAGCTTTTTATAGTGTTTTAAGTTGCTGATGTTATTTATTAGTTGTTCAAGTCAATTAGTTGGTCGCGCGTGTATGTAATTCACAGTTAAATAAAACGTTACAAAAAGAAATCATTTATATTTTACCTAATTTAAAAGAATTATAAAATAATGTACTGTATTTCCTTTCCACCAAATTCAAGTTCAAACACATCGGCAATTATTTCTCCTCGAATTTCTCCTACACAAGATTTTATTTCAAATATTGTACATTTCTTTGGTTTCATAAAATATATGAGAAAAACGAGTGTTATTGATGGGGGACGTATTCAATTGAATTTTGTAGGATATAACTTAACCGAGAACTGGGGACTTGCCGGGAGTAAGGGAAAGGAATTCAATTCCGCCATTTTGTTCGAAAAGGAAAGGATCAGTAGCTTTCGTCAGCCGTAAATCTCAGTTTGGCGTCGGTGAAATCCTGCTGATAGAAAATACAAAACAAACACAGCTTTTATTAAGGTTCATGTAATAGAATGTTCAGAATGTCACATGTACCCAACGTTCTCAGGAATTACTTTGTTTTATTAAGGATTTTTCATTAGTGTATTAACATCTTCAGGAAAAATACTGATATATCATTGTTTTTCCTGAAGACGCTAATTCATATATCGAACAGCTTAAACAACATTAAATTAAAACAGTTGTTTTAATTTAAAGAATTGTATTCAATAATTTATATATATATATATATATATATATAAAATTTATATATACATACATATTTATTTATTTATATACATTAAAATAAACATATATAATTTTTTTGCTTATTCACAAAGAAATAATTAACATAAATACTACTAAAGCTCCATGGTTTTCCAATATATGATAATTATATAGAGAAGTCTGTAAAATGTTTATTAGTTTGCTAATCTCATATTAGAGATATATGAGTAGTGGTAATAACAGCTCAGTTCTGTTGAACCATGACACGAGAGACCTCTACAGGTTATGTACGAACTCTTTGTGCCTTGTAGAGAAATATTAAACATCTAACAGGAAACATGTCTTTTGTTATTAGAAAAACCTTTTTCGACGACAACTATAAGTTTCTCTTTATTATTGGTATTATTATTAATAGAAGGAGCAGATATTTGCTTTTTGTCGAGCGCAAAAAAAAAAATTGTTGAGAGCCATAGTAAGTTCTTCAGACAGTGCGACAGAAACCCTGCTATACATAGAGACCTGATGAGGAAGAGTGTGAGAGACGAGGGCGGGGCTGCAGCGTTGAACCACGACCCTCAGCCTACAGGTGGCGCACATGGTGGCAGAACGCAGACCTAAGCACACTGACCCTTCTACAACCCTGGTACCAAAGCAACATTAGCAACACAACGACCCTCAGCCTACAGGTAGCACAAATGGTGACAGAACGCAAACCTAAGCACACTAACCCTTGTACAACCCTAGTATCAAAGTAACATTAGCAACACAACGACCTCAACCTACAGGTGGCCCACATGGTGACAGAACGCAGACCTAAGCACACTAAACCTTGTACAAACCTGGTACCAAAGCAACATTAGCAACACAATGACCCTCAGCTTAAACGTGGCGCACATGTTGGCAGAACGCAGACCTAAGCACACTAACCCTTGTACAACCCTGGTACCAAAGCAACATTAGCAACACATTATCCGCAGTAATAAAATTTCAAGTCTGGTTCGTTCATTGGAAAAACCGCCTTCAAAAAGCAAGCAGCTTAGATAGGGCTCATCTTAACTGTAGCAATAATAATAATAATAATAGTAATTAGATTATAAATAATCAAAATTGCTTTTACGTATAAATGTTAATGACATATCTAAGACAAATTTGTAAAATCTGATCAAATGAAACCACTGTCGTTTGGACACTGATATTTCCTAAATTCTGATTTAATTTTGACTTAATCTATAAATGAGAATGTTTCATCGTAGTGGGAATATAGTCTTCAGTAAATGATATACATCCCATCTGCTCCTAACACGCGACACGACCCAGCTGCTCCCAGTAAAGGACTGGCATCAAGCAATACAACCAGCTGATGTTAGCTCAAAGTCAAACAGCTGTTTGACTTTAAAGCCGCCGCGCCGTTTTGTCTGCGTCTTTGTTTATAAACAAACTGCCAGCTAGCGGTAATAAGGTGCAGGTCCTGCGCTTCCCGAGGGAACCCAGTGAACAACAGAAAGCAGATGTCACTCGGATTACGAAACCGAATGGTGTTATGCCCGACTTATAGGAAACAAAAATAAACAAAAATGTTTTGCGAGTTTTTGTATCGATGTATTTAGGACGAGCTGCGAGATTGAGGATCTACTCTTGTTAAACAATGGGGTAAAGTATAAGGGAATTAATTGTATAAGTCTAGTGAAGAGAAAACATGTAATGCAAGAGTGAAATGAATGATATTCAAAGAAAATATTCGGCGGGAATATCTCTTTACAAGGCGTATTAAACTAAATTTTGTTGTGAGAAAAATATTGTTTACATTTTAATCACATTTACTGTTTTGCTATTACTACTAACATTATTTACAACTATATGAAGAGTGTTCTTTCTTTTGTCATTTCAATGTCAGTTGCCTTGATCGTTGTCTTTTGGCAACAAGGTTTTTCTGCACATGGACAATTTTAGTCATGTATAACAAGAGAGTGTATAAAATAGTATATACTAGTTGATCACTTAAACAATAGTGTATGACTATCCGAACTTTAAATTTAGTAGAACTTACTGAGACAGAACGTTTTCGATCGCTATGTGCCGATCTTCATCAGTGTCTTCTGCTTGGAGATGTTGGGTCAAGCGGTGACGGTTTTAAAGGTAGGTTTTCGATAGTATCGAAGAGTATGTGTGATTTGTATTGTGTTTGTTCGTTTAATATGTTTGTACTTTGTGTTTTTGTGTGTCTGTAAATTTCATATTTTTCTAGTGTGTTAAGATGTGGTCCTTTTTTGTTGATGTATAGGATTTCTAGGTTAACTTAGAAATTTATTCTTTTCTAATTTGTAAATTATTGAGTTATTCATAACATACTTTCCCTCCTATGCAACGCTGACCAAATTATTGGTCTAATATCTACTTCTTCACTAACAGGAAACAAACAGGTTTAGACAGCTCACGAGCCTTTAATGTTTGGTATGAAGTCTTTCGGTTCTGATTGACGTTCAAAGTTTTTTAGACATACGTTTTAGAAGTTTTCAAAACCGTGGTTACATTTATTTTTCGTGGTACTACACTCTATTTGTCCTTCACTGTATTCTATTGAACATCTGTGGGAAAAAGTTAAAAAAATATTTCAGATAACACAGATTAGAAAAAAACACCAATTAGTTCCAATGCTTATCGAATGTGGCACCATAATGAAGAAGTAAAAAAAAAGTAATTGTCAAAAACTAGTGAAAAGTAAGCATAAAACTCTAAATGTTATTCGGAAACCTCATATCATATATATTACAAAGCTGTTTTTCTGAACACTTAATATATGTTCACAATTTAAACATTTTTATTCAAACAATTCGAAAAGCACTGTATACTTCATGTTTAAAATTCAAACATAATTCTCGTAGCAAAATGCCTTTAATGCCATCAGAGCGTGTTTGAAGCGCCACTAAGCAAGCAATTAAACGTCGAAGGACGTCACGCCTTTGAAGCTCTGCCCTTCGGTCCGTTGTCGTTCCACTCAATTTCAGAACCACTGCATTTGCACTTACACCGATAACAGATCAGCTAGTGCTCCGATATTAAAATATTCATTAACAGTAAAATATATATTACTCAGTTTTAAAAGGAATCCACAGGGTTCCCATAGGGTCTTGATTTGCCTCCACAGTAACAATAACTGATGACAATGGCCTTTTTCTGATAGAGCCTATTCCATCATCCGGGCTTCTATAATAAACAAAACTGTCGCTATTTGTTCCACATAAACCACCGAGCACATTAAATTCATCAGCATTAAATTCACTAACGACCAGTAATTAAAATGGCGTCATAGGTATGCACTATTATCCAGCAGAGTGGCTAAACTATAGCAGTGGATTTTGTGATGATACGTTTGTTTTTAAGAAAACTACTTCAGATCTAAAATTACTATTTACGAATGCGCAAACGTCGTTCCAACAGGATGAAGCAACACCAAGCTCTGTACACCGCGAGTTGTTATTGTAGTGCAGGGCTGTTTGCATTCTTGCTTTGCTTGGCTGTATTTTGTAAGAACGTTATCTGGGAACTAAAGTATGCCATTGATATACCACTTTATAAGAGCTAATGACTGCTATTGAAAGTGATTTTAGGACAATATTAATAAACATGTTTAGTGACGTCATTAGAAATTTTGTAAGTGACTTCAACACGTTGGAATGAAATTTTTTAAAGTAAAACAATTACTATAGTTACAAAAAGATATTTCTGTACTACGCTATAAAAGCCAGTTTATCAATATCAACTGATCCACTTAAATAACACAAAACTACTTCCGAGAGAAAGACTAAAAATATTCGCGTCATAAATAATTGAACGTCCTCGTAGTGGTTTTGAAGAGAAAACATGAAACCTTTGAAATAATGCATGGGGTTACATAAAATGGTAAATTATAATATGTAATAGCAATTGCTAATATCTAAACCCCTTAAGAAAAGAGAGAAAGAAAATGCGTAATTAGGTTGGAGATAAGAAACAATTAAGAAATAAGACCAGGAAGTGGATATTTGGAGGAATAAACAAAGACGGATATCGTAGGAGGTTAAGGATCTTTGTTGCCCGAAGAAAATATAGAGTAAGATTCAATAATAAAGAGATAAAATAATCTGAAACAAACAATTTAGGAAAAGTTCGGTAATTTTATCACTTTAGGCTCGCATCAATGAGATCAGCTGAGAGTATTTATCGGAAGGAATTATTTAGTTTATATCAATCTGCAAAAAACTGGAATTTGCTTCTAAAATTCTTTTACAGCATTTTCTAGAAATCTTTTACGATTGGCGAAGGGTGTATGAGCCACGTACATTTTTATAGGTGGCATAACAATACAAAAACATTTAGAACTCAAGCAAATTCAGCAAATTCATTTTCCTTCGTTTTGGGATGCCATATGTTTCTCATTTGTGAATATTTGGAAGAATGGTATGCAATAGCCAAGGCTTATCACTCAAAATCTTTTAAAAAAAAGTAAAACCAGCAATGGAAATATGTCGGAAAATCCACTACTCGCCGCGCACGAGCCACTTACCCTTGTGTGGATAAAATGGGCAAGAGTGAGTATTTAAATTACTTAGACTATATATTGCCTGGATTTGGATCTCTCTGATTTTCCCTCGTTTGAAAACATACACACACACACACACACACATATATATATATATTTATATATATATATATATATATATATATATATATATATATATATATATATATATATATATATATTTTTTTTTTTTTTTTTTTTTTTTTTTTATTAAAACTGGTCATTTCTGACCAACCATTAATTTACATTTGATAATTATATATATATATATATATATATATATATATATATATATATATATATATATGAATGTAGAATATCAAACAGGTTTTCCTGTTGGAATTATTTTCAAGATTAAATAATATACACTAATTACAGGAATAATTTATTGAATAATACACTCAATGCTTTTCGTTGGTTGACATTACCAACATCCTCAGGAATTACTAAGAATTACCTCAAATTCTTAGTAATGCCTGAGGATGTTGGTAATGTCAACCAACGAAAAGCTTTGAGTGTATTATTCAATAAATTATTCCTGTAATTAGTGTATATTATTTAATCTTGAAAAAAAAATATATATATATATATTACACACACACACACACACACACACACACACACACACACACACACACACACACACACACACACACACACACACACACACACACACACACACACACACACACACACACACACACACACACACACACACACACACACACACACACACACACACACACACACACACACACACACACACACACACACACACACACACACACACACACACACACACACACACACACACACACACACACACACACACACACACACACATTATCGTTTGAAAACCGGGCATTCCTGCATTCTTAGTTATGGCGTTTGCTGTAACGAATTCTCAACCTTTTATTTGTTGAACTATTTGTTAGCTATAGAATAATAAACGACATATCATGCGGAAAAATGTATTTGTATTTTCTATATAAAAATTCCTGAAACAGACGT
The DNA here is from genome assembly GCA_036971475.1 of Prosapia bicincta. Lineage (NCBI taxonomy): Eukaryota > Metazoa > Arthropoda > Insecta > Hemiptera > Cercopidae > Prosapia > Prosapia bicincta. The sequence goes on along the minus strand of JBAIZL010000006.1, from coordinate 66,004,538 downwards.
ATGAACCTTTTATATTGGAGTTGGAAGTAATATGGCAGTTCGGATTCCGAACGATATTGCAAATATATTTAATACGAGAATTCTGCGCCATTTTTTGTTCATAACAAACATCAAAGGCGCTGAAGTAAGTTATGAATGTTTTCTGATATTCATTCCCCGTAACAGCTGGACCGTAGTGGCCATTTTTATTGCCAACTTTATAAAGTGAATTTCCCTTTTGTTTCGGACAAAGACTGAATACTAACTTTCCTTTCCACACTCGGATCGTTCTTGTTGGGCGAAGTTTATCTCACGGATTGAAGAGAAATTTTACTAAACACGTTCCTTGTATAATTGCAATAGTTTAAGGTCTTTAAAGTGTAAAAGTAAACTTTTAGAAGTTTAAATTCTGCAATGGCGTTCCGTCGCGCAACTTCGCCTCTTTTGGAAGATATAACTTAATGTTTTAAACGAATTTATTAATGATACGATTTTTCAAGTGGTTTCGTCATTTCTTTCGCTATATCTACAGAAACGTTTAATCACACAGTTCCCTTCGTTCAACCTGATCTCTCGTGAAGAGAGAATATATTTGAGATCTTGTTCCAGAGAAAAATACTTTTCTAATTTTACATTTTTATGATTGTTTTAATTTTCTGCCGATAATATAAGGTATACAAGCGTTATATTCGTAAAACGTGACAACTAAAAACTTTAAAAGTTGCATATTTTACTAAAACACAAACGACTTTTTCTCTTTAATTTATTTTTTAATGAAAAATCTACAAATTATTTCACCAGACCATTCTCTTTAATTACCATTAGTTTGAAAATTTTCAATTTTCACAAATGGAATTTCAAACACAAGAGAAGATAGACAATTTCCCTAGTATAAAAATAATCATAAAAGTATAAACACAACTTACAGGCACTATAGAGAAGAAAACAGTTTTACTGATATAGCCATATTAGAAGAATGCAGTTTGAAAAGGAATTCATTCCAAATAGATTTTAGAATGCGTCGTCTAGAAGCGGAGAAGAAGGAGGACAACTACCTAACCTGTTTAGTGACAAGAATACTCTACAGGTTAACTACATCTTGATATTTAACAATAACAGTTAAAAGGAATCCGAGAACAGCATTGGTTAAGAAATAATACATAAGAGTATACATTATTGTCTTACTTTTATCTTTTTTACGTCTCAAAGAACATTACCTTCTGTTAACGTCTCTACAGGATAAGGTTAACACGAAAAACGACAGTTTAGATTATTATTTAAGAGCTATGATACATTTCTAGGGATAAACTGATAAGGTCATGACTTCGTGATAGGAATGTGACTTTATGTTTGTTGATATGGCTGTAGAGTAGGGAGAGGACTTTATTGTAATCAAATAACTTTGTGGTAGGAATTGCAACTCTATGTTAAAGATATGACTTTAGAGTAGGAGATGACTTTATTGTAAGCAAATTACTTTATGTTAGGAATTGCAAATCTATGTTAGCGATATGGCTTTAGAGTAGGGAGAGGACTTTATTGTAATCAAATAACTTTGTGGTAGGAATTGCAACTCTATGTTAAAGATATGACTTTAGAGTAGGAGATGACTTTATTGTAAGCAAATTACTTTATGTTAGGAATTGCAAATCTATGTTAGCGATATGGCTTTAGAGTAGGGAGAGAACTTTATTGTAATCAAATGACTTTATGGTAGGAATTGCAATTCTATGTTAGCGATATGGCTTTAGAGTAGGGAGAGGACTTTATTGTAATCAAATAACTTTGTGGTAGGAATTGCAACTCTATGTTAAAGATATGACTTTAGAGTAGGAGATGACTTTATTGTAAGCAAATTACTTTATGTTAGGAATTGCAAATCTATGTTAGCGATATGGCTTTAGAGTAGGGAGAGAACTTTATTGTAATCAAATGACGTTATGGTAGGAATTGCAATTCTATGTTAGCGATATTTCTTTAGAGAAGAGAGGGGACTGTATTGTAAGCAAATGAAGTTATGATTGGAATTGCAACTCTATGTTAGTGATATGGCTTTAGAGCAGGGAGAGGACTTTATTGTAATCAAATGACTTTATGGTAGGAATTGCAACTCTATGTTAACGATATGGCTTTAGAGCAGGGAGAGGACTTTATTGTAAGCAAATTACTTTATGGTAGGAATTGCAACTCTATGTTAGTGATTTGGATTTAGAGTAGCAAGTTGACTTTACTGTAAGCACATGACTTTTCGGTAGGAACATGACTTTATGCTAGAGATCCTTCTCGCTACTTATTTATCATTAAAGTCACCAACAACGAACACTGTGCACAATTACTTTCATAAATCGACGTGATATCACCAAACCGAATTGCCAACGCTCCTCTGTGTTGGCTTTCAGCTACCGGCTTATCGCAACAATTAATTCAAAAGGCGGGCAGTAATATTGCCGGCACTTTGCCAACACAATGGACGTAAACACCATTTAGCGTTTCCATTTTGTTTTACTAACGAGGAATTACTTGTCTGGCGATGCCGAACTACCCTACTTCGATAACACCAACACACTACTTCTGTCCTTCTCTAGCCAAGTGGCGCCACTGTGTTTGAAATAGTTTTCAACATATTTTCCACTTATATTTTTAAATTACAAATCGATGCCAATAAAATTAAGTTCATTACTTTCAAACTACCGTTGAAACTGAACCCGATGCTGCAATTATTTAAATTTTATAGAATGTAAAACATTAACGGAATAGCAGCCATGGGTTATAGCAATGGAGACAATAAGCTTTGTAGGAACTGTAGCACCGACTAACCAAAGGAAGGAGTTCTCAAACTGTGGTACACGTACCCTTTGGAGGCACGCGGGGCAGGTAATGATTAATTAAACCGTTTTTATTTCTTTCGGTTTCGAGCTACGATGTGATCCGACGTTAAAAAAAATATTTCCGTGCAACGTTGTTAGATTTTTGGTTCGGTGCTTGAAAGGAGTACCAAAAACCTTCAAATACTGCTGCAAGGATTTTTATTGGGTTTTCAACTACGTACCTATGTGAAAAAAGGTTTTAGGACTTAAAATAGTTCTATATAAAAAGTAAGTACCGAAACAAGCTCAATGTTGAGGACGCTGAAAGGTTATACTTAACAAACCTTGAGCCGAGCATTGAGGAACTATGTAAAGAAAAACCTCAACTTTCTTATTAATTTTTTATAAAGCGTTTCAAATATATTGTATTTTTTATGTAAAAAGGGTTTTTAATTCAACCACCCTCCTCCAACAATAAAGGGGTACTCAACATTTGTATTTTTATATAGGGATACCGTATTTGAAAAAGATTGAGAGGGTCTGAAGTATCTAACTATATTGTAACTAAACGTTTTTGTTTATTTGAAAAACGTTCAGACATTTACAAATTCTCGAGTCTAATACTAGTAATTCACAAATCTAAACAAAATGTTTCTCTTCCATGAAATTTAGTTTGTATATTCTTATTCGTTTTCATACTCCGCCGTACAGTGGTTAATTCCTAATATAGAGTTATATCAAAACACCTGTCAATCCTTTAAAAACAAAGAGGTTTTCAATTTTTAAAAATTTGGATCAAAATTCGAAAACCGTTTGAAGGGAACGCATTTATAATGAGCCCTACAAAAACCTATACAGTAGGATGATCATAACCATACAACTCAGAATAATTCCCCTAAGGTTACGCTATGAGACGCTTCAAAGTTAATTAAACGATACCATATGATTTCATGCAAAAGCTGATTTTATGTTATACATTATGTTGTAAAATAACCATTTTAACACGTAGGCTATGTTATATCTCTTATAGAACATTGTTAAGAAAAAAGCATACTATTGAATAATTTTGATCTGTTAGTGTATAAATATATATATATATATATATATATATATATATATATATATTTATTTATATATATATATACGCGTTTGTATATGTGTGTGTGTGTGTATTCATTTATTTATTTAAATGTTGATAACTTTCAATACAAATAGTTCAATATAACGATAATAATAGATTATGTATGTTTAATATATTTTTGAATCATGGTTATAAACGTTTTTCTTTCGGTCGATACTCCACTCCGTATTTTTATTTAGTATACTTAAAGCTGAGACACCAGCCGCAAGCTAGATCATTGGGAAATGTATATTTAAAGTTCATAAATTGACTTTCACTTTAATATAAATGATTTTAATCATTGCAAAAGAATAATAACAAGTCGTGTTTGAAACTTTATTGTATACTTAAGTGATCCAGAAAGAATATATTTTCCCTGTTACCCACTATTTTTAGAGATTTGTATGCCTAAGATATAGAAGTGAAGGTAAGAGACTGTACCCCTGAAGGTGGTTTTTAAATGATACACAATTTCGAATGCTAATAATAACAGATTATGTATTCCAGCCAACAGTATGTGGTATTTATGATTCATTTATACATTGCCAATAAACTAAATGGCTATCCTAGAATTCAACTTAATTGGATACCGAGAAATGGGTTATACATTTAAAAATATTGTGAAATGTTACCATATAATTTGAAATGATTGGAATAATGAGTTATTACATAACTTGATTCATAAGTTATTTTGTTAACTAATTGATTAAAGCTTGTAGTTATGATTGACTCATGTTTTCATTGAAGATAAAGTTTATAAAAAGTTCAGCTCAATTGAAAAGTGAAAATAGGGTGTTATATCGATAAAAATATTGGCCAGAAGGACTGAGGAAGTTAAATGAAAATCCGTACTACAGGAGTAACAACAATGCCGTCCTAACGAGTGTTATTGGAGTTGTGTTTATAAAGTTTAATGAAATTAGGTAGAATAATAACAGAAGTAATTTGGAACACTGTATGGAAACCAATTAAGTGTAGTTTAGTTCCGCCATGTAGTTATATCTACTTTATACTTTAACTGTTACTAATTAAAGAACTTTCGGAAACTGTAAATTGTCAGTATTTAATTTTGTACCAATTTCAAGCTCTATCCTTCACAAGATTAATATTACCAAAGAATAACGAAAATAATATATTTGTTAGAAAAAACAAATTTTAACAACACAAGAATAGGTTTCAGCGCATTGCAAAAAAAGTTGAAAAATAGATGTTTAGAAAGTAAAGCCAATACTCGTTTCCTGGAATTTCGATCTCGTTTCGTTCCCATATTAGTAGCCTATTTTGTTGCAACTTCTCCAGGTTCTAAGTGAGCTCCTCTTTTTATATTTTTCCCGTATATAAATATATATATATATATATATATATATATATATATATATATATATGTATGTATATATAACATATATATATATATACCTATATATATATATATATATATATATATATATATATATATATATATATTAATATATTAAATATGGTGATATGTTTTCTTGTAAAACAGTTAATAAATTAAAAATATTTCATAAACAAGAATACTTTTAATGAATATATATAATTTTTTAAGAATAAATATATTCATTAAAAGTATTCTTGTTTATGAAATATTTTTAATTTATTTTATATATATATATATATATATATATATATATATATATATATATATATATATGTGTGTGTGTGTGTGTGTGTGTGTGTGTTCTTACCGACCTTTTTCTCCTGCCTTACTTTGGCCCTTTCTTTTCATCAATTGCTAAGTCAGTAAGAAAGTAATGGTTTATCCATTGACTACGAACCTAATTTCATAGACCTGTGCCTCAAGGAATAAACCTCTCAGAGGAACCAACCCCTGAATTTTTGATAAAACCAATTAGCCTCCGATAAGCCCTGTTCAAGCTCCTTTTCGGGTAGTGGAATCTTTGAGAGACACTTGTGATTTAAAGACTATACCTGGATACCTAGTGAACTTATCTTATTTAGAATGAAAACACAGCTAATTGGAAAATATACCCTTTTATTTATTTGTTCCAAGGTTCAAATTAATTATTATTGTTTTTATTTAATTTAACAGGATTTTCTTGACTAATTACTTTTTCAAAATTTCATACAACTTGCCATTTAATTAAACATTATTATCTCATTCTATGTTTTTTAAATTTTCTTATTACCATTAATTTTGTATATAATTTAAATTATCAAAGTTGTTACCATAATTAATTTTGTATATAGTTTTGATTGTTACAGTTAAATTTAACATAATTTAAAATCTGATTCTTTTTCAAACACTTAATATTACTATTTACTGCCTTTAGGCTATGCCTTGAACAATTAACTTCCTTAGAAATTATTCATTCGAAATTTACTTAGAAAAAGCCATATAAGATATACATCTTTATACTTAATCCATACATTCCCACAGCGATGGGAATGGAAAGTCAATTTTGAATCTTTGTTACTTAAATTTGGGTAACCTAAGATAGTTGACTAATCAGTCCCTTAGGTTATTCCCATCTTATTTAATTTTGAATTTAAGTTAATATAATTTGAAGTAAAATGTTATTAAAAAAGAATAATTAAATTGATTATATAACCTTGTACTGTAGAAATCTTTTTATTTTCATTAATGTTGTCATCTGTCGGTCCCATTACAGCTTCAAGGGTCTTGGTAGGTAGGAGTCTCTCCATAATTTCGGTTAATCTTCTTATTTTCTTTAATTTTTCATTTTGGTGGTCGAAATTTTGTTCTGGCTATATATGAGCCCTTGCTCATATATATCTTCCTTCCCCTGATCACATATAAATTTAGCCAATTATTTAACCAGGTTAGGTTTGATTCTGGTATTCTGTACAATTACCCTGATTCTTTGCATCGGACATTCTGGCCGCTGCCGTGTATATATATATATATATATATATATATATATATATATATATATATATATATATATATATTCAATCATTTCTTACGCATCGCTAAATCAAACTGTATTACTGTGTTCATATTTTGAGTGCACATTTATATTGTGTTTTCGTCTATTAGTTTTCAATATTTGTGTAAGACGTCATCGCTTATACATATTACTAAATAAGATTTATATAATGTTTTAATAATTTTTATAATATTTATATATATATATATATATATATATATATATATATATTTTTTTTATATAAAAACAGTATAAATTACAGTGCATATATGTATGCAATGTATTATAAGCAATTATTTTTTTTTTTTTTTTATATCTGATTTTTGTTGTGTTTTATAAACATATTTGCGCTATGTTGACAAAACAGCTGACTTGCATTGTTAAACCGTTGAATAAAGATATGATGATAGCTTATGTGTTTGTAAATTAACCAAAAACAAGCTTTTTATGGTACTTTAAGCTTTTATTCGTATTTAGAAAGGCAATTATTTTGAATACAAATATAGTTAAAGTGATAGAGAATTTATAAACGTTTACTAAAACTAAAACATATGATATCTTTAAATAACATATGTTGAAATAAGTAATAAAAACAAAACGTTTTTAAAGACAATTCTTACTCAGGCCATCAAAGAAAAATTTTGTTTTTGTTGATTTTTAATAAATAAAACAATTCCTAAAAAATAAACATAACCTATGAGTTAAGACAGATGTACTAGTATATAACCTATATAACAAAATCAGCTGTCAATTGAAATCATGTGTTTTCACTCATTTTAAGCCAAATGGGGCGAAACAACTTTATTGCATATATTGCCCCTTTCGTGGAAAAATTTTCTCCATGTAAACAAAAATTGTTTCATTAAATTTAACTCTTGAATAAAACAACTGTAATAACATCAAGTGTCACCCACTTCAAGATTAAGCTAATTATTTGAAATTGACTGGATGAATAAAAATGATTTACTGATTGAATTTTGAACAAGATATATAAATGAAGTTCTATAAAGAGAGTGTGAACTAATAGAAGGAATTAAAAGGAAATAGAACAAGCAGAAATGTAAAGTGCCGCTAGAACGTGTTTCTTTCTTGTGAATTAGAGGAACGTAAATTTTGATAACACTTCCAATGGGTAGCTAGGTATGCTTTCAACTTTTGCATTTAATGATTTCCAAACCAGAAGAATATTTGAATAGAACATCTTAACATTTATAAAAAAAACGCACACTTATGAAATCTTTTCAACCGCGTTTCCCCCTCAATTTTCCAACACGTAATGAAAGTGAAGTGATGTAATATTTAAAGACGGCCGCAGCGAAGTTAATGCAAAGGAAATTATTTTTTCAACAACACAACCGCCCCAAAATCTTTTCCATTTCACCGGTTCACCTGTGACGTTTGAGAAGATCAAAGCTTAGCCTCTAATTGGGTATAAATAATGTAGCTACGGGAGTGCGAGCGCGCTCGCACGGACACTTCATCTGTTATTTATTGCTGCCGTTGCGTTGACACCTGAGGCTGTGTTTGTGTGAGCCAAAGTGACAGATACAGCCATGATAAAGTGCTGCCCTCTACGTCCTCCGTGCGTGAGTTCATAACGCTCTTGCTTTCAATCTTCCATCCACTTATATTTAATAAACAATTAGCTTATTTACGTCACGGTGCTTCCCTAAGGCAAGACGAAGGAATCTAAATATAACCCAATCTTTGTGATCTTCAATCCTTCCATGGGAATAAACATGACTAATATTAAATCAAGTTCAACTGTTTCATTTCATTTGTTAATGAATAAGTCACCATAAGTCTCAAAGTTTTTAAAATCGCAAGTTTCATGTTGTGCCTGAAATTTGAAACAATACAAAAATAGCCTTCATTTGCCAATAAACAGTTTAAACACAAAGTTTCCTAATTAAATAAAAAAAACACTTTAATCACAAAAAAAACCTTATTTAGTATTTATTATATCTTTATGTGAGTTTAAATTGCAAAGCAATAGTCGTCACGGAAATCGTTTTCATAAATTTTCAAAACTGATCCATTATTCACAATATTAAATAATAAGCAAATATGAGAAAAAGAGTTATTAAACACTATTGTTGAGCAAACACAGCTGACTTATTTAAAACAGCTGACTAATAAAGATTTATTTTATGCTATCAAAGTTGACACAAAATTAATTTTACTACATTTATTTCATAGCTATTTATACCAACTGAGGATTGGGGACGGGACCTTTGCAGAATTATGTGAGTTATTTCTTTAATAATTATTATTATTCGAATTTACAAAACCCTTTGAAACATTTTTTTATTTAACAGTTCTAACGCATTTAAAAGGTTTATTTTTTAAAATATCTTAGTAGTTTTTTAAAAAGCTCTTACACTAAAAGCTATTTTTAATGAATCACTTTTACTCAACAATAGGGTGGGCCGAAAAAACAAAAATTATATTTTTCAAGTCGTAATACCGCGGAAAAATTGCGAATGTATGAGCCTAAAAAGGGGTAAAAATTTTAAAAAAATATCGGTTTATATCTTCCGTTCGCGCATGAGCCATAAAGTTTTTTTCATACCCGTTTGATTTTTCGTAATTAGAGTTTAGTTGAATTAAAATAATACTCACATATACATTTTGTTGAACTTGTATTGAGAACACTTAAACACACTTTAAACACATCATTTTCAGAACTTTAGTAGGCTATTATTAAAAAATACTGTTTGTGAATATAGAAAAAAACATTTTTTTACGAGATGCAAGTTTTCAATTCGACAATATATCATGTCCACCTTGTATTATTTTAACAACTTTTTGCTATTACATAGTAGAAGGCACTTTGAACTGTGATTTCTGTGTAAAGTCCGGCATTGCAGACCTTGATAACAATGTTCTAATGAAGCCGTCGCGATTCTCAGCTCCGCAAACTTTTCCAGCGGCTTCTGTTACGAGTTTTACACATCGTTCTACTTCCTGTGTATGAACAGGAATTGACTTTAATGTTACATCCCAGTTAGGGGCTGAATCACTCTGAATAATTGATGTTATTTCATCATCATTTATATCTTTTAATAATGGAGGAGAAGATAAGTCACAGTTTTGAATGATGTCACACCTATGAATTATTTCTGAATAGTCTCGACATTCAAAACTTAGTTTTGGCGGTTTGAATATTCTAATGTTAGATTTAGTTTTATCTAGCTGTCTGCGAAGTCCAAGCTCTCTTATATGTTTTCTGTTATCTTGTGTCATGACCGACATCAAATGTTCTGGATGGGCGAAAAAGGCATTACGCTCAACAACAGGGTCAACAACATTACGCAACCTGTTATTATGCAACAACATTACGCGATTCTTCAGGCAGGTACCTTGTAGTTTGTATTGATTGGTGTACAAGTTTTGGCCCATCTGTAAAGCTGTTACTATTTTTTATACTGAACCACATGGGCATGTATGAATTCAATATAAATTGAACGATGACTTTGAGCTCAGAAGTTGTATTTTCTTCACTTAAGTATAACCTGAGGGTTCGATTTGAACTATTACTTTCTGAAAAACATTTAATACGAAAGATTTAACGTGTATGAAATATGCAATTTTGTCACATTTTGGCTAATTTTATGCCTTATGCGCAAACGGAAAATGTTTTCCGTGATTTTAATAACATGGTTAAATTTAGTTAGTATGCTTATTAAGAATTAGAAATTGAGCCATTACAAACGTATTCACGCTAAATTTAAACTGTTAAACATTATCGCAAAAAATATGTTTTTTACAAATTTTAGCAAACTTTATGGCTCATGCGCGAACGGAAGATATAAACCGATATTTTTTAAATTTTTACCCCTTTTTAGTCTCATACATTCGCAACTTTTCCGCGGTATTACAACTTGAAAAAAGTATTTTTTGTTTTTTCTGCCCACCCTACTCAACAATGGGGTTTGTATTATATTCCTACTATTGCTCACTACGATCTTTATATATATATATATATATATATATATATATATATATATATATATATATGTATATATGTATATTGTACAAACGGTCAACCGTTAATAAAATACGTTTTCCATCCTCCAAACAAGTTTAAATACATTATTTAATCTGTATTGGATGACAACTGATGTTAATACATTTTTTTTCAAATATTATTTATCTAATCAAATTTTAAAAATTTATGTTCTCTGTCGGATTTGAACTGAGTAGCTTCGTGTTTGTTATCCAGCACTTTGGCGCAGAGCCAACTTTTCCATAGTTACAAATCAATTACTTAGAGATGTAAATGAAATTATGAGAGAAAGGTCCCTTGCAGTTGTGTAGAGTTTGGATCGAATGATAATTTATAACTCACCATGAGCTTTATAAAAAATTTAAAGAGATTAAATAGTAACAAAAAAAAAATAACAGTACAACACTATTTACTATATAGAGAGGGAAATGGAATATTGCGAGGAAATTCCCTTCTTATTTTGCCATTTATTATTGTGATTCTGTCATAGCCCTATGTATATATATATATATATATATATATATATATATATATATATATATATATATATATATATTGTACAAACGGTCAACCGTTAATAAAATACGTTTTCCATCCTCCAAACAAGTTTAAATACATTATTCAATCTGTATTGGATGACAACTGATGTTAATACATTTTTTTAAAAATATTATTTATCTAATCAAATTTTAAAAATTTATGTTCTCTGTCGGATTTGAACTGAGTAGCTTCATGTTTGTTATCCAGCACTTTGGCGCAGAGCCAACTTTTCCATAGTTACAAATCAATTACTTAGAGATGTAAATGAAATTATAAGAGAAAGGTCCCTTGCAGTTGTGTAGAGTTTGGATCGAATGATAATTTATACATCACCATGAGCTTCATAAAAAGTTTAAAGAGAATAAATAGTAACAAAAAAAATAACAGTCCAACACTGTTTACTATATAGAGAGGGAAATGGAATATTGCGAGGAAATTCCCTTCTTATTTTGCCATTTATTATTGTGATTCTGTCATATCCCTATGTATATACATATTTATATTAATTGTAATTACAAAACAATAAATAAATTGTTTCTGAGTTTATCTCAGTAGGGATTGACCTTATTTTATAATAGGCTTAGATATTATTCATTTAAAGGATTGCGGTACATAGTTCCTCAATTCATGATAGATAAGTTATATTTAATAATTCTGTAATGTTTCTAATTAATATAAACAATCTAGGACCAATCACAATCAGATTGTAGCATGTTGAATACGATTGTGACTTTTCACAGCTAGTAATTTAAATCTCACCCTCGTTTTTTGAGTCCTTATCATGAAGACACTATCTAATAATATTCCATTTTGAAGAAGACGAGGCCTTGAAAATATCATAGGGCGTGAAATCATGATATTGGTAGAAAAAACAATGTAGCTCACCATCTCGCGCCCTTTATTTAACGTTACATTGAATTTATTTAATTATTTAAAAAAATCCTTTCTGGACTTTAGGTAACCGGTAGCTGAATATAGTATTGAAGTTACTAATCTTATTTCTTATCTATAACTAAACCTAACCCAACAGGGCACATTTTAGCTATATTGCAATTTAGCCAAATTTTATTTGAATATGTACTAATTGTCTTTATTATATGAAACCCATAGATCGTACATACCTGTGTTGCTGTTACAATTACAAGATTGTACTTTATCGGAATATAATTATTACTGTTTTCGTATTATCTTATATTTCTCCTATGTTCGTTAAAAATAATTCGAGGGTGACATTGTTCTATCTTACATTGCACTGCGGAAATTCTTAGTGTTGACCCGTTCCGGATGAAATCCATAAACTCAAAGAAATATACACTCCATGGTATTATTTTTTTCTGGATGATGGTAGTTATCCGAAACACGTCAACATATAAGAATATTATAATGATTGATATATAAAAAAATATACCATACTCAAGGTATTTATTATATCTGCATTACTATATTTAGAACCAGGTTTTTTCTGGTTTATAATTGAGTTTTCATTGGAACATTCGTAAACGAGAAAAAAATCGAAATTGGTTCAATCTTTATCAAGTAAAATCCTTTTATGGTGTTGTTATGATTTTATTATTTACTTGTTTGCGCACATTTGAACAATTAATTAAATCGATTGAATCTTTGTAACAGTTTAACTTGAAATATTCTGTTATCAATCCTTTTGATCTTAATGTTCGATTTTTCGGACGTGTTGAAAAATCGCGTTCGATCCCAACAAGTTTATTATTTTTTGTAACGGTTTTTCTTAGTGTAAATAAGGGTTAATGTATATAACAAAAAATATCCTTTTTTGTAACAATGAAACAACATAAAACACTTGACTAAAGCTAAAATAGAATTATTCGTGTTTATTTTGTAATTTTATAAATGATATAATTAATTACTTTTATTTTAATATAAACTATATTTGTTTATCGCAATGTTGTTCGAGGGAACTAAATGTGCACTTTTTAGTTATAAACCTATATCTCCGTTGTTTGTGGATATATCTAGGTGAAAATTGGGAAATAAAACTTTATTTTTATGTTTACAAAACTAGATCTTTTTATTTAGGAACTGATTTTCAATTTTATATACTTTATATAAAATGGAAACCGAAAATTTTAGAAAAATGTTTTTTTATTAGGTAACATTTTTCTCATAATTTTTAAGTTGCATGTTTATTATATTTGTTGATGGTGTATTTTATAGTAGAGTCTTAGAGAAATAAATTTTAAAAAGTATCATGAAAATCCATTGATAAATAAAACTATAGTGTAAGTTTTGTCAAAGCACTACCATTTATAGAAATCATGGCTGGGACTGGAGCAGATAGCCAAGCAAAACGTCCCGAAAGGGTTTTAATTGAACTTGTAATCTAAGTATTTATATAAATTATTCATATTATTTGTCAACGCTTCTAATGACTAGCGACTTTCAATTAAAATGGTTAAGCCGCATTAGTAATTGAAATTATTGATTGAGTCGTATAGTTATGTTTATGATAGGTGAAACATTGTTTATCTAAATTACTTCAAAGGCAGATGATCTATTCGGTAATTGTGACTAAACAGCTGATTTATTACCAACGGTCAATTTAGTCATCTGATAATTTCAAGGCTACATTCCACGCTCCGTCTTCAGGACATCTGCATACAATTGGTTGAATGAATTTTGGTCACTGTTATCTGGTTAGGTTTCCATTTTACTTTACACAAAAATACCAAGATTTGAATCGAATTGGTACAAACCAAACACACACAGCTACACACGCAAGCACACATAGGGAGAGACAGGGGAGCAAGATAAAGAGAAAAGAGAGAGAGAAAGACATACAGAGAGAGATACGGAAAAAACACACTGAATACGAAATAAAATGAAATTGGGAGGATAATAATATCTCATTCATTTGTGTGTAATTATATCTACCAAAATATACGATACGAATAAAAAACAAAATTATTAAAATTAAGGAACTGACACAATGATTTTAAATTTTTCCATGCAGGAGTAAGATATTTAAATTCCATACCCAACTAAAATTTGCTGTGTCGTAGTTTGCCTAAACCTTTCGCGTTCATCACTGTTACCAACCGTTTTATCTTTTAATAAAATTAATGCCCTAAAGCTTAAATAGCTTAGTAAAGGTTTCAAAGTGGGATTTTGTAAGCGTAGGGTAGGAGGTGGTTCTACGCTGAAACTTTGTGTTGGCCGGGTAAAACTCGTTCGGACATAATTGTTTCCCTAGACTCTAAACGGGGAAACAAGCTTTTGTCTACGCCCACTATCGTATTAGCTAAACTCTTGTAGGAGGATAGACAGTGGGCAGAGCGTTATGGTAAAGAAAGACTCCCCCGCACAATAAGAGATATTATCTGGTCTAGCGTGAATAATATATCAAAGTTTCCACTCAAGTTGATACATATTATTGTTTTGGAACAAACAAAAATTTGAACCAAGAAAAACAAAAATCTTGATATTTATTTTCATGGTAATAATTTTTTGTTCTTATCTTGACTTACTCCAACAAACATTTTATTACTCCGAAATACCATTTAACCAAGTTTGTTTTATAGATTAACAAATTAATCTAACCTAGCATAACACCTCAAATGTACCCTGAGCTTACACGTAAGTAGGTGTACATATTATGCTTTGTATGTTGATGTTTATCCTTTAATAGTTACATAAAATGTTCACACTAGCAATTACCAAAAAGTCAACAATGTAAATATAATTAATTATTGTTTACCTTTTAAATAAATATAATAAAGAGCATGAAACATGCAATTAAAAACTATCACGCTAGTATCAGCAAAGTTGTGTTTGCAAATAAAACTACAATATACATTATTGAATTTATCCCTCATCAACAATTTAACTCAATATTTTTAGATGAGTAAATTATAAATATAAATCTACGCTCCACTGTATTTAGACTGTATCGACCTTATACGTCACTGACAAAAAGAAATCCTGCCTAGAGGTCTTGACGTTCTAAGCAACTCGAAAAAGAATCTAAAACTTGCCTCAAAATACAAATATTGAAAGGGTACATTTAAATTGACTTTGCAATACACCCGGTCAAACATAATTACTCGTATGCTATAAGCCTAGAACAATACTACACACGAATATTGAAATATCATTACAAAATATTAGGATATAATAGGTTTAATTTTTAAAACAATTAATAAAATTTAGTAACGCGAGCTAACCATTTGATGAGTTGAGCAAAAGATTAATTCCATTTTCTGTGCTTTAATGTAATAGCGCACAATACGATAGAAGCCAAATCACCTGTCAACCTGTTAGCTTACGTAAAGAAACTAATCGGTCTTACAAAAAGATTGTGATCGTGTGTTTATTTATAAGGATAGGTAGGGGTAAATAGAAAATCGAAAAATTTATTGAAGGGGCGTTAGCTGGGAGCCCACGGGAGATTTATGACAGATTTTATTTACTATTGGTTTAAAATATATAACGTAATTAATTAATACAGGAATAAAATAATTAATCCGTAAAGTATTACCATCCGAACGTTTTGTTGGCTGAATAAAGCTTCTTTACTGTGATCATCTAAGAAAATATATTTTCAGTGGCGCCAGAATGTGTGATAAAATAAAAATGGTAATATAGGTTATGGCTGAGAATTCTAAAAACCTTAATATATGTGGATAACAGTTGCAATAACCTATAGCACAAACGCGGCTGTGAATATTTGTCTTGCTTCCAAACACGCTGGCATTAGTCTTGTGGAACCCAGTGCTGTTATACTCACAGATACCAAGACCGCAGATCTTACAGAGTTAGTGCACAAGAGTGGTACCTAGAAGGGGCGACAGGCTTTTGTTCACAGACACCAAGACCGCAGATCTTACAGAGTTAGTGCACGAGAGTGATACCTGGAAGGGGCGACAGGCTTTTGTTCACAGATACCAAGACCGCAGATCTTACAGAGTTAGTGCACAAGAGTGGTACCTAGAAGGGGCGACAGGCTTTTGTTCACAGATACCAAGACCGCAGATCTTACAGAGTTAGTGCACGAGAGTGATACCTGGAAGGGGCGACAGGCTTTTGTTCACAGATACCAAGACCGCAGATCTTACAGAGTTAGTGCACGAGAGGGATATCTAGAAGGGGCGACAGGCTTTTGTTCACAGATACCAAGACCGCAGATCTTACAGAGTTAGTGCACGAGAGTGATACCTAGATGGGGCGACAGGCTTTTGTTCACAGATACTCATTTTTGGAAGAATATTAGAAATTGGATCTACCAATAGGGCCTACGTCTTCAAATATTACGTCACTGTATCTTTAAGAAGACACTTCTTACTACTTTATAAGTGTCCTAAACATTCTTCATAAAATGTTTTATTCTCTTTTTCATATTTGACGTTAATATATTTATCAATTTCACCTTTTCCACTTTTATTATAAGTAAAGTTTAACTAAAATCCTGTTATATTTGTTGAAAATTTTATATGCTGTAATACTTATTATATTGATTGTTTTTCGTGACATTTATTATTTTCATTTAACAATTCTATTTAGTATTAGATTTTTTACTGGATATTTATTAAGTCTTATTACAGAAAGTATATATGTTTAGAATTTAATCTGTGAAAGAAAACCGACAGGAATCTATCAAAAGTATAATAAATCTAGATTGTAACTTATAAATTGCTCAAAGTTCATTATTTGAACTTTTAAATAACGGTTTGAAATTGAATTTCTTAATATTGAACGTAGTCTAACTCTGATATTAAATATCAGTTCACAAATTGCACTGAGGAAGACTCCGTTTCATGTCAAAACGTGTTATTATGAAAAATATTATCATAAAATTAATCTTTAAATAGTACTTTGTGTTAATTTAAATTTAGGTTATAAGTTATAACGCAAACAAATTATGTATTTGAAAAAGTAATTAATATTCCGCACAAAACTCAAACATTTATAAAATAGCAACGAAACAGGGAAACGTAATTAATGTTCTGGTTACGACAGTATAATTCTATTCTGAACATTTTCAATAGACGTTTAAAAAATAATGAGGGAAATAAGTTTGTTTCTTCTTTTAGCAACGGACATTAATGGTCTGGTTCAAGCTTCCATAAGTACAGGCGTAGGTAGTGCTATACAACTTTTAGAGGCTTACAAATTCACTTTAGCTTATGTTTGTTTAAATTTTAACCGGAATAGAAAACATTCTAACATGTCGCTACTTTATATTATTTTAAATTATATTCTAATTAAGAACTGCGCACCCTTAGAATTTTACGTACAGTTAATGACTATCGAATCAGGAATACGCTAATAATCATAGACCACGTAAGATAACCCACATTTCATCAAATCTAGTAAAATTGTTTGCCTCTATCATAAATGTGTAAAATGTACATCTATAACGAAACACAAAATAATCGGAGATAATCACTCAACTATTGGCAACTATGTTATGTACCCGCCTTTTGCAAAAGTTCTTGGTAGAAACTAGATATCAGCTCCCGAAATTAAACGATGGCCACGGTAATGTCAACATAGCTGTCTGATTTGGGACTTAAATACTGAAAACTCTCAATAAGAAAGAGACGGTTTTATATGCGAGTTATCGTACAAGGCAACTATTTGCTATATTAACTTCTTAATGTCCTTTCTAGAACAATTTAAAGAGAAGGGGCTGACATTAGTCTGTCGTGTCGGGAGTATGCAAGAGCTCAGGAGATGCTAATACACACCCTCCTTGACATCAAAGCACTTGAACCCTGGGATTTCAGCGAGTGAATAAGTGTTTTATAAACCAGATATCCTAAATTAGTATCTTGCTAGTCAGATAAAAGAAAATCATTGAGGAAAGGTTTCGTAGGAAGGGCTACAGCTTTATACAAATCCCAACTTCGAACATACGTCATAATATACTCTAAATATAACTGAAATAAAATAAGTAGAACGAAAATAATTATTTTAAGTGATTCAAGTTATCTTTATTTACAATACAAACTATTGGCAAAAACCCAATACCAGAAAAATAATCAAACATAGGTAATATTACAAGTAATCTAGGATTACACTCTTATATATAATTCAATGACCACGTCATCATCAAAACAGGATCCTATTATAAAATCACAATCTAGAATACAAGAATGTACAAACTAGACTGACCTTTCTATACAAACTATGTCAGTAATATTATTAATAATAGTTATTATTATTATTACCAATTTACAATAATTGTACATTATTTTATTTTATATTGTAATTTCGATAGTTAGACGATGATGCAATAGTCAGCGAAACACACATAAGGGTTTATTCTTAAGTAACTAGTAACATTAGTTATCTAAATATGTTTGCAGTATTGGGGCTTTTGCAATATTATTGTTGTAAGATATTGTACAGTTATCTTTATTTAGTTGTACCCTATGAGCTATTTTGAATACTATCGCCTGAAGGGAGTGGGAAAGTTTGTGAATGTAGGTAGGATTAGGGTAAGGATGTAAAACTCTTGATAAGGGACGTATTTCAGATGCTATGATGGTATGGTATTATGGCAGAGTTCAGTAACTTCCCCAGACACAATGTTTTTACTGTAATTGAGAGTTTATCCGTTATACACCCTTCTAACGGATAAAGAAAGGAATATGAATTGATCAGGAAGGGTAGATGGCATTAGAAAGAACTAATTAGAAGAGCAAAATTAGCGACATAGAAAAGGAGCACAGGTTAACACGTGGTCAACAAAACTACGAATTTTACAAGAAAAATAATAACCCATTATAACAGTAATCTAAGGCAGCATATGAAATATTGACTATTATTTTTGTGAAGCGAAACTGTTGCTTATAGAAGAAGTATATAACTCATACTCATGAGAACAAGATATGTCTTTTCTTTAGAAAAGTTAACTTGATTTTTACCGATTAGACTAGACATACTAAATTGGTTAGAATTTTAAAAAATTGTATTTCATATACCAGTAAAAACACTTGAAATAATATTATTACGTTAATCTTGTATAAGGACTACTATAGAGTAATTCTTACGTTGTTGAATATTGAGGACGACCATTTCGGAAGATGAGTCCCATTATCAACTCATGTAATTAGTTATTAGTGCAAAACTAATAGTTTAAGTGAAGATAAAATCAAATAGTACACCCCAATGTGTTTCATATGTTTTACAAACCACTTACGAGCATTTCTGTGATTTTAGAAGAAAAAGCTCATACATTCTCAAAGGTTCAGATATTTATATTTTTTCCCGGACCCGAGCATCTGCTTTGTGCCTCCTCCCCTATAACATGATCCCGGTTACGTCTATAGACGTAATTACTTCATGATATTGTTATTAGTTGAACGTTACAGACTTTAAAAGGCATTGTGCTCAAATTGTGTTTCTGACAAAAACAAAAATAAATTTCTAGGATGGCCATTAAATCCGAGAAGTTATATAATCAGCGGCATTATAACGGAGCGTTCTTTCTAACTGGAATTGGTTATGTCACATCGGAGACAACAATCTAACACGCGAAGTCGTCCTCAATAAAACGATTCTTCGGCACGAAAGGCCGCCAGAAATAATAACTTTTGTACCTAACTCAAAGTACTCCAAATAAAACGATCCGTTGCTAATTATATCTGTAACGTGGAGCGTTTGACTAGGGTTTGCGTAACGGTTTTATATAACGGTTCCTTTACTTGAGATATATCATCTAGGTAGCACTAGAATATTACGCATTCCTTGTTGTTACGCAAAAACTTGGTTTTATAACGCACCCGTAATATTTCTTTAGTGACTGTAAGGAGTGTATGAATCGCTATTCTTAAACGCAACAGTTATCCTAAAGAAAGGCTTAAACAGTCGGTCTGTGCGTCACTGTTTTTTTTCACATAATTGTTATGAAAGGTACAGAAGTATAAATTTTCCTGTCGGCCCTGTTTATACGTATATATATATATATATATATTTACATTAACACTTTCACTTACGTACTTAAACAAGAATCTTACAAGGTATTTATGCGAGTTAACTTTCAATGACTGGCCTTGCCATTATCTTCCGGCATACTGTATCTTCGGGGTATGCCCGACGATAATGGCAAGGCCAGTCATTGAAATTTACTCGTATAAATACCAAGTAAGATTCTTGTTTAAGTACATAAGTGAAAGTGATAAGTTTATACAAGAAAACAGTGTTGCATAACTACAAATATATATATTAATTAATATATACATATATATATATATATATATATATATATATATATATATATAAAGAACAAAAGTCAAAATACAAATACAAGAATTACATTTGAATTTACAATAATATATTGTAAATTCAAATATAATTCTTGTATTTGTATTTTGACTTTTGTTCTTTATTAATACACAAGAAAACATATTGCGAATTTATATATATATATATATATATATATATATATATATATATATATATATATATAAATACATATGTCATGTATGACTTATATATATATATATATATATGTATATATATATATATATATATATATATATATATATATATATATATATATATACATATACATATGTCATGTATGACTTATATATATATATATATATATATATATATATATATATATATATATATATATAGCACATTATTAGATTGCGATATTTACTCTTGATGATGTTGGTACCTTTACCAACGAAAAGCTGCGAATAAAAAAAGAATAAATAATTCTTGTATTTAAATAATCACAGTTGTTTCAACAAACACACACACACACGCATATATATATATATATATATATATATATATATATATATATACATATAATTGAAAATTCAATTACCTCTATAAATGTTACTTATTTACTAGTCGACTCTCGTAAGCTTAATAATTACAGTGCTCTGATTTTCGAGCTTTAGAACACTGAAAATAAAGACAACTATAGTCTTTTACAGCTCTAAAATAAGACTACTGTAATTAATAAGTTCTTGAAATGTAACTATCAAAAAACGCAATATTTTTGCTCGAATACAATGGAGTGTAAATGATAAATGATTACTATAAAATAATGTTACTGAGTTAAAAGTGCATATATATATATATATATATATATATATATATATATATATATATATATATATGATGAAATGTTACTATCTGGAGTACATCCGTTCATTCTGCAGTCCATAAATTCGCAGTTCCGACGTTTCGCTAGAATCTCATCCAGCATTGACGAGGTGAACCCAACAACAGTAGAAGAGCGAGTGGTCGAAGAGGTCACTCGCTCTTCTTCTGTTGTTGGGTTCACCTCGTCAATGCTGGATGAGATTCTAGCGAAACGTCGGAACTGCGAATTTATGGACTGCAGAATGAACGGATGTACTCCAGATAGTAACATTTCATCATATTTTTCCATCCGTGAAGGAATACGTATCAGCATATATATATATATATATATATATATATATATATATATATATATTTATATATATATATATATATATATATATATATAGTTTAAAAATATAGAATAATTACTTATAAATTCTTTTACTTAAAAGTCAAATTTTTCTTTGCCAAAAACGGAGAGGGTTGAGAATTATTGTTTGACGTGCATTATCCTGTTCTACGTAGAACACGGGGGCCTGTAACATTGGTAAATCGTATCGTTGCAGAAAAACACTTTATACTATAGCTATTGTTCCATTATTTAAGCTATACTTTTCTGTTTTATCTTAAATAGTAATTACTTTTAATTTCTTAATATTTAAAAATCAAGGAAAACCTACCTGGAAATTTTTGAATGCCTATACAGATTACATTATGAGGTTTTAATATTTATACATTAGTTTACATTATTCTTCCAGACTCTTAGATAACTTTGGCAGTTTTAGATGACAGATTTTTAAGTAAAAAAATATGTTTCGAGCTCACTGAGAGTTTTCAATACAAAATACTTCTAGTCATAAAAAAAAAAAACAAAAACACAACCACTTACGTTGCTTCACTGTAGTATACTACCGGGATTATTGCACTAACCAAAGGACAACCTTAGAGTGAGAATACATATCTCAAACTCTGCACCTGAATACTCTGCAACAATGACATATTAAGTCCATTCACATCGCCATATTAATCTAGCGTGAAGTCGTAGCTGAAATAATAGCTTAGATTTCTCCATCAATAAATCATTGTAACTATATTCACGGCAATTTGCATGGCACTGCTTTCCTTGCCCGTCCTTGGGGAACAAATTTTGCATTGCGTGTTAGATTTTACACCAGATATTGTTCGTCAAGAGGGCTTTTATTTTGTACAACCGTTAGAAGAACAAATGGCTGTAATGTTAAATACTACTGGGTTTTATAAAAGAAACAATAGTTTCTAGGTACAATAAAATATGAACTTATGTAAATATATAATTATGTCCTTTATTGTTATGGTTTAAGAGTTTTCTAAATATATTTAAGGAGTAGTGAATAAGGGAGTTAAAATGAGTAATTTACCCATGGAGCAGGGATACACACAAACACACACACACACACACACACACATATATATATATATATATGTTTGTGTGTGTGTGTGTGTGTGTGTGTGTGTGTGTGTGTGTGTGTGTGTTACATTATTTGTTAAAATACATATAAACTTTTACGTTCTTCCTGTGTCAAAATATCTCAATGATTTCTTATGTTCTTAATTTTAAACGTATATAAATAAGACAGAGTGTGATAGATGTGTTTGTTTAAAGAAAGAACATAGGTTTAACAAAACATTGTTACATTTTAAATAACTATTTGTAAAAATGGCGCTAAATCGAGTTCTGCGAGCTGGCAGTACTTTGTCTTGTGTTAAGGTTGAATAGGAAAAACTATATGAAGAGAAAAGTTCTTCGTACTGAAGTTACGTCGTGGGGTATATTTCTCGAATTGACAATTCACGTACGATTACGGGGCGATATGAGGGTGCAAAATGAACCTATACTGAGTAGAATGGTACGTGGGCTGGATTATACAGGCGGGATTATAAAATATCTTGTTCAATGCTCATCAAACCTTATTTCTTGAGAATAGATGATCGTAATATCAGCTGTTGCTTTTGAAAATTAATTTACCTTTTACAAATGAGATAAATAAAGTACGTCTGTTTAAAATAAATAATTTAAAAATAAATATAACAAAACGACAAATTAAGCATTTTCTACCTATGCACAACCTTTCCACTTCATGCTTACATAAAAGATAAAAAGGACATGAGATAGCATATGCATAGCGTATGTGTTATAACCAAATAGATGGAGTACCATTTAAAAACATCCACTAGATATTCCTATTTCGTGAAAGGTTTCCTAATGAGACTTTACACTTAATGTTATGAAATTAATATCTCTAATAACGTTTTGTTGTAATTTCTATTGGGTTAAGGAGCAGGACATAGACGCCGCAATGTGTTCACTAAATAAAACCTTAAATTTAAAGTATTGAGTTTGCTCTTAACAATAAGGATATAGTGACTACATATTCAGATATATTCATAACATATTCATAACATATTAGAGGAGGTACTTCAAGGATAATTAATATGACCGTTATTATATACCACCAAGAAAGAATTTAATTTTCAGTTTTTATGTGTGTTTAGTATTTTATTAAATGATCTCACACTGGAAAGAAATTTAGTGTCTTTAAAAATATTGTTTTTTTTCTAATCAGCTAATCACGTCAATACACCTATAATAAAAATTTGTATCCTATTTTCTTAAAATTGAATAATTAAACACCTTCAAGTTTGAAATAATAACATTTGAGCTTAGTTGTAACCACAAATGAAACGCACCATAAACATATTTTTTAACGGGTTTCAGTGATGTCTTCATCATAAAGGAATACAGTTACAATAGCCTAAGGAGTAACTCGTTAAACCCTTGAGTTCTTGAGCACAGTAGTGCAATTATCACTAATAAACGACAATAACCCTTGATACAAATATTTAAACCTTGATGTAAATTTAAGTAATACAGTTAGCACCATTAGAAGGTTACACATATAGTTTATTTCCTCTGAGGAGTATGTATGTAACCTTCTGATGATGCTAACTGTGCTAGCGAAATGTACATCAAGGTTGTTAAACATCTGTAGCGAGGGTTATTGTTGTTTATTAAATGGATTTCTTGTTTAGAAATAATGTTGGTATACTCACTGATGATAAATATTGAAACCAGTTTAAGAAAAGAAAATTTTTTATTAGTAACTTTGCTCTCCTTTTTTATAAATTTTACCATTTAAATATTATTTAGATGTAACTAAAGGTATTATAGGATAATGTTATCAATAGCATTTGAGGCAGAAAAAAAATTAGTTTGAAATCTCCTGGAGTTAAACAATTAACACATCAGTAATCTCTAATTTTCCTTGTTTTTAACCAAGTTTTTTAATGGTATTTGACTCTATGACAATAAAGGAAGGTTTTCATACATTAACCCTGTTTGTCTAGAAATACTAAGCAGCTCGTAGATTCATTGAAATACGCACGCATAGCATCTTCATTAGCATGCACAGCCAGCATAGCAAGGCACAGATTGTTAAACCAGAATCTTGAGTTTGACGTTCTTAATGAAGTCGGCCAAATGACGCATCTTGTTATGGGGGCTCCATAGAGTTTTGTTTCCAACAAAAACCTTTAGAAGATTTGATCCTCTTGTGAGATACGTTGAAAGGAAATAATCCTATTACTGGTATCCGAGGAACGTAACTCCCACATACACGCTCAGGGGCGCGCTCCACACAATACTAATATAAAGTATTGCTGCTACAAATTCCATACAATTATTGTTCCCACTGTAGAATACACGTGTAATTGCCTAGATAGATGTAATTAAATAACCTATGGTAGGTACAAATAGGGTAGAAGTCGTTATTTATAACTTAATATGGATTAAAAGAGTAACATAATTATAAATACTTTCACTTTTATGTCTAAAACTAGTAGAGCTGAAAAACAGACCTCTTACAAAAAATATTGATGTATACAACACCTACTACAATACTCATTTTGTAGTGAGTTTTAAATATAAATATATGTCTTAGCTACATTCAAAACCTAAGATGCTTTCAACCTATACTAGCTTTATCTATCCAACCCTAACGTTTGAGCGAATTTCTCCGAGCTTGAATGAAGCCGAGTATTGCTCCTGACGGGGAATTTTAGTCTGTGTGTGATGGCATTTAATATAGTAAGAAATTAAACAGCTTATATTTTTACAATTAGTTGAATTTATTTTGATCATCAATGTTATGAATATTTTGAAAACACATTTCTCCAACTTGAACTTTAAGATTTCTTTTCAAAATCATGAGACTTTAACAGCAGGATATCAAAAAGGTTTTTGTGTTCAATTTGTACACGTAAACATAAGATGGCCAATTAGATACAGTTTTTAGTCGTACAGTAGATATAAAATATTTGTTAAACAAATTCAACTTTAAAAGTATTTATTCTGAAAAACATATATGTACAAAATATCTAAAGCGTCTATATTTCTACACTTGAAAGTACATTATTTGATGAAACCTACTAGAGTTTAAAACAATTTAGTAGGAAACCGTACTGACGTGAAAAGCATTGTAATTTTATTACAACCACATACTCTTACAAATTGAATACGCTAATGTTTTCCTTGAACAGACTGTACTCTCATGATCCGATCCCATTACCAACTGTATACATCTTACAATAACATTAGACCTCAAACTGTACTGAAATATTCATAATTCCGTTGCAGAAGCAGCTGCGTGATATTTGTAATTAGAGTAAAGGATCTTATCGCGTCTCGGCATGCAAGGACGAGCTACCTCAGACATTTCAGCGGTCACGGCTTGTCAGGTGCCTGTTCCGAAAATAGCTTCACAGTTTCAAGATGTCCATTTAAATTATAAAATCAGATTGAACGAAATATTTTCAAGAATTCAAACGTTTACATAATGGTATTTATTGGAAACAGAATTGGCGGTAAAATGTCGTCAAAACTACTCGCACCAAATAAGCCTATGCAAATTTATTTTACAAAAAACAGTTTTGTAATAATAAAGAATGGGCCGCAAATTATTTCTTGATAACTTAATATCTTGTTCGACATATTTATTAATTTATCAATTTTTCTGGAAACCAAAAGAAACGTTTCTGGAATTTTAACCTATTCTTAGCAGTTTACAGTTAAAATGAATTGTTTCCCATTTCTAGCACCATTATCATCTTACCTTAGTTAATCTAACGCTCTTCTTATTTCCTCCAGTGGATAAATGGGTTATCTGTTTATGACTCCGGAAGAGAGCTGGTGTATATTAGTACGTAAAATACCCCTATATCCTCAATCAAGGCGTTATATTTTTCAATCAAAACCATAACTCTTTGCCACATTTTCTAGGTAATAATAGGAATTATTAAAACTATAAAAGCCCCGTGCTCACCATTAAAGCAAAAAAAGAATAATCCACTTAGAACAAATAATCCACTATTCTAGTGCTTCCTCAATGTTTTTCTCAAATTACGTTTCAGTATACTGAGGTCATAATTCCTCTTTTTAATTATTTTTTGTGTACCACTATAGTTAGTGTATTGTCTATCAGTTGTAAACTCGCAACAGTTTTACTCCAAATATTATAACTGTATCTTATTCATGTCTGAAAAGTTTCCTGACACTCCAGTAGTCTCATGCTATCCTGTAACACTAGTGGTCACTCAGGGTGCATATTTACTCTCTGTTACTTTTCGATGTAGTTTTTATTTATTTATGATTGTTAAGGTTTTTAATTGTTATAGGACCCATTCGAAAACCCATTTCATTTATTTTCAGCAAACTAGTAACACATTATAACACTCTATTTGTGACACACTAGTGACCCATTATAAATTGCACATATTGATAAAAAAAATTAATTTGTTTTCAACTGTGCTATATATCCTAGTTTTAAATGTGCTTTCCTTTACTATATTGTAATATATATTTAGGCTTATAGAGTAAAAGACATTTTATTTAAAGTGAACATATTTATTGAACATTACGTTCCTAGATAATTTTCTGTTGTATTTCGGACCGATTCAGATTTGTCAATTAAATATTTCTTGTCTTTTTTTTGGGTATTTGGAAGAAATGTCAGATGCTATGTTTCAGACATTTAGGACTGATTACCTTCTTCATCTGCTAAGCCTAAATGGATGTAACCTCTTATGTTGATTGTTTTTTCAATAATACGTTCAAACGTGCCCTACTTGCAGGAAATGCAGGCATTTTTTTCTTAGCTTATCTTCCTAGGCAGTGAAATGTTAGGATGACATTGTACCGTTGAGTGCAACAAGTCTAAATTATGCTTACTTCTAAATACCATGGAGTATCTCTGACCTTACCTATATTAACCTTTTCAACAGCACAGCCGAATATAGTCGATCTCGATCGGTGTGCGATGTCGGAGCACACACGAGAATACTCGGTTTGATATTCCTTCTGTCAGAGAATACCCGATTATATTATTTTCTGTCAAATGTCAACTACTCTATTAATTGGTCAATATTTGAAATTCTTCGGTATTTGTTAAGCCATCTATTGGCCAATATTTGAACTTCTTTAGTGTCAATTGTTAGGCCATCTATTGGTCAATATTTGAACGTCTTTAGTGTCAAATTTTAAGCCATCTATTGGTCAATATTTGAACTTTTTTAGTGTCAATTGTTAAGCCATCTATTGGTCAATATTTGAACCTCTTTATTGTCAATTGTTAGGCCATCTATTGGTGGTATCTATTAAAGGTACTTTAATTATTTCTGTAATTCTTTTTGATCAAGTAGCCATCTGGAAATCAGCCGACATTTCATTTGTCAGACAAGAAATATTTGTATGTAATCATGCTAAAAACAGTTGTAATTTTACATTTATAATTGTAAAACAAGCCTAATTCTGATCACTCAGTAAATTTACTATTTACTCAGTTTTATTTATGTTATAACTAAATAATTACTCTGTAGTGTGTTAGTGTGAATATTTAGTAAGCAGTTAGTTATTAGTGTAGATATTTTTGCGTGTTAGTTAGCCTAACATTTTACTTTATAGGAGTATAATTGTTGTTTTTTCTATAATGGATCCTGTTTGAAGAAAAAATACTTACCCAAAGTAGGTTACTGGAAATATTTACAGACATAACTTCTGCTACGGAAGAACGTAATTATGATAAGGATTTTAAGAAAAAGTTTATAAAGTGATGTTTCATTTAAGTTTTATGTATTATTTGGAACATTAAAAGTTTTATTACCTGAAAATTATGATAATATTAATCAAATAAAAAAACTCGCTCCGGGAGATTTTGGTAATATTGAAAAAAACATGATACTGAAAAGGTTAATCTCACAACTGCCTATTACTGGAACGTCACCATCAACATTCATATTCTTCAGTATATGCATTCCTCCCCACTTCTTCACATTCATCATTGTTGCTTAGTTACCAAAACACTCAGAATGTTCTTCTTTCAGTTCATCAGGGTCATCCACACCGAGTAAATCTTCGAATCGTCACTGCTTTCTTTCTTAACAATCACAACCGTACTTGCTTACAACAACGTTATGACATTTTATAAACATAATAATAACATCAAACACAAATTCAACATAAACATTCGAGTCAAACAAAAAAACTAGAACACGAATGGTAGCGCTGGAAACAACAGCGCACTTATAGCGACACACAGAAGATAAATTTGTATTAATACGAACACAGTTGTGGTAGACGGTTGAAAACGCACTAACCATTCTAGGGAGTGAGTAGGAAGGTATGTCACCTCTCAAGGTCATACGAACTTTCAACAGCAAATAGCAGGAAAATGTAATTTCCCTGGGGTACAGTAATACCTGGCGCGACCACAGGCATGTTAATGTTATAAAAAACGTGGACCCTATCTATGCAAAAGGTTTGTTTAATGTAAATCATTACCAGATTTTACCTATGTTAAATTATACAATTCAAACAATTTTAAATATGACTATATATTGAAATGTTTTATTCGTGCTGATGATAAAAACCTTCCAATAACAAAATTGTGACTAACTCATTAATGTAAGCTTTGAAGTTTCCTCAAGTCTTTACTACAGGAAAGATTTATATACCTAAAATTTTAGGTATCCACAATATCCTTCCCAAATAATTATCCTTGCTTGGCCTTGATTTTTTTAGAGAGCTATATTAATTCTGAAATTAGACCATCACTATTCACGTGAACGATGATTCTCGTCAATATTGTTACTTAGTTCTATTAAAATAATTAAAACCTCTCCACGAGACATCTGAACGGGGAGTAAAATACTATCTATACACGGGTAGTTATTTAAAAATGGAAATTAGACAAAATTCCAAATCGAAATATTTTAGATCATACATAAATTTATATGCAAACAAAACCAATCGGCAACAATCTGAAATAAACACGTATCACTAACATTCTCACAAACCAACAATCGATATACGCGGCTTTCATAATTGCAAAGTTGTGATCACGCGCACCATGTCCCGGACAGTCTGGAATCAGGCTACCACCTGGTGACGGGCAAATCCCACAGGAGCCAGGTATTAACTAAGTCCACAGTAATGCCATAAGTTACTATAATTATCTGACTCAGATAACCCAGTGTACAAGATAGTTGTTAGTTAGATCCCGTTAAACTGTGCAGCCATTAGCCTTGATCTAATTAGAGAGATTATTTTCGAGCCAGTTGCAAATACAGGCACATCCAATTAAAACTTTACAGATTTATTATTGAAGGTAAACAATGTGTCCTGCAGGGCTGACCTTAAACGTTATGAGTAATGGATGAAATAAATTATAGAAGAGTGTTTCAAAATAACTGTGAAGGGCTTCACTCCACTTAGAATTATCGTTTATAATCATATCATTTTATACGAATATCATCGAAATAAACTAATTCTGTAGTATTATATTTTTCAATATATTAGAGACATTTTGGCTCTTTGTCGAATAACTTTGTTTACAAATAATATATTATAATAAAAATAATTAATAACGTATAACCTTTTTTTTTTTAATTTCTGAAATGTTTTATTGTTTTATTTTTGAGTTTTATGTGTACCATAACTAGCCCTTATCAGAAGATATAAATAGGAGAAAGCGAGGGAGAGAGTGAAAAGGGAAATAATGAGTGAGAGGAGAAGAGGGAGAAAGAGAGAGTAAACCAAAAGAGATTCACTTTAATCTTACTACATCTACAAATCTTCACATAGATGGGTTCGTGGCAGATGGAGAAATATCTATTTCTGGTCTTGATAAGGAATATACTATGACAGCCCTGTCCACGTATGTAATGAAACTATCGATTCTGTCTGTCTCTAATAGACAGTAGAAGGTGAAAAGATTACATGATATCGATAGACAAAAATTCCTTTTACTCTTTCAGAAAACTAAATACACTCGTAGAATGATGAAACTTTTAAGTCGTTTTACGTTTATTAGAAAATAAAATTACATTGGAAAAACAAATAAAACCCAAGTGTTTACTGTATCGGAATCATGGCAACTTCCTTAAAGTAATATATTTAATTTTACTGAACTCTATATTACTCTTACTTTTTTACTACAATTAGAAATTTATTTTAACATGAAAAATTAATTCAGAATAAACGTCAATCAGTTTGTTTAGATAGGAGTAGAAGTTGTGATACCTGGGCACAGCCACCCCTAAACTCGGCCGCTACGTAACCTAGGACTATAGGGGTAGTTTTGGATGATGCTCAAGGTCATCCCGGCCTTGACCCCAGACCCGGGGGTGGTTTTGACCACGTTCAGGGGGGTAGGGGGTAGTTTTTCGAAAAAAAAAAAAAAAAAATCGGCCGCTACGTAACCCAGGACTGTAGGGGTAGTTTCGGATGATGCAGGAGGTCATTGCCTACCGGATCCCAGACCCGGGGGTGGTTTTGACCACGTTTAGAGGGGTTGAGGGTAGTTTTTCGAAAAAATTTAACTTCAAGCCACTAACCTAAGCTAGCCAAATTGTATCCAACCTAACCCAACCCAAGTGTAGGGGGTGACCCTAGCTACGTTCAGGACCTTCCCCGCCGGATGCTCCGGGGGTGGATTAGGGGTGGGGCGATTTTCGATAAAATTTTGGAACATGTGCGTTGTCCGATAGGGTGCGTAACCTAGGACTATAGGGGTAGTTTAGGATGATGCATAAGGTCATTGCGCACCTGATCCCAGACCAAGGGGTGGTTTCGACCGCGTCTAGAGGGGTGGGGGTAATGTTTCGAAAAAATTTTTATTTTAACCTAACTCGGCAGCTACGTAACCTAGGACTATAGGAGTAGTTTTGGATGATGCAGAGGCCTGGCGGCGACCCTCACCCCTAAGGGCGGTTTTGACCAAGCCTAGAGGGGTGTTAAATGGAAAAAACTAATTCCAAACAACTAACCTAAGCTAGCCAAATTGTATCTAACCCAACATACTCCTAATTACAAGGGCAACATTAGCTACGTTCAGGACCATCCCTGGGGGTTGTCATGGACGAAGGCAGCCCTGAAAGACCTTGATCACTGACTACGTATAGATGTAGTTATTGGAAAACCCCGCTAGCCGAATTGTATCTAACCTAACCTTAGTAGATTGGGCGATCTCAGCAACGAACAGGACCATCTCTGGGGGGTGTTATGGACGAGAGGCGGCTCTGAAAGACCAGGAGCATGGAATCGGGGTGACTACGTCTAGAGGTAGGAAAAAACCTAATCAGGCAAGCCTATGACGTAACAACCTACCCCACGGACAGTCTCAGGATCTGCCCCTGAGGTGGCTACCAACGTGGGTGATATCGCGAGATATAATTGATTAATATATGAAATATAAACGCTCGAATGATCCCAGGGCCCACCCTAAAATGAACGGTAGAACCCTGGGTAATGAGGGATACAGGTTAAACGCCTCGTAGACCACTCACTCGGACCCTGAAGGGTCAGCGTTTTAAAAACAAAACATCTAAAAATAGAACACAGTGACACTACAGAGATATCTAGTATAATACACCTTTAGAGGTGAAAAACCTAAACTATAAATGCTATCAGTGTATGAAATAACGACATGAAAATAACAACTCACCAAAGAGGATCCAATGTAGTGAAAACACTTTATACATATACAAACTACACTCTAATCACTAGACTAAAATGAATGGTATACCCCGGGTAATGAGGGCCACAGGTTGATTGCTAAACAAAACAGTGGGCTACGATCCCCGACTAGCTAGCGACCCGCGCTACAAAAAACATATAGAGTATGGCCTACCTTTTAGAGGCGAAACAGTGTAACAAGGCCTGAGTGAACAAGCCTAACCTACATGTGCAACCATGCAGAGATAACGCATAGAACCGCAAAGACACCTGGTGACCGCTATAAACCGCACATCCGTGTTGTGAGACAAGGCTATTGTAATTGTGTCAACAAACGTATCGATTTATTACGCATGCTAGTAAAAAGTAAACAAATAGCTGTGGAAGAGTCCATCCGAGAGGGGTGGACGAGTCCATTCGAGATGGACCGATCTCTATTAATCTCGGCGGGAGATTCCATTTGGTATGGAGGGGCAGGCGTCTATGAAGTATAAATCTCATCGCGAAAAACAATACTTGCCATACAGCTTTGGAAGAAGAAACATTCTGGTAAGCTATCTTTTGTTACTTTTCTCGTGGGAAATCTGTAGCCTATATTAAAGCAATCGCTATTCACTGCGACTTGTGAGTCGAATAACTCGTATAATCTAATATCATTGTTGATCTGAATATTTATGAAAACAAATTAATCAAAATAATTTAATAAACATCTAACAACTGTTAGTATTAGCAAACAACTAGATTTAATTTTAAATTGTTCAACATATACCATTGTCAATCTTAGTAATCTTATTCTAGTTATTTTCTCAAAACTATTTCACATAGAATCAATTTGAATATATATATAGCATATACCTGTGTTAATTTAAGATCTATTATAGTGACTTGTATCTGTAAAATGGCCGTACGTGTTGTATCAACGGAACAGACATATGTAAGGAAATTCCGTTTGAACGGTACTAGAGTGACATTCAACTTTAACCCCGTACCAGCCACGGAAAACGAGCTGATGTGGGTGAGACGAGGACTAGAGGAAATCCTAGAGACTATGAAAAACAACGCTACCGAAGACATGCAATTGGGCTTTACCATGCAGAGCTTAAATCTCCGAAACCACGCCCCTGGATATATTGCATTTAGAGCTGCCTCTGCGACAACTGTGGACGCCCTGTTTAACATCCTAGGCTCAATAATCCAGAGCAACGCAAATACATTCAAAGCCGACGACACCTTCAGAGTGACCTGTACAAAGGTCAATGTACCTGTAGGGCGAGGGCGTGCAAGACCCGGACTGTATAATAACTTTATAGAAGAATCGCACTGTAGGAAAGGAATTGTTACGATTAAAAACACAGACAACCTCTGTTTACCCCGTGCTCTGGTTGTAGCTATAGCGCATGCGTCAAGAGACCCAGAGTACAAGCTTGTGTGTATGGACAGATGCAAACGTCAAACCAACAGAGCAAAACAGCTAATGACGGACGCAGGGGTGCAGATAGGAGAAGGCGGTGCAGGCATTCGAGAGCTGCAAAAGTTTCAAGATTTACTCGCCAATTATAAAATCACCGTCTACAATTACGGCAGCAAAGGTCGTGATATCTACTTTGAAGGCGACGTTCAGAATCCCAAGCACAGGCTAAACTTGTTATATCACGCCAACCACTATAATGTTGTTACAAGTCTGACAAGTGCGTTCGCTTGTGGTTACTATTGCGAATTGTGTCATGTACCATACACTGATCGCCTGCACCATAGATGCTCAGCCCAATGCAACTCTTGCAAGAGGACCCCGCCGTGTGTGCTTGAAGACGACGGCATCCTGTGCGGCGACTGCAATAGACAATTTCAAAATAGAGCGTGTTTTAAGGCGCACATGAAGAGCGTATGCCGGGCTATAAGAAAGTGTCCAGACTGTAATAGATACATTCTAACAAGGCTAAGAAAAGCCCCTCACGTGTGCGGCGAAAACTATTGTAAAGTGTGTAAGGATTACATGCCTGCAGGCCATCTGTGCTACATGAGAATTGATACACGTCGCCCGCTATCAACCAACTTTCTGTTTGTCTTTTTTGATCTTGAAACTCGACAAGACGAGGTTATTAACGACGCTCGTGTGCATCGAGTCAACCTGTGTGTATCCCAGCAATACTGTTGGATGTGTATGAACGACGGAGGCGCCTGCCAACAGTGCACGGATAGAACCAGAGTGTTCAGAGAGGATCCCATCAACGGGTTCATGGCGTACCTAATGGAAGTGCGAAAGGCGTACAAGAAGGTGATTGTTATCGCTCACAACGGCCAGGCCTTTGACTTCCAGTTTATCCTAAAGTACGTGATAGAAGAGACACAGTTTACACCCGAACTGATTATGCGAGGTACCAAGGTCATCCTCATGGAGATTGATAACACAAAGTTCATTGACTCTCTCAACTACATGCCTATGGCTCTATCAAAACTGCCTAAAGCTTTCGATCTGCCTCCGGAAAAGAAGAAGGGATATTTTCCGCACCTGTTCAACACCCTGGCAAACCAAACGTATGTAGGCCCCATGCCTGCCAAAGAGTACTACTGCCCCGACTCCATGTTTGACAAGAATCACGAAGAGTTCACACTATGGTACGACGAGCAGGTGCGCAACGAGTACGTCTTTGACTTTCAAAAGGAGATATTCGAGTACTGCCTATCGGACGTGGAGATCCTGGCACAGGCGTGCCTGAAATTCAGGGCCTGCTTCCTACAAGAGTGCAATGTCGATCCGTTTCTGGAGGCGGTGACTATCGCCAGCGCATGTAACCTGGCGTTTAGAAGGAACTTTCTGAAACCAAACACCATAGCCATACTACCAAAGGCTGGCTACCGCCTGGCCGATAAACAATCGTATATCGCTCTGCAATGGTTGTTGTGGCTCGAAACAGAGGGCAACCTGCGAATAAGTCATGCAGGTAACGGCCGAGAGATGAAGGTCGACGGGCTAAAGGTCGACGGACTGTGCACAGAGACAAACACGGTGTACGAGTTCCAAGGATGCTGGTTCCACGGCTGCCCCAAGTGCTTCCCCAACGGACGTGACGCTGCCCTGGAGGACGATCCGGCGGACACGCACAACGCACGCTTCGAAAGGACAAGGGCCAAGAACGCTAAAATCGCACAGGCCGGCTACCAGGTCGTCGAGATGTGGGAGTGTGTATTTAGGCAGCAGAAAAAGGACGACAAGTCCATGGATTACCTCGACAATCATCCCGTCCTCAACGCAGCGCCTCTCAACCCCCGCCACGCATTCTTCGGCGGCAGAACTGGAAATATAAAGACCTACTGCGCCGCTAAAGAGGACGAAACCATCCAGTACGCCGACGTGTGTTCCCTCTACCCGTGGGTATGCAAGTATGGAAAATACCCGATTGGACATCCAAAGCTGGCCGTCGGCAACGACGAATGCAGGAAACTGGGGATGAGCGCCGAAGGGTTGCTCAAGTGCACAATTCTGCCGCCCACATCGCTCTACCACCCCGTATTGCCGCTAAAGATGAATAACAAGCTGATGTTTGTACTATGTCGGACATGCGGCGAAACTCTCAATCCTGGCGATTGCGACCATACGGAGGACGAGCGCGCTCTGACGGGCACATGGACCATGGACGAGATACGCAAGGCGGTAGAGAAGGGCTATGTTGTTGTGGAAATGCACGAGATGTGGCAGTACGAGATGGCATCAGGGAACGACGGCTTGTTTAAAGATTTTATTAATAAATTTCTAAAGATGAAACAGGAATCGTCAGGCTACCCCGGCTGGTGCAAAACAGAGGAAGACAGGGCAAAGTATGTAGAAGATTATTTCACCAACGAGGGTGTCCGTTTGGACCAAACAAAGATTGTCAAAAATGAAGGATCCCGCTCACTGGCCAAACTAATGTTGAACTCGTTTTGGGGAAAATTTGGACAGAGGGAGAACCAGACTAAAACGTCGATTATCAGGCAGCCTCAGGAACTGTTCAAAATGCTGCAGAGTCCATCCATTGACGTCAACCACATTCAGGAAGTAAACGAAGACGTATTGGTTGTGAATTGGCAGTTTGCGGATGACGTTTGCGAGATACTGCCCACCGTCAACGTTGTGCTGGCCGTCTACACCACTGCTCACGCCCGGTTAAAGCTTTACGAATATATGGACGCTCTCGGCCCTCAACTTATCTACAAGGATACAGACAGTGTGGTATACCTTCATAGGGAGGGATTGCCAAGAGTGGTGACTGGAGATTATTTAGGCCAGATGACTGACGAGCTCTCGGAATACGGCCCTGGTTCCTACATCACCGAATTCGTCTCTGGAGGTCCTAAGGTCTACGCCTACAAAGTATGGTCTACAAATAAAAACAAACACGTGACCGTGTGCAAGGTCAAGGGCCTGACTCTCAATCTCGGCACATCAGCCTCGGTCAATTTTGAATCGATGAAGCGGATGGTTTTGGAGGGTAGCGATCCTATCGTAACCACCAGCGATAGGATACGCCGCACAGAAGATCGTGACGTCATCACCACGTCAGAAAGTAAAATCTTCAGGTTAACTGGTGCAAAGAGGAAGTTGGACGAGGACGACGGGTACAACACACTGCCCTACGGTTACAAGCGTCTACGCATGAGCGAATAGCTATATTCAACTTGAAAGACGTTAATAGATTAATTTTGTATTAATTCTGTAAAGTGGTTAGATAAGCATATTGTAATTCAGCCAGCTAGATTATATATAGGTATTATTTATTCACATTGATTACTGTCTAGTGATTAGGTAAACATAATAATAATAATGATTATCTATATATTGTATAAACAGTCTTTTAGGCAGAAGCTAGATTATATATATATATGTATTAATTATGCACCTTGATTATCTGTATATTGTATAAATATTCAACTAGATTATATATAAGTATTAATTATGCACAATGATTTGCTATGTTTTCTATAAATATTCAGACTAACCAACTTATGGCTACAAAAATTCCACGAATGAGTAAACAATATGAATAGCTGACGAATGTTGATTTTTTCACACACAAATGTTTTTGTAAAGTAATTTGACCCCTTGCTTGGCGGGTAGTGTGAACTAGACGAATGAAAGCCCACTGGCGAGGCTCTGCGTAGCCCGTAAGGTTGTATGCATCCCCTCTGGAGTGGCCGTAAAGGTTCGTAAGGGTGAATGTACTTGTCAAGCAGGAGGGTCGTTGATATACGGAGGCATCATTTTGATTTTGGAGGATGTCACGTGGAGTAGGCGGGGCTTGGGGCCTCTCCTTCCCCCCTTCGGGGGATATTTGTGTGAACAAAGTATAGACAATATTATTGCAATAACCTTTATGTTATATATATTTTATACTTGTAAACATTTATTTGAAGCACCTATTATATTGTAAAACATACAGATTTAGAATTTTAGACTTTACAGAGGCCTGATAGTACTAACAATGACTTTGCTGTGTTTTGCTGCTAATCAGTTTATATTTTTGTTAGATTTAGCATTAGACCTATGACATGAATTGTATTTAGCCTAAATTATGCCATGTGATTGGAATATTTATGAGATATGTCTAAGCTAGTGTCCATATTTGATGTATTAATTACCTAGATATGTCTAAACTTTTTTAATTGTGTATAAAGCAATTGTAATTAGATTTAAGATTGAATGTTTAGTTTTGTACATTGTTCAGATCATAATGTTATTGTAATTATACAGTTTTATTGTCAAATGACTATTACTAATTACCTTATCCTGTGTTGACCTTTGCATTAAGTGCAAGCACATGTAAACATAGTCGTTTGAAGGAACACACTGCATTAGACTCTTAGCGTAGCGGATGTCTGTACTCTTGATGGTTCAATGCACACCCATTGAGAAATTGTTAAATGACTAGCGTCAGAACATGATCATAGGCATTGGTATGTAACTGTCCTGTAGATAGCAAATATAGGTGGCAAGTTAATCCTATACAGATGACTGTTCGGACGCCGTCTTGACCGACATTGTGTTTGACGTCATTTGCTGCGGTTATGTCCAGAGTGTGCTATTGCGGTCGTAACAATACTACTGTAAAGGTTTTAAACAAGCATTGTCGAGCTGTGTGTATGATCTACACCTGCAATGAAGCGTAATAACACTGTTTATTGACTTGTAGGCCTATGTACCGTATCATGCATATTGGTTTAATACAGAATGTGTGTAGATTTACAGGTATTTCGCCCTAACACAGTATGTATGCCTATGTAGGTTAACAGCCATATATACTTAATACAGGTTTACGTGGATATTGGCTAAACACAATCTGTAGGCTAATATAGGGTAACATAGATATTGGATTAATACAGAGAGAGAATGTAGGTGTCCTTGCTTACTAGCTTGTTGCGTAACACACATAATGGCTTAATACAGGATGTATACTATTGTGATTGGTAGTTGTTTTACCACTCCAAGGTAGCCTTACCTAGGGCCTGGGTGGCTTTACCTGAGGTATGGCGTCGAGCATGAGGCTCTACCTCTCGGATACTACGAGATAAACCATAGTCAATCGGATACTGTTTGTTAGGCCCTAGTCGGACCGTGCATTTTATATTATGTGTTAACTTGTATTTAAACTTCTCATCGGATACGATGTGTTTACCTCTACAAACAGCATCGCCCGCTTTGTTGTAATCAACAGTCGCGGTTGTGACGTAATTATGGATCGGTCCAACCTGCTTGGACTCGTCCACTCACCTCTCAAATGGACTCTTCCACAGCTATGTATAAAACATTATATACAGGTACAAACAGCATCGCCCGCTTTGTTGTAATCAACAGTCGTGGTTGTGACGTAATTATGGATCAGTCCAACTTGCTTGGACTCGTCCACTCACCTCTCAAATGGACTCTTCCACAGCTATGTATAAAACATTATATACAGGTGGAGATATAGTGCTTTTGCATAGTCTGTGTTTAGAGTGATCTGTGTGTGTGTTTGCCAGTAAGTAGTAAAAATGTCATCATCAGTGTCGGCAAAGTTTTCAGCTTTAAATTCTGTAGATTCTGTGCCTATACGCGATCTAAAGATAGGCAAGGCATTTAAAATTGTAAATGCGCGTTTTGTCGAGGCAAAGTATGGTACCACCGTACTTGTAGACTTACAGGTAGATGATGAAGACAGACGCGCTGTCTTTCTTCCAAAGCGTTACGCTACGGCGTTGACTGTGGAAGATTTGAGCTCTATGTTGGGCAAATCTTTAACTGTTATCAAACATGTCGGCCAGACCGTGAATTTGGCCATTACAGAGTAATATTATTCATTAGCACGTTTCAGCATGTTTATTTTTTTTTTAAATTTTACAGTGTCTCTATCTTTGTTTAATCTATGCGCTATTGAGGTCTGCGCGTGCGTACAGAACAGAAATTATATAGACAGTTTGGACTTACCTGTATCTGTAAAGCAAGTGTTGATAAAATATTTTAAAGACTATGTACTGATGAAGTCTTGTGATAGCTCTGATTTTGATTTTTCGTCTATAGATTTCAATAATTTAAATTTTTCAGAATTTTTAATGTTGATGAACCACCCAGACGAGGTGCCTGTATTTGTCGAAGAGAGGACAATTTTCAACTTTATTAAATTTCACTACACCGGTCTGTCTGATAATATTTGCCGAGAGTGTTTGAGTAACTTTGTGCTCCGTCAGGCAGAGAGTTTCGACATCACAAGAGCCGGTTACACGTACTCTATAGCCGAGGTGGACGGCTGCGATTTTTTATACCATATCTGGGACTCTGATAACTGGTGCGATATCTGTTTAAGCCCGTTATTTAAATTATATAGTTTTGAAGACTTTCTGCAATCAACCCCTGAAGAGAGCTATACTTTGATCAACTATTGTGATCCATTATTCTGCAGGTTATACATTCACGAGAGATGGCGTCACGACAACCTATAAACACTCGCATTGTAAGTACCTAGTCTTTTTTCAAATTGAGTTAAGTCTAGATGACACAATAGGTGTTTATTTATAGGAGAGAATATTTTCACACTTCATTTTTTTGTAATGCCTAGGTCATACACTATATTGAATGAGTGGTGGTGTATTTTGGATATATTATATGTTAATGTCACGTCTTTTTCAATTTTTGTAAGTCTTAGATCACACAGTATATTGAATGAGTGGTAGTCTATTTTCAACAGCGCCTAATACATATTTTGGACACAAGGTAGCGTCATGTTCAAATTATCCGAAGCCTAGATTATATAATATATTGAGTGGTAGTTTATTTTCATTGGCGTTTAATATATATTTTGGATACGAGATATTATATGTTAATGTCAGGCCTTTTTCAAATTATGTAAAGCCTAGATCACACATTATATTGAATGAATGGAAATCTGTTTTCAATAGCGTTTAATATATATTTTGGACACGAGGTAGCGTCAATTTCAAATTATCTGAAGCCTAGATCATAGAATATATTGAGTGAATGGTAGTTTTATTTTCATTAGCGTTTAATATATATTTTGGATACGAGATATTATATGTTAATGTCAGGCCTTTTTCAAATTATGTTCAACATTAGATCACACAGTATATTGAATGAGTGGTAGTCTATTTTCACTAGCGTTTAATATATATTTTGGACACGAGGTAGCGTCATTTTCAAATTATCTGAAGCCTAGATCATAGAGTATATTGAGTGAGTGGTAGTTTATTTTCATTAGCGTTTAATATATATTTTGGATACGAGATATTATATGTTAATGTCAGGCCTTTTTCAAAAGCCTTAGATCACACAGTATATTGAATGAGTGGTAGTCTATTTTCAACAGCGCTTAATACATATTTTGGACACGAGGTAGCGTCATGTTCAAATTATCTGAGGCCTAGATCATAGAATATATTCAATGGTAGTTTATTTAGATTCTTTTTTTTTTCTAGACGTACACAGCGCTTTCAGATTCTTCACTATCCTATTCGCCTCTACTACTACCTATGGGCTCGTCTCCAGGAGATTTACCTACCCGTCCGCCTGGCATTGATACGGACAGCGATGAGGAAGACCATAGACCCTGCTATAGTTCTGATGATTCGTTTTCGTTTCGCCTGCACGATTTCCTGATGGTTTCTCATCCACCGAGGAACCCGCCTTCACCCCGCACATGCATACAGACGCTGGATTACACCTTGATGCAGCTCCAGCTGGCTATTAGTGATCTACGGACGGCTGCCTCAAAATCTTACTACAAGACAAGCCGGACCTTTGCGTATAACGTTTGGGGCATGACGAGACGGTTCCTACAGGATATTGTGGTGGCTGGAGACTACACTGTTCAGCGTACCAATAATGTAGGTGGATTTTCATATTATTTCTTTCAGGCTATCTGGACCTATTTACTAATCATATTGTTTCTTACAGGATTTGTATATGCATATACACTTGTTACTAATTGACTTTTTTGCCTTCAGCCACAACCGGCAGAGTTTGGCTTATGCATTATATGTTGTGAGAACCCTCGCAACGCTGTTGCCACACCATGCGGACATGTCTTTTGCTTAACCTGTCTCTCAAGATGTATTCGCTGCCCACATTGCAGATCTCGGGTCATCGATATATTTAAATTATATTTGTAATATTGAGGAACAATTTATATCTATGCACTGTAAAATTATTTTTATATGTTTAATAAATCGTCATGCTGAATATACTTATTGTATATATTATTTCATATACCTACCCTTTTCGGATCCTTATATCGTTGGCCTTATCCAATATTATATGTTTATATTGCTAAATCACTCTGTTGAATAGATAGTTGGGTTCGTTTTATAGCATATATTTATTCATGTTATGTGATAGACCTCGTTATTAGTGTTTCTCCATAGACCTTTATATCTAAACCTATTACATTATAGAATATATACATAGTAGCTATCTGTGTACTTAATCTACAACGGCCTAATACTATTATATTTAAACACATTTTTGGCTGTAGGGTGTATACATAGCTGACTTTTTGTTATATATGTATGCCATGGTATAACGATATTACATAGTATATCGATGCAATAATCAAATCGACATAGCCGTACGTGTTTTAGGCTTGCTATAGCGGTCACCGGTTATCATTGCGGTTTTCTGATATTGCGTTATCGTTGTCTGTACACGTCTGGCACACGGTCAGGCGTCTTCCAACATAAGGCTTTGTCGCACTGTTTCACTTTTAGAGGTAGGCCATACTCTGTATGTTTTTTGATAATCTGTAGCGCGGGTCGCTAGCTAGTCATGGATCATAGCCCACTGTTTTGTTTAGCAATCAACCTGTGGCCCTCATTACCTGGGTTCCCTGGGTGGGCCCTGGGATCATTCGAGCATTGATATTTCATATATTAAACAATTATATCTCAGGATATCCCCCGCGCCAGTAGCTACCTCAGGGGCAGATCCTGAGGATGTCCCGGGTTGTTACGTCATAGGCTTACCTGATTAGGTTTTTCCTACCTCTAGAGGTAGTCACCTCATAGTCCATGATAATGGTCATTCAGAGCCGCCTCTCGTCCATAACATCCCCCAGAGATACTCCTGTTTGTTGCTGAGATCGCCCAATCTACTAGATACATTTTGGCCGGCCTAGGTTAGTCGATTATAAACCCCATAGTCTATGATCAACACCATGGGGTGGTCCTAAACGTAGCTAAGATCGCCCTTGTTATTAGGAGTATGTTGGGTTAGATACAGTTGGGCTAGCGAGGTTTTCCAATAACCACATCTAGACGTAGTCAGTGATCAAGGTCTTTCAGGGCTGCCCTCGTCCATAATAACCCCCGGGGAAGGTCCTAAACGTAGCTGAGATGTCCCCCAACACTTAGGTTAGATCCGTTTTGCCTAGCTTGGGTTAGCTGGTTGGAATTAGTTTTTTCCA
The DNA here is from genome assembly GCA_036971475.1 of Prosapia bicincta. Lineage (NCBI taxonomy): Eukaryota > Metazoa > Arthropoda > Insecta > Hemiptera > Cercopidae > Prosapia > Prosapia bicincta. The sequence goes on along the minus strand of JBAIZL010000006.1, from coordinate 65,961,104 downwards.
TTTACCGCCCCTCTAGGCTTGGTCAAAACCACCCTTAGGGGTGAGGGTCGCCGCCAGGCCTCTGCATCATCCAAAACTACTCCTATAGTCCTAGGTTACGTAGCGGCCGAGTTAGGTTAAAATAAAATTTTTTTCGAAACATTACCCCCACCCCTCTAGACGCGGTCGAAACCACCCCTTGGTCTGGGATCAGGTGCGCAATGACCTTATGCATCATCCTAAACTACCCCTATAGTCCTAGGTTACGCACCCTATCGGACAAGGCACATGTTCCAAAATTTTATCGAAAATCGCCCCACCCCTAATCCACCCCCGGAGCATCCGCCGGGGAAGGTCCTGAACGTAGCTAGGGTCACCCCCTACACTTAGGTTGGGTTAGGTTGGATACAATTTGGCTAGCTTAGGTTAGTGGCTTGAAGTTAAATTTTTTCGAAAAAATACCCTCAACCCCTCTAAACGTGGTCAAAACCACCCCCAAAGCTACGGTCAGGGTCACGACGTCCGCCCGCATCATCCGAAACTACCCCTACAGTCCTGGGTTACGTAGCAGCCGATTTTTTTTTTTTTTTTTCGAAAACCTACCCCCTACCCCCCTGAACGTGGTCAAAACCACCCCCGGGTCTGGGGTCAGGGTTGGGATGACCTTGAGCATCATCCAAAACTACCCCTATAGTCCTAGGTTACGTAGCGGCCGAGTTTAGGGGTGGCTGTGCCCAGGTATCACAACTTCTACTGATAGGTTCTTCACTTTGATAATTTATTTAAACTTGATAATAAATTCAATTTCATTTAAAATTTTAAAATGTTTTCGTCAGGGTCTGTGGCTCGAAAACCCGCCCAATACTCGTTGAAGTCAGCCTCTTGCAAGTCTCCTCTTTTTTACATATTCATGTGGTAAGTATCTACTCCTCCAATTGAGAAAATTAGGATTGATTGTCCATTTACAAAACCATTTAGCATTAACAGAAATGCCATGAGTTTTAAAACAGGACTGTAGAAAATACAAATGAGTCAAGCCTGTACGTATATTGCCTAACATGCGCCTGTCTATACTAGAAAAGCAGCTGGTTTGCCAAAAATGTCCAACACCGCATGCCCAGTGCAGGAGCACTAGCATACACTGTTCACTTACGTGGGAGTATACTGCAGTTGGAGTTTACATTTCCCAAAGCGTACTGTTGTTCACTATACATTTTGTTAAATGTTTTTCCGATCAGGTATGTCTGTTTTACAAATTTTACAAAGAACCAGAGAGTTAACTGAGACTAATAAAACAATTAACGGTGAGGTAATATAGCAGTAATGTACATGGAAACCTTGCAAAGTTTTGCCGATTCACTGCGAACTCTAATCTCATATCAAATCCAAATAAAACACGTTTGGCTTCCATGTGAAAGGCTTCATTAGTTATGCTGACCAACAACCCCTTCAGTCCTCATTACTTCTCAATTTGATTGAATGAAAACAATTCGACGCCAGGAACAACAACGGTCTCTGAGTACTTGCGACTTAACCAGATCGTGCAACTAAAATTAGAAAATGTAATAGTAAAATTTCAACCAACTGATTTTACTAAAGTATTAAGTAAATTATATCGAATAGCAAAAAAAAACCAGTGGGCGACCTGATTATTAGAGTAGGAGGAAAATTTCAACAAAATGATTTAATTCAAGTATTAAGTATATTATATCTAATAACAAAACAATACCCAGTAGGCGATTTAAACATTAGGGTAGGAGGAAAATTTCAACAAACTGATTTAATTCAAGTATTAAGTATATTATATCTAATAACAAAACAATAACCAGTGGGCGACTTGAACATTAGGGAAATAGGAAAAATTCAACCAACCTATTTTATTTAACTAATAAGTATATTATATCTAGTAACAAAACAATAATCAGTTGGCGACTTGGACATTAGGGAAAGAGGAAATATCAAACCAAACACATTTTACTCAACTAATAAGTATATTATATCTAATAACAAAAAAATAATCAGTGGGCGACTTGGACATTAGGGAAAGAGGAAAAAACAAACCAAATACATTTTATTCAACTAATAAGTATATTATATCTAATAACAAAACAATAACCAGTGGGCTACTTGGACATTAGGGAAAGAGGAAAAATTCAACCAAGTGATTTTATTCAACTAATAAATATATTATATCTAATAACATAACAATAACCAGTGGGCGACTTAGACATTAGGGAAGGAGGAAAAATCAAACCAAACACATTTTATTCAAGTAATAAGTATATTATATCAAATAACAAAACAATAAGCAGTGGGCTACTTAAACATTAGGGTAGGAGGAAAATTACAACAAACTGATTTAATTCAAGTATTAAGTATATTATATCTCATAACAAAACATTAACCAGTGGGCGACTTGAACATTAGGGAAAGAGGAAAAATTTAAACTACTGATTTTCTTCAACTAATAAGTATATTATATCTAATAAGAAAACTATAACCAGTGGGGCCTTGAACGTTAAGGAAATAGGAAAAATTCAACCAACCTATTTTATGTAACTAATAAGTATATTATATCTAGTAACAAAACAATAACCAGTGGGGGACTTGGACATTAGGGAAAGAGGAAAAATTCAACCAACTGATTTTATTCAACTAATAAATATATTATATCTAATAACATAACAATAACCAGTGGGCGACTTAGACATTAGGGAAGGAGGAAAAATCAAACCAAACACATTTAATTCAAGTATTAAGTATATTATATCTCATAACAAAACAATAACCAGTGGGCGACTTGAACATTACGGAAAGAGGAAAAATTCAAACAACTGATTTTCTTCAACTAATAAGTATATTATATCTAATAAGAAAACAATAACCAGTGGGGACTTGAACGTTAGGGAAATAGGAAAAACTCAACCAACCTATTATATTTAACTAATAAGTATATTATATCTAGTAACAAAACAATAACCAGTGGGCGACTTGGACATTAGGGAAAGGGGAAATATCAAACCAAACACTTTTTATTCAACTAATAAGTATATTATATCTAATAATAAAACAATAACCAGTGGGCAACTTGGACATTAGGGAAAAAGGAAAAATTCAACGAACTGATTTTATTCAACTAATAAATATATTATATCTAATAACATAACAATAACCAGTGGGCGACTTAGACATTAGGGAAGGAGGAAAAATCAAACCAAACACATTTTATTCAAGTAATAAGTATATTATATCTAATAACAAAAAAAATAAGCAGTAGGCGACTTGAACATTAGGAAAAGAGCAAATATCAAACTAAACACATTTTATTCAACTAATAAGTATATTATATCTAATAACAAAACCATAACCAGTGGGAGACTTGAACATTAGGGAAATATGGAAAATTAAACCAAACATATTTTATTAAAATATTAGGTACATTACACTATTACATTACTAATAACAAAACCAGTGGGTGACCTAAATATCAAGGAAGGAAAGAAAAATTCAAACAAACTGATTTTATTCAAGTATTAAGTATATTATATATACAGTAATAACAAAACAATAACCAGTGGGCGACTTGGACATTAGGGAACGAGGAAAACTCAAACCAAACCCATTTTATTCAACTAATAAATATATTATATCTAATAACAAAACAATAACCAGTGGGCGACTTGAACATTAGGGAAAGAGGAAAAATTCAACCAACTGATTTTATTCAAGTATTGAGTATATTATATCTAATAACATAACAAAACCCAGTGGGCAACTTGAACATTAGGGAAAGATAAAAAATCAAACTAAACACATTTTATTCAACTAATAAGTATATTATATCTAATAACAAAACAATAACCAGTGGGCGACTTGAACATTAGGGAAAGAGGAAAAATCAAACTAAACACATTTTATTCAACTAATAAGTATATTATATCTAATAACCAAACAATAACCATTGTGCGACATGAACATTAGGGAAAGATAAAAAATCAAACTAAACACATTTTATTCAACTAATAAGTATATTATATCTAATAACAAAACAATAACCAGTGGGCGACTTGAACATTAGGGAAAGAGGAAAAATCAAACTAAACACATTTTATTCAACTAATAAGTATATTATATCTAATAACAAAACAATAACCAGTGGGCGACATGAACATTAGGGAAAGAGGAAAAATCAAACTAAACACATTTTATTCAACTAATAAGTATATTATATCTAATAACAAAACAATAACCAGTGGGCGACTTGAACATTAGGGAAAGAGGAAAAATCAAACTAAACACATTTTATTCAACTAATAAGTATATTATATCTAATAACCAAACAATAACCATTGTGCGACATGAACATTAGGGAAAGATAAAAAATCAAACTAAACACATTTTATTCAACTAATAAGTATATTATATCTAATAACAAAACAATAACCAGTGGGCGACTTGAACATTAGGGAAAGAGGAAAAATCAAACTAAACACATTTTATTCAACTAATAAGTATATTATATCTAATAACCAAACAATAACCATTGTGCGACATGAACATTAGGGAAAGATAAAAAATCAAACTAAACACATTTTATTCAACTAATAAGTATATTATATCTAATAACAAAACAATAACCAGTGGGCGACTTGAACATTAGGGAAAGAGGAAAAATCAAACTAAACACATTTTATTCAACTAATAAGTATATTATATCTAATAACAAAACAATAACCAGTGGGCGACATGAACATTAGGGAAAGAGGAAAAATCAAACTAAACACATTTTATTCAACTAATAAGTATATTATATCTAATAACAAAACAATAACCAGTGGGCGACTTGAACATTAGGGAAATATGGAAAATTAATCCAAACATTTTTATTCAAATATTAGGTACATTATTTGTATTAACAAAACCAGGGGCTGACTTAAATATTAAGGAAGGAGGAAAAATTCAACCAACCCAATTTTATTCTAGTATTAAGTATATTATATATAATAACAAAACAATAACCAGTGGGTGACGTTAACATTAAGGAAATATGAAAAATTAAACCAACACATTTTATTCAAATAATTTGTCCATTATATCTAATAACAAATCCATAACCAGTGGGTGACTTGAACATTAGGCAAAGCATAAAAATTAAACCAAACAAATTTTATTCAAATATTAGGTACATTACACTATTACATTAATAATAACAAAACCAGTGGGTGACCTAAATATTAAGGAAGGAGGAAAAATTCAACCAACTGATTTTATTCAAGTATTAAGTACATTATATATAATAACAAAACAATAACCAGTGTGTGACTTTAACATTAAGGAAATATGAGAAGTTAAACCAACACATTTTTTTCAAATAATATGTCCATTATATCTAATAACAAAACCATAACCAGTGGGTGACTTGAACATTAGGCAAAGCGTAAAAATTTAAGTAAACATATTTTATGCAAATATTAGGTACAATTAGTCTTATAACAAATAACGGAGGTCCTTTATTACATCCATTACCAACCAAGTTAATAGGACGATACTACAATGTAGTGAGTAAATCAAAAACAAAATCATGAGATAATTAAATACAACTGAATGAGGCTCCTAAAAAAAATCATGATAGTAAATTAAAAGAAATTAGAAAGAAATAAAAGTAAAAGAAACTGAGAATATAGATTCTTAATAAGATATATAATACTAGTATTCGTGTCTATGGAGATAAACTACGGTTTTTGTTTAGAAAATTATGTCTAATGCTATGTGAAAGGTTACCAAGTCAGCATGCGCAAGAGGACACACACATTAGCTTGTATGTATACATCTATTCTGCATAACAAATGCAATAGTTTTCTTGTATATGTTTATTTAATACAAACGTGCCCAAAACAATGATGATTTAGATCAATACAAACTGCCACTAAATCTTTCGTGTCAGAGTCTTCAGGAAGATGCAACTTGTTAAACTAGATTAGTTCCTAGCAACTCTACTTGTTGTTAGTTACTTGTTGTTGTTAGTAACCCATTTACGTGAACATGGTGACACTGTTATGTCTCATGGGCAAACCTACTCACAACTTTCCTTGTTTCTGAATATTCTTATAAATTTCTGTGAAAAGACATTTGAATTTGCTTCGTGATTTGAAAATATTAATGGATTTTAATTTTTGTATAAGGTTAGTGGATTTGTTTTTAAACGTTATAATTTAAATAAAATAATTTGTTTGTGATTTCCGTTTTCCTGTACTACTCAGGATTTATTAATACTGAACCGAACTTCTACATTTTACTGTACACTTCCAGACAGAAATCTTTCAATATGCTAGATCTAGTCTTATTTCAAAGAGAATTTGGCTTTTTGAACTAAATTAACATGGGAAAATAAAAAACCTCAATTTTGAAACACTGGTTTTTTATGTAAAGAGAAAATTAAAGTACGATCAGTAATAGTTTAAGACCATTTTGTTCATTTATGATATCTGTACAAATTTTCAATCAATACATCTACAGAGTGTTAAGGGATCCTTAGATCTGTAATGCTATTAATTTAACAAATAAGAAAATCTGGAACAGGGAATAAAATTATAAACAAATTATTTATACGAAGAAAATATATCTTTTTTGGTACAGCAATGCGAATAAACTATACTGCTACACATACACCTTGTTCTGTCACCACTTTCAGAATATCATTTCTGAACTGAGAGAAATATCATAACAACAAGTATAAAGGACTCTAGCGGTATCTAAAAACTTTATATCACTGAAGCAGGGGGCATTTAATTTCATTTTGTTGTCAATGGGCTTGGCCTCGACATTTCATTTAGATTAGTTGAACCGTGATTTGTCAATATCATTTGGTGAATGGAGGAGTGGGGGTGGAATATTTCTCAATATTACTTCAGTTAGGTTGTAGCCTACATATAGTACTATTTGTTTTTTTTCTAAACAGGCCTAATGTTTCTGTAACTACTGTATTCTCAAGGCTTTTCTTGTGTATGATGTTTAACGATGTTTCAATCTCTAATATCTCGAAATATATCTTTCCACACAAAGAACATTTCTTGTTCACCTCTAAGCTACATCAGCATTTAATGACAACGACCAGCTTACCACTTGAAACTGTCACTTCACTGTCGTAAAATTACATCACAGAAATAAGAAAACAAGGTTAATCAAAATTAAACGTCAGACGGTGTGTGGAAAAGGAGCATCGACTACTATTTGCTTTGAGAGAAGAGAGTTAAAATGAAGTGTTGTATCTCCTCTGCTTAACTGACGTCACTAATATCTAAAACAATTATCTCATCAGACACCCCTGACAAGCCGATGGAGTGTGTGCTGACATTGCTGGGATAACACTGCTTGTATTGAATGAACACACACACACACAACACTCAGTGAGAGTTTTGAGATAGCCCCTATAAGAAAAAAATTATAAACTTATGAGTAATCTTTCATATACGTGAAAAATATTTTAAACTGACTTTTTTCAAAAAAATATATATCTAATACACTTAAACGACAAATAATTGTATATGTGTAGCTTTTTTCTAGGACAATACTTCAAGGAATTTCACCAAAACTGCTATATAGGGATTTTAACCTCAGGAACCCAATAGGCTATGTCAAAAATTGATGAAAAATCGTCATCAGTTTTCGAAAATTTGTATACGAATATATGTTTCTAAATTTTTTGTCGGAATCTACTCTGGGAACCTTTATCAAAATGTGTATATAGGCGCTTTTTAACCTCAGGAACGTCATAACCGAAGTCCGAATTTGCTGAAAAATCGTCATAACCAGTTTTAGAAAAATTGTATATACATGTATTTGTAAACTTTTTCTTGGAAATCCCTCTAAGGATGTTCACGGAAATTGGTATAAAGAGGGTTCTTAACTTCAGTAATTCAAAGAGCTAAGTCACAATTTGCTGAATAATCGTCATTATCAGTTTTTGAAAAATTGTATATATATGTATTTGTAATTTTTTTTTAGGATATTACTCCAAGGACTTTCACAAAAATTGGAAAATGGAGGATATCTTACCTCAAAAATCCAATGAGCTAAGTGAAACTCTTTTGAAAAATCAATATCTAGTTTCCGAAAATCTTTAATCATCTAAAACTCTAAAATTTGTTTATCAAGTTTTCGAAAATGTTTATGAGGTTCATATTTCCAGAATTACACTGGACTCAAGCAAGAGTCAACTTGGATGTAATATACATTCATTACAAATACATCAATTCCCAGTTACACCAGCATTTGCCCTGACAATGCAAGGGTCACAGTGGCAAACGTTTAACTATGTTAGTATCTTAGGAGCCTGCGTTTTTATGCACAGGGTTCTATATGTGCTATTCTCTATGATTAAAAGGAGTTTAAGAAGGAGTTTAAAACTTCTTGTCCCAAATAATCCACTTTATACGTAAAACATAATGTTTTCTATTTCATACTCAAACGAAGTATTATCCGGTCGTAGAAGGGTTTCCTGACATTAAAATTTAAATTTGCCTAGTGTAATTGAAGAGTTCAGTCTCAAGTAAGTTTTAATGTGAAACTTGTTCGCAGTAAGCTTAGCGCGGTTAATAAAAATACACTATCCGTAAAATACTTCAAAGTCAATGTTTTTTAGAAACAGCTTTTTCGAAATATAAAACGTACTAAGAGCATTTAAATGAACTAACTATGCTTTATACCCAAAGGAAAAATCTGTAAAAGCAGATGGAGTTTTTAAAGAACATCAAAGAAGCTAGCTAATACGTACAACATTTCTTTGTGGAAATATAGTTTATGGAAATGAAATTAAGTTTGGTTTTTTATGACTATAATATTTCTTGGAAGCATTTTCTCTGAATTTCATAAAATATACTAGTTACATAAATATCAAGCCCATTAAGTATTCTTAAATTTGATATAGATAAGCGAGACTTTTAATGACTTATTTTGTTAACTTAGGTGTAACTTGAGAATAAAATAGCCTATATTTTAATTTAATTTTCAAACTTTTGGCTTGTGGGTAAACATTAGGTCGTAAGCCCTCAGCATATGAGAGTAGGACAACGCCCATACTAAATATCAGTTTGCCAGTGATTCATTGAAATATTGTAATTGATTAGCTGTTTGCTGAAAGACAAACCTGTTTGCTAACTTAAGCGTTTCACTGTTTCATTGAGCCAAACCCATTTCCATCACTGTTTGTGGTGAATCTTTCTTTATTGCCAATCGCTGTTTCATAACCTCTCTGTTACCAAGGAAAACAAACCTGTTTTTAAATTATCATTTGCTAACCTCACTGTTTGCTGTTAATCAAGAGCACCTTGAAACTATGAACTTTCGGAACACAGTGATAAAGAAATTTTTTAATTAAATTAAGAAAGAACGCATTGAAATGAAGCTGTGTACGTGGCAACGGGGTTGAATTGTTTTGTTTGCGCAACCCTTCTCTCTCCAACTAATCAAACGTGTTTGTACATGAGTGGTGGCGAATGTACGCACACGAGCGCCACACAATATGTTACGCGAATTCTCCGCAAAGCCTGTATATTATGGCTCCATTAATAACCGTACACACGGAGAGGCAGCATTGTACGGCTCGGATTCCGTAGAGATTGGGAGCGTTTCGCAACTACACGCGCTGCTTGTTGTAACTGACGCAAACTACTTTCGTTTGCTACGAATTTTCAAGTTGGTTTTACGTATTCCGTAAAGTAAAGCATTTACCTTGTGTGCTTTTACTTATTGCCTATTCCCTTGATATTAAATATATCTCAATACAATCGCAACAGTAAAGATATACTACTTGAAGTTGTCATGTAGTTGTTACATGCAGTTCCTAGCAATCAAATAATTTTTATACACATGTCAAGAACTTTTATTATTCGGATGTTTTTATAAACACCTCTTCTATAATAAATTATCCGTTAATAGAACTTTCTTATTATTGGTGGTTTTCCGAAACGCGTCAACAAAAATAGTTGGAATTACAAATGACTGTGGCACTCAAAAAATTTAATTTACAGTACAGTCCAGGTGAAAATAAAATTGTTATAATAGCATTTGAAATAACAACATATGCTGTTTATGATATATACATACATATATATATATATATATATATATATATATATACAATTCATAAATTTCTTGTAGATAGACATTTTGTGAAAAAAATTCCTGACCATGAGTGACATGATCAACCCTTATATCCTTGAGTAGCAAGAGTCTTCACGACTTTTCCCCTCTACTATATGATTTATTTCAGTCAATTCTTTCTATCGTCAACGTCAATAGGCATATAAATGACGTTTAAAGATAAATTGGTTGTAAGCATATATAATCAGGTATCTTCCTGTTTACTGCCCATAATGACGTGAAGGTACTTATTGACATGAGGGCCAATCAAAGTTCACGATAACGGTATAGAACTATCATGGTTCTGTGCATATGTCTCTGTAAAGTTACGACAACCATGATAGTTTAATAATAGTTGGATATTTTGGTAAGAACACTTGGAGAATACACCAAACCGATTCAAAAGGATGAACATGACCGAAAACTTATAGTCATGAGAAAGGTAGTTTTATAAAAAAAAACCTCAATTTTATAAAAAAAGAGAAAGTGTTTACCCTCAGGCAGTTTAAATTTACACTACATATAATTGTGCTATTTGAAAATGAGTAATATTTAAAAGTTCATATTAACTTATGAAACAGATGATTGTTTGTGAGTGTTAGAATGAGGTTCGTTTTAACACATTTCATCTCTCATCAAAATGAAATTCTTGATCCGCTCTTTTCTTTGCTCCTCAAGCGCAACATTCTTTAAAGGATTCCCAATTTTAAATTTGTTAAGTATTTTGTTTTTAAAAAATAATCCCGAAATCATAATGTTTATATAATGGCAAATTCGTCGCTGTTGCAGTTTTAATCAATTAGCAACCGATGCGTTATATTTCCGCTGAAAATGTCCGATACAATTATGGATGGAGTGGCGTCAAATGATGCACACATATCTGCCTTGTTAATTCGCCAGAGCGCCACGTTTACAGCTACGTTTTCTGTGGGATCAGCTAGCTTATAAATAGAAATATTTTTACAAATGAGAAACCGAATGTTGCAAAATACATGACCTTTCGCGTATGTAGAAAAATTTCCTAAATAAGTTACACATATTTATTAAAACTGTCAGCTTAGTTTTATGCTTGTTTTACACATTTTTACATCACCAACGCAAAAATATGACTAACTTATAGTGAAAATCCTGGGACTTAGAATACTACTGTGAAGCGTCAATGTCAAGAAAACAATATGATTATTTAAACTTTTTATTGAAATCACTTTGGATAAAACCACTACTTACTGATATTTTTCAGTAGACGCGTTTTCCACTAGATCCGTTAATTGTTCAATGCTATAAGACAAGGGCAAGAGTAACGTCTTCTTGTATGTGACTATACCATTGAACAATGCATTGATCTAGTGCGAAATTATGTTCGTAATAATAGTTATTCCAAAACCTCAGTATGTACAACACCAAAACTCTAAGTTTTAAACAAGATGGATTTTAGGCAGATAATAGAGCACTGATAAAAAACAGTCTCACAAGAGCACGTATAAATGTATTTAGATCTAGACATCCATTGCTTCCAAGTCGTACTTAGAAGAATTTACTAAAAATAAAAATATCTATTAGTTTCACTTAAATTTTTCACAATTACACTATCAGGTTTCAAGGTGAGCAAGTTAAAACAGTGTTACGTGGGTCATAAATTAATAGAGGAAGGTAATCTGGATCAAAATGAGGTTCAACCGCTCACGTGTGTCCCAAGATGCCTACTTTTGAGGTGACCTGGGAGAAGAAAACGTACCTAGAAATTATATTTAGTTACGGGGAGTGGAACCGACGGATTGGTGGCAACACCGTAATGCTCTATTTACGGACTGACTACTTTTCCTATTTCCGAAAAGATTTAGAAAAAGTATATCTCGTAGAATTAAAAGTAATAATTTAGGGCTCAAAAACAGTTTACAAGTTCGTGGTCTTAAAAAAATAATTTAGCTCCCACAGACTACGAAACCAATGATCACCGGTAAAGATCATGTTTCCAACAGTTCCGGTGATCATCGCTAATCCAATAAAAATACCGTCTTTGTTTTATAAGTAAAATTTGTCTGCATGTGTATTTACGTCACTTACCTTATTATTAATTTTTCTATTCAGAGTAATATGATGATGTGTACCATCGATGCCTCATCATAAGTCCCTTAGAAGACCATTTCCAATCGTCTTCTAAATGACATCTGTAAACAATAAAATGAAAATTCATTCAAATTATAGTGAGAGCCATATGCTCTTAGAACGCTTCGTATAAACTAAATATTTTTATTCATAAAATTACACATACTTTGGTTCATTAAAACATTTAATGCCATTTAATTTCAATTCTTCGGGTAATTTTTGTCCTTGTCATTTGTTTATTATTTCCATTGCTTCGCATTATCGACTATTATTACCATAACTGAAACTATTTATTTATATTTCTTCAAATAAAATTTAAATAAATGTTAAATACAGTTCATTGCATTATATTCCCAAAACTAAAATATGAAATTCGTTTTAGTGTAAAAGCGCTCAGACATTTCTAGATAGTCTACTTATAGTGATAACGATATTGTTTACGGGGTAAAGAAACAGTTGTTTTATAAATTTGCTTATGGTGTTTTATGACTGTCGATAGCTTCAGTACAGCGTTCGTTTGGTTGTTTCAGTGCTGAGCGTAGAGGGTGTGCACCAGCACATGAAGAGGTTCACAGGACTGTACACAGGACCCTACTTCGACCCTACCACCAACAATAACATCACGACACAGCTAGGAACGCACGCCTACCTCCCGTGCAAAATAAAGCAGCTGGGAAACAAATCCGTAAGTATAGAGGCTGTCAGTATGACATATATAATTCTATAGTTTGCCCATGAGCAGGCAAGAGTGGGTTTTAAAGTTTTGTATGAAACTTTATATTCTAGCCTATATTATTACAAGTATTTTTTTTTTAAGAATATCTATATTATTTAAAAATATTTTAGTTTGAACATATGAAATAAATGAGGTTATGTAAGATAATAACTAGATAAAAAGGGTAATTAGTTTCAATTAAAACAAGGCATCTGAAATTATTTTTCAAGGTAAATATGTTTCTATTTCTTATATATCTGTATTAAAATAAAATATATTTGAAAAGTTTTCGTTCAAATTTTTTATGTAAACAAAAATGTTCTATACAAAAACTTCTTTTCGAAAACAAACTGTTATGACAACAAGAAAACTATTTACAGAAGAACTAGGATTCGGTCGACACTGGACATCAAGAGCTACACAACAGTTAAAATTCATATTTTATTGAATAAAAGAAGAAATGAAAGTCAAAGAATGATAATGCATAAAAAACCTGAAAAAGAGTTACATAATTTAGAAAAGTGAAAGTTTTTAAAATGTTTGATATAGAAACGTATCTAGAATAGTTGTTGTTATTAAAACGTTGAAAGCGTCAATTATACTATTATAACTAACCGCATTAATTTAAGGTATTAGAATTTCAATTAATTAGAAAAAACTGAACATTGATAGGCATTGAAGATGAAAATTCTATCAAAAAATCGACTTACGCTGCATAGTCTCTTTACAAGTGGTTTCAATAGATTCTGAGGTAAATAAATTGTAAATAAATTGTAAAAAAAATATATATATATTAGAGCGCTAAAGATATATTTCTAGAGACTACAGGGATAGGAAAAGATTAGAAAATGTAGTAGTTCAAGAGAAAAAAACGATAATGTAGCCTATAGGCTTAATAAATTAGCCGTAATATATACGACTCCTAACACGTAAACAGAATCCAAATTTGCTATTATGAAATCGTTAATTTAACTCCATAACGAAATAAGTGAAAATATATTTTTGAAACGTAAATTTTTTTCTCATGAGAACTGAGTTTTATAAAGTTCTTTTTATTTCATACCTACAACAATAAATTAAATAATACTACAAATGTTTAGAGTAAAGAGACGATTTGTTGTTTAACCATATCATGATAATTATTACATAAGACGACGTTGCAACAACTAATATATTGTTCTCTTCAAGTCCGAAATACAGTACAGTTTATATAATATAAAAACGAGAACAATAGACAATACATAGGTACAATAATAGTTTACATTTTAATATAAATTGTTTTAATTATTTTAGGAACCAATAATTCATACGAACCGTTTTATTATTTAACACCTATGGCATTATTCAAATTTAATATAAACATTTATCTCTTAAAACTTTAAGAAACATCTCTGGAAAGGATTCGAACCTGCGACACACAGAATATGGTACATAATTTAGTTAGAGAGTGAAGGGGGTTCGATATTATATGACTTTCTATGTAACATCTCCCTTATAGTCATCTCGCAATGATTCAGGAATGGATATTGAATATCAAGACCAAAATTTTAATATTTGGATCAGGTCAATAATTAAATTAGCAACTAAATTTGTAAATAAATTATAAACATCGAAAAAAGTGTCAAGATAAGAAACTGTAGTACAGGGTTAACAGCTGCAAATGGAAATGAAAGGCCTGTTACCAATATATGATATATATATATATATATATATATATATATATATATATATATATATATATATATATATATAGAGAGAGAGAGAGAGAGAGAGAGAGAGAGTAAGACAGTCTTACTCTAGTCACGTAACTGGACAGTGATTTATATATTTTGAAAATGCTAATAATGTAAATTAGCGAAAAGCTTCAATCAACATTAAAATGAAGTAATATTCGTATAATCTTGTTTATGAAAATTATTTTATTTCACCATACATATTCAACAAGAAAAAATAATTCATCTAAGTTTTACAATATATATATATATATATATATATATATATATATATATATATATATATATATATATATATATATATATATATATATATATGTGTGTGTGTGTGTGTGTGTATATTATGTATATTACATATAGACTGGAAGTAAACATTATTGACAGATATACCACGATATAATTCTAAATGTAAATAAGTATACAATAAAATCCACCGCAAATTGTAATATATTAAATCAATTATGTTACTACAGATCTCGTAATTATTATTAGCATATAAATTAGTCTTATAAATATGAAGTATAAAATAACAACTGACTTCATTTACTTTTTTATTATTATAATGTAAATTATTCCGGTATTGTAAATATGTATTTCTACAAAACAAAAATCAGCAATTATGAAGTGATAATGCCAGCAAACGTAGCTTAGGCTATCAGAACTACTCAAATAGGTTTAATTTTATCCCGTAATTTGAAATTCTCAAAACCATATATGCTCCAAAGATTTTAATAGAGTAACTTTCCAATATTTATTTCTTTTTAAATTAATTCTATTAGCTCCCAAACTCCCGATGCCTATCTTGCGCAAATTTTCAATCGGTAATAAAATACGTTTGTATTTATCCAATCCAGTTAAAATAGGTATTTCTTTCATATAGGGAATGACAATTGAAGTTAATACAGTTTTTCTTAAATATTTATTCAATAATTGAATTATAAAATTTGTGAGGTCCAGCCGGATTCGAACTGGGAATCTTCATGTTCGAATTCTAGCGTGACTTGGCACTGCGCAAATTTCCAATACCTAGAAATATATTTCTCAAATTTGAATACGAATTTTTCACCATCTGGTTGTCGTCAAAACCTCCACTGTACAACCTTAAGCTGTTGCCATGGTTACCACACAATAGCATAAATAATGCTGTAGGGTCTCTAAAATAACGTTTTTCTTTGTTAACGTCAGTAGGAAATTACTTTTAAAAAATTTTCATATTACTTGTTCTACAAAAGGTTCAAACCTATATTTTACCAACAAACCTAATATTTCAATATTAATAATTTTAAAGATTAGTTATTAAACACGGAAAAACTAGCTATGAGAAAAACACCGCATGACTAGGCTTGAAGTTAAAAAATCCATGTGCTAAACATATATCTGTAATGTCATGAAATGTCTAACTACTAGTAAGTTAATACGGTTACGTTGGCCTTTATAATAGTACTACCTCTATTCTAAGCGTCAATGTTATTTATGCAAAGGGATGTTTAACGATTATCGGACAAGTTTACAAGTCCAGGGCAGAGTTAACCTCTATGCAGTTCAACTAAACTTCCACTAAGGGTTGAAGTTTGGCAATTTATCTAATTGACCTTTGTCGGATGTTGTTGTTTTGTTGAATAAAGTTTCCGTTAAACTGAAAACAATCGCTTGTTACAGTGCAGTGACATTTAAAAAAAACCTTAAATTTTACATTATTATAGTGGGACACTACAGACTTAAGCGATGATTCACCATGACCTCAAAGTTTTGGCATTCGGGGGCCCTACTCCACCAGTTCTCCCGCCTAGAAGCGATACTGCCCTTTTGTCTCAAAACGTACACCAAAAAAAAACCTAACGTGAGTATCTCTTGTATAATATCAGGATGCTTCACACAGATAGTTCCAACAGACAATATTTAACCATCTAAATTCCTGTGCATATATAAACTCAAATTTTGAAATTGCTCATTTTAAATTTTTACCCCTAAATTTTTGTAGTTTTTTCCATTTGTGTTGACTAAATTGGAGAAAGTTTTGTAACAATCCACTTGAAGGACATGGGAACAGCAGAGACGCATCTTCCAAGATGGCCTTGAATTTATGTACGTCATTCTAAAAATGTTTGGAAAAAAATTAATAACACAGTTTTACAGTTTAGATTTATATAGTCTATATTAGTTTGTGTGTGTGTCATATTTATAGCATGTGCCGTGGCTGTCCGTTTTCTAAATCTTGCCTCCTTGCTATGCTGTTGCTGAAGATACGGCATGATTTCCTAAGAGCGTCCATTTCTACTGGAATAATCTTGCTCTTGTCTGCTTGAAACATTGCTCAAGACTCTGCCCAGTTCATAAAGATATTTTTAATATATACATATATATATATTATTTATTTATTTATTTATATATATATATATGATGAAATGTTACTATCTGGAGTACATCCGTTCATTCTGCAGTCCATAAATTCGCAGTTCCGACGTTTCGCTAGAATCTCATCCAGCATTGACGAGGTGAACCCAACAACAGTAGAAGAGCGAGTCAATGCTAGATGAGATTCTAGCGAAACGTCGGAACTGCGAATTTATGGACTGCAGAATGAACGGATGTACTCCAGATAGTAACATTTCATCATATTTTTCCATCCGTGAAGGAATACGTATCAGCATATATATATATTCTTTTTTGCCGTTCTCTAGAGTTTTATTAAGTTGATATAATTAATAAATCATGATAATTTTACATAACATAACAGCAATGAATATTTTTAATTACAATTATAAGCTATATTCTTTCATACTTTTGTTGCCTGAGCGTCTCACATTTTTAACAATTAAAGCATCGACTCGCAGGCGCATTTGTTTTCCGTAAGATTTAGATCAACGAGAGCTATAAAGCTACTCTTGTCTTCATATTGTGAGAAAGAGTGGGCGTGAAAAGAGTAATATGGGCAGAACGTAAGATGAAACTCACTTGCGTTTTGAGATGACTGCAATGTTATTACCTCTCCTGAAGAAAAGTACACTTTTGTGTTAGCCGTACTCTTTATCAGAGAAATGTACTCACGTAGACAAGAATGTGCTTAGAAAACGAGTAAATGTACGCTGAGATTTCTAAAGGAGAACCTCCTCATATTGGAGACAAACATATTTCAAACTCTAAAATCACAGTGTCCAACTGAGAGCAACGCAAATATAACTGAGACAAATCAATTTATCAATGACTCTAGGGAAAGAAAATTAAACTTTGAGTCAAACAAACAGATGTAGTAGCTGAGGCCATATTAACATTGGATTGACGTCATAAGCCTTATCCTTAGTGACTCCAACACAACAGGGAAACGTAAGTAATAAAAAACCTTGCAAAAGACCTATGTATGGTAGTGAACGAAAACTAGAAGGGGAAAGAGAGAGACAAACACTGGATATACTCTAAGAATATATAAAAATAGATATTAAACAGTACATAATTGTTGTATAGGGCTAATATATGCTAATGTTTATGTAATAATGTTACGCATATGTTGATATTTATAAGAAATAAATCATTAAAATATCGTTTGAACTAAAACGTTTCTTAGAGATTTTCAAAAGTTCATGTCAACGGTGACTGAGTTCTAATGAATGAAATACGATTGCCCATTATTAAAAAAAATGACTCTCTCAACATTTACTAGTTATTTGAATAGATAATGACTATAAGTCAAATTAAATTTATAATTCGTTATAATTAGATTACAAAGTATTTCGTATATTGGGGTTTTACTGAAACTCTGTACGTGGTCCTTGGGTAACATATTTTGTATACCAAGTAAAGTTTAGATCACCGATGAAAAAAACTGGAGCAAACCCATATAAGCAACAACTTATCCTGTCACAAACGTATAATATCCAGCCTTTCTTAAACGGCAACTTCCCACGTGTCCCAATTTATTTTACTATCTTGTTATTTCGTGACCCTTAATTTTACTCGTCTCACAAAATCCCTTCTACACTTTTGTGTTACCCGTCCGCACGTTGTGAACTTTGCCTTTTTAGATTAAAATGTTAATCTATTAATAATCTCAATACCTTTTCACTACACTGACTTATCACTCCTCTCTCAAAGCTAATAAACTCTCACTCCTGTGTAACCAATACTAACCTACCATTACACATTCACCACCATTGAACTCGTACTCCTAATTCTACACTACCGATAGGTCACTTTGCCTCTTCCACTTTTGAACTGAAACGCCTGTCTCACAACAACTTAATTAATACTCTTTTTTCAACATTGCTAGATTATATCTTATGTCTAACACCAATGATCTGTTATTGCTATTCACAACCACTGAAATGTCACTCCTGTCTAACCGATACGGAACTATTGCTGCTTTCTCTTTACAACTGAACTTTCAATTCTACCCCTACCCCCCTTTAATTGCCACTTGTGTTCCACCATCACTGAACTTTTAGTTTGTCTAAAATATCACTGAGCCGTTACTAATAATTCACCCCCAATGAACTGTTAAGCCTCACTCAGCAGTACTGATATCTTTCTCCTGTTTTAACACCACTTATGTTTCACGAACACTGAACTGTCATGTCTGTCTCACAACGATCTAAGTGTCACTTCTGTCTCACCACCAGTGAACTATTTCTCATTATATTGCAAATGACATTTAATAAACGTGATATTGAATTGAATTAGGATAATTATTCACTCAAATTTTATATGTTATGTAGTGCGTATGTTTATAGAACTAAATAAAACTTCATGAATAAAATTCCGTTACTAAAATAAAGATGTTCTTCAATTATTTCTTCATAAATTTACATATTCTCAGTCTAAATCTATTGTATTATTATTCTAAATACCCGTTTTGTATACTAACTTGTCAGTCCTGTCAAACCACCTCTAAACTGTCATTCATGTTTAACAATGACTGATCTGCTACTCCGTCTCATGAACATTGAACTGTCACTAATATCTAACCACCACTGATCCGTCATTTCTGTCTCACCACTACTGAACGTCTACAACCTCTATTAAAACAAACTATCTTATATTGTCATACCTGTTTAACAAACCTCCCAATTCGAATTTACGGAGATGATAAATGCGAAAGTATATTTATTCTTAAACAAATCCAAAGAAAAATGTTTTAAAATGATTATTTAAATAAGAAAATAATTCTTGGCAGCTCTCACGTAATTACAAAACTTATTTTTTCTGGTGGCATTTCGTGGTAAGGAATCATTTTATTGGAAAAGACGTCGCGTGTTAGATTGCTGCCTTCCCGGCTGACGTAATCAATTGTTAAAATACAGGGTGTGACATGAGGCCGCGGAGTAATATAATTTCAAGGAATGATTAGGCAGGACATTTAAAAATAACACTGATTTTAACTTTACCTTTTAGTTTATTAACATCTGCCCACAAAGTATAATAAATATTTAGAACAACTTATCTAGGTACACGTCCTGTTTTCAGTATTATATATAAATATAAAATTCCAAACAAGACCCATGCACACTCACTTAGATACACAATGACCCACCCATTCCCACTCAGACTCTCTATCTTCCTCCCCCTCTCAATCTCTTTCTCTCCCACCCTCCCTCTCTATTCCCCTCCCTCTCTCCCCTCCCTCTCTCTCCCCTCCCTCTCTCTCTATCTCTCTCTCTCTCTCTCTGATACATACATATACTCTCTCTCTCACTTACACACACACACCCACCCACACACACCCACCCACACACACACACAAACACACACACTCCTAATCACACACCCAAACATACAAAGACAAATCCAGGGCCAATAAAACTCTTTCTCTCTTTATCCCTCCATCTCTCTTCTGTATCTCTCTATCTCTATCTGTGTGTCTGTCAGCCCGTCTCTCTTTCTCTCTCTCTCTCTCTCTCTCTCTATCTCTCTGATACATACAACCACACACACACACACACACACACACACACACACACACACACACACACACACACACACACACACACACACACACACACACACACACACACACACACACACACACACACACACACACACACACACACACACACACACACACACACACACACACACACACACACACACACACACACAAAACACACTACCCGTCCACGCCTAATCAAACTCTCTCTCTTTCTGTCGGTCTGTCCGTCTCTCTCTCTCTCTCTCTTTCTCTCTCCCTCTTTCTGAAACATACTCACACCCACAATACACTCATACACAAACACAAACACAATCCCACACGGAAACATACAACGACCCTTCCACACAAACTCTCTCCCTTTCTCTCAAACACAAACTGTAGCGGGCTGAACTTGAGAATTAAGCGATACAACGGAAATTTTTAATTTAAAAAATATACAATTTTCACTCTCGAAAATAGACATAAATATAAATACAGTCCCAAAAACCGCTACTGTATATCAAAGAAACTATATAAGGTAAAGCTATTTTAAACAGAAGTTTTTTTTTATTTGAAGGAGATAAATGAAGCAACAATGAAAACTGGAAAAAGTCAAAATTCATGTAGAAAGCTAATCAACATTTGAAGATGTGCAGAAATAAACTATTCGCCAAAATTCTTAATTTAAAAAGCTACGGCCAGATTAAAAGTTTTGTACTAAAATTTAAAAGAAACAAACAACCACCGGAAGCCGTGACGTACAGGATCACGCGATAAGAGGTAACTCGTATGATTTTACGTCACTTTGTAACAAGTCTGTTGATTGGATCAGAGACAACTGGTGAGGTTCAAAGAGATGGAGACGGTGTTTGAAACAGAAGGGTAAAGTAAGCAGTGAGTCTCGAGGTATCGTCAGGGCTAGACGACATTCTACTTAGCCGGCTTTTTTATGGATTAAAGGTGTTAAATTCTAACATCATGTGCTAAGTGCGGGGGAAAGGTGGCTGCAAAGTGTAACTTGGATTTCTAAGCCTTTCCTAGGGACTTTAGTCCCTAAAACTGGCTGAACTCAAACAAAATGTTGTGCATTTCAAATAGATAAGAAAACGGAGGTTTCCTGAATTTAAAAAACCGTAAATCGCTTTTTATAAGATACTGTGGTTAAAACAATTTTTAAAACTGTTAAATATGAGAACAATAAAAAATTAAACATCAACTTATCAAAAAACCGTATTAAAATCGGGCATAAAATCAGTGAAACTTATGTAGAAAAACAGGGATAAGAAATGTAAACTTTAAAAAATTAAATTTTCGGTGACGCGTGGCGAACGAACGAGCGGAAGAAGAATATCATGGAGAGAAGCTTCACGCCACCAAATCTTGTCAGCCTAAGCTGTGGAATCTAGTAGGACCAGGAATTGGCACGAATTAAGAGGTAGTTGCTTTCTTCTAGTACAAATCTATAATTACGTAAATTCGGGTATTTTTGGGGAAAATGAAAATGCAAGTAATTCTCTTTAATATAAAAAATATAATGAATAAACTTTGCTATAAATATAATGACTTTATTTATAGTAAAGAAAATGTATTAAAAGGATTGTTCACAAAGTATACTTTAAAAAAATTAATATATTAGATTAAAAATCGTCGTCTTTGTAAACAAATAAATGGGTTAAAATTAATACAAATTTGCTTAAGGGTTTTATATGTCACAGTAATTATGGTTAAGGGACTGTTAAATTTGGTTGAAAACTAAAATAGAAAAATTAAAACATTGGCTAGTTTTAGATAGGAAAGGATATGTAAACTAACACAGCATAAAGGGTTGTAAATGAAACTAGTTAGAAAGTAACAAATTAAAATTAGAATAATAAAATATCAAAAGTCATAATAGTTTATGTTTTAAGTAATTCTCAGATTTACAGAAAGTAAATATATATTGTTCAAAAACAAACCACAGTCAAAGAGCATGTTTTAAATTAATTGATAAACTTAAATAAGTATGCTCTCTCTTTCTCTGTCTCTTTCTCTCTCCTCTTTCTCTGTCTGTCTCTCTCTCTCTCTCTCTGTCTCTCTCTCTCTCTCTCTCTCTCTCTCTCTCTCTATATATATATATATATATATATATATATATATATTTATTTATATATACATATTGTAATGCTGATTTTACAGGTAGTGTGTTAATATTAGGATGAAAACATGATCTTTAAAATTAGATAATGTTTCTGATGACATTAGTTGTCAATTGGGTTTAAATTCTCAATAAAATTTGTTGAAATAGGTGATGGTTATTTAATGATCTTGAATGTTTAATATGTAATTGTGTTTATAAAATGTTATATGTTATTATACGGGGTTTTCTTTCATAAATTGTTTTTTATGTATAAAAAAAGAAAAATGTTTGAAAGGTTTAGTGCTTAATCAAGATGTAGGTTTTTGCTAAATTGTTTTCTAAATATGTGGGTTTGTTTTGAAGGACAGGAAATCATAAACATGTATAGAATTTGTATCCATTATGAATATTAATAGTTAGAAATATGGGGTGGAACTTTTTATTTTGAATAGGTTAAACATTCTGATAATGTGATTTACTGGGCAGGTGATTTTCCCTATTAAATTATAAATGTTAACATGTTTATATTTTTAGGGATATTTTGTGTATTTTTCTATAATTTAAATTTAACTGTAAATCGTAAGTTTTCAGGATGCAAATGTATGCTAGAATTAGGTAAATTTTTCAAAGGGTTACATTTAGAACCAAAGGGTTCAAAGGGTTAAAAGACATGAAAATAGCTAAGCTAGGGCTACGTCATTCAGAAATAAATTCTAAGTTCATTTATAGAGATTTTATTGTGCTATAGTAATTCTGTAAAACTTATGAAGTAGTTTTGTATAAAGTTAAATTTTAAAAAAATTGATAAATCTGTGCTAAGGCAAAAATTGATATAAAATAAAACGTTTTTTTACTAACTTGCAAATTAAGTTGAAATTTATTTAATAAACATTTTCTTACAAACTCCGACACCCTGGTCATTAAGCTGAGATGCCTAAAAAGAATTAATTCCGCGGGAAGCAGTACCCAAAGGGTTAAACCTCCGCGAGTTAGGTTTTTGTTAAATAATGACCAGTGACAGGTTCTCTGGCAGAATTTGAAGCATTAGCAAAGTGCTGACTTCGGTCGGGGATGCTTGTTCAAAATGTTTATCTTGGTGACGGTAGGTAGCGCTATCGTAACACAAACGGAAACATACAATAACTTCTCCGCAAAATAATAATACAATTTGTTTTTATAATGATAATATAAAAAATACTTCTCATAAATCAATGCTCACTTCTTCAATGGTTTATTAATAGAAAAGAAAAATATTCCCTAACCTCACTATAATTTATGTTTTTTTATTCTATTATTTTTTAGACGGCCTTCAACCAAAGCAATAACAAAACAGTTTCATCTAGAAACATCTGAGTATAGTAACCATGTAGCTAGGACACGCGATAGGATTATTGTGTACAGGAACATATAGATTATTGCGGTTTACGAGATGATTATTGCGTATCTTTCAATTTCAACATACTGCATTAGTGAAGTTATTTTACTTGTTTGAGTAATAAATAGAAATTGTGTTAACATATGGATTCAGATGGCAATCAGTGAAGGATAAAACCAATAACCGGAACCAGTACGGAGCCATAAGGTCGTCGTGGTAATAGGATTTACATCACGTATTAACTGAAATGTAGTCTATAACTAAAGCATAACTTTGAACATTAAATATCATTGTTTGCCATTTGAACTTTTAAAATTAATCTCAAGTTATAAAGTGCTGTAAATAAAATAGATATCGATTTAAATAGATCTCAAGATAAGCATTCCACAAACATTATTTTTCACCTGTATGTCTTACCATGTATGTCTTTAGTAATATTTACTATATATATATATATATATATATATATATATATGGTGAAATAAAATAACTTTCATAAACAAGAACATACGAGTATTACTTCATTTTGTTGTTGATTGAAGCTTTTCGCTACTTTACATTATTAGCATTTTCAAAATTTATAAATCACTGTCCGGTTATGTGACTAGAGTAAGGCTGTTGAATATAATTGTACTATGCTCAGTAAACCTGGTCTGTTATCTTATCTCTTAGATAAATATACTTTAATATTTCCATTTGTCCTAATCTTTTATTTTTAAAATATGAAATATGCTAAAGATTGTATTATGTTTTGATTTAATCTGGACTTGTTCCTCTATTAGTGTGTTCTTAATTTTATTTTTATATATCTCTAAGTTTTCTATTATATTCATTTTTAAGCCTTTTTGTACGTGTTTAATTAATTTCATATTACTAATATCTGGAAAATCGTGATTTCTTGCTATACAGTATGTTGCAAGATTAGATTTATAAATATGTGGTTTTTTAAACGCATTTAAATGTTTCTTGTAACGGTCGTTTATTCTTCAATAAAAGCAGATAAAAGCAATGCTGCAGTGGTAATAAACAAACAAGATTACATAAACAAAAATGAAAAATATATTGTAGATAATATGTTTATATTTCAAGTAGTCATAGAGGGGCTGAGGGAAAGTTTGACAAAAGAAGGGTCCAACTATTTTAAGATAGGAGTTTCCAAGGACGAAAATACCTAGGTTATAATAACACTGTACCGTTAGAGAAGGCTATTTGTAGATGGGTATGGGGATAACCAAATTAACTAAAATACGTAAGGGGGGAGAGATGATGCGAGGTTAGAAAAGGAAGTGATCGAAGAGTCTTGGAGGAACATCAGAAGAGGGCAGACGTATTTGGGGGGACCAAGTGTCATCAATGTTAATAAGGGGTAAATTTTGTTAATAGGATTAAGTGAATTGTAATTTTGTGTATGTTTATAATTTAAAAAGTGCGACTTTAGTGAATAAGTTCACTTTATAATTTAAAAAGTGAATAATTTAGTAAAGAATTAGGAAAAAAAGTTAGTTATGTGAAAAGCGCATCGAAGCAGTCTCAACGGTCAAGATCCCAGGAACTCAACAAACAATAGGTACTTTTATATTAAAATTAGCCAACAGAGCTTTATAAACAGTAAATTCAGAACAATTTTAAATTCATTAGTATAAACAAATAATCTAGTTTTCCCCACGTTCTTATTTATAAAATAGATCCATAATAATGACCCCTAGAAAGAGCAGTTATTATTAAACTTCATTGTAATGAACCTATATACATATATAAATATCGCAATATGTATTCTTGTGAATTAATAAAGAACTAAGTCAAAATACAAATACAAGAATTATAATTGAATTTACAATTCAAAGCCTTTCGTTGGTTAACAGTACCAACATCATCATATTTATAAGCATATATATATACATATATAGGCATTGCTACTTGCTATTTAATTATATAAATATATATTGCTACTTGTTTAGGGAGAAAAGACAAAGTTTTCAAGACATAAACTCCAAAGCAAATTCTTTCATTAAATTTTTTCAAACTGCAAAGATATATAGAATCTCCAAGAATACGTTGGCAGTTCCTGACGAACTTCATCTTGTGTGAAGTAGATCTCGCTTGGGTATGAGCCACACCCCTTCGCAAGTGTTACTTGTATCTAATATTTCTTCTATCCGTTAAACTACAGAAAAGCTGAGGTCAGGTTCACAATAGTCGTGATTAAAAAATAAGTTAACAACTGTTTACAGGTATCCTGGATCAGAAGGAGAGACTCACACATCCTTACTGTAGACCGTTACACGTTCATAGCCGACGAGCGGTTCCAGGCCTTCCTCGTGGAAGCCACAGACACGTGGACGTTGCAGATCAAGTACGTGCAAGCCAGAGACGGCGGTCAGTACGAGTGCCAAGTCAGCACGGAGCCCAAAATGAGCCATTTCATCACACTAAATGTAGTGGGTAAGTAAGTGAATACTTTAAACGTAAATATTATTGTATGTATATTTTATACACTAAACTTGAATATTCGTAAAGTATCTGTTTTGTGAGTAATTCCAAATAACTCTCTCTTAATAAAATATGAGCCTGTCTTTATCTTCCACTAATTAAATATCAGATTCCCTTCTTGTAATAAACTTTATAAGGTTTAGTAAAAAAAAATGGGAAAATTTCAGATACGTGTGACAGTTGGTTTTTGAGTTATGTGTCACCAAAGTATTTTTCGACCGTTGTATTATAAACAAATGTTAATTTGTCCGGTTTTAAAAATATACAGTTTTGTAGTTCTTTCTGCGGTGCAAATTAACAAATTTGAACAACTGTCTACAGTTTTCCACAAGAGTTGTTTGAAATTTATATTATTTGTTCCACGAAACCACCAATTTTGTGTAAATTACCACCAATTTATTACATTACGAACAATAATTCAGTGTTTGTAATTTATTTTGTACAGTTCCCAAAATTGAGATACTAGGAGAATCGGACATCTACGTGAAATCCGGGAGCACGGTGCAACTGAAGTGCGTGATAACGCAAAGTCTGGAGGAGCCGGCGTACATCTTCTGGTACCACGATGGCAGGAGAGTCCTAGACTACGATAGGAGGTTTAAGGACATCAGGTCGGAACGAGTGGGCTCGGACACGACGGTTGGCACTTTGGTGATATACGAGGCCCGCAGGGACGACTCGGGCAACTACACGTGCAGCCCTTCCAACTTAGACTCGGCCAGCGTGCTTCTCCACGTCCTGAACGGTAAGTGTGAAATGGAAATCTATAACCAATGGAGTCTATAAAGAAAAAAACCACCGCTGTCACTCATGAAGTAATACAAAACGATAGTACGATTTCTTTTTACCATAAGTATTATAACCATTCTGGGTCAGTTGATTAGTTCCCCACTACACCCGTTAGATTTACTACAGCAATATCCTTATAAGTCTGTGCGTGAAAGGTTGTAAACATTAATTTATCATGAACATCACGTATTTCTCGTTCTTCTTTGAACATTTTTTACAGCAAATAGTTTGAGCAAACAGTTCTAGTAAACCATTTCTTTTTATAGGCTTCTGATCGTCCCATTCCTAATATATTAATAACAGTCTAACACTCTTTTGTTCTATAAATAAACCCGGCTTGAAATTTGTACAAAAGTAAAATTTTGGGGGTCAGTAACCATCACCTTTCCTTTCATTTTTCCTTTTGTAGCTCAAAAAACACTGTCGCACTGGCCATTGCGACTACGACAGAGAGGACCTTTATCTGCCTTTCTTATAACTTGTTTGTAATTAAATTATTGAATAAATATTTGAAAAAAACTATACTGACATCAATTGTCATCCACTATAGTTTAAAAAATTTTTTGATCGTGATTGGGTGAATAAAAATGTGTTTCATTAAGGATTGATTATTTGTACAATATATTTGAATATATATATATATATATATATATATATAGAATATCAAATGTGTTTTCCTGTTAGAATATTTTTAAGATCAAATAATATACACAAATACAGGAATATTTAATTTATTGAACAATAAACTAACTCAACAATAACTAGTTTATTGTTCAATAAATTAAATATTCCTGTATTTGTGTATATTATTTGATCTTAAATATATATATATATATATATATATATATATATATATATATATATATATATATACAAATCAGGAGAGTGTGAGCTAATATATGGAATTTAATGATAAGTATTTAGTATTGTTTTGTACATAAATGTTTTTTATAATAATAAGATATTGGTGGAAAGTAAATTGTATCAAATACTGCTACTAAATGAGCCTGAAAGTTGGTCTTGTGGTGACGATGATCATGACGTCCATTATGAAGTTGAAGATAGACTCTTTAAAGTTTATTCCATATATGATAGTAGTGTTGAAGAAGAATGAAACTAAATCAAAATATTTCCGAAAATATATCAGCCTTATCATTGTTAGAAGACACTACGGAACTAAATCATCTTTTTGCTTCTGAACAACAAAACATTCAGGATACTCTAAAGCCTATACATGTCCTTTCAACTTATCTGTGAGCAATTTTAGAATATTTATTTATATTCAGGTTGGAAAATAATACTAAGAATGTACTATTACAAATACGCAGTTTAAACGTTAAAGCAAAATGGCGGCGGAGGCCAATGGTTATTAACGCAACTATACCTGCAATATTAATACGCGCGTCCACCTGAGTGATGGACAACAACAAAGTGACTTTAAGTGTACAAAGCTCAATCTTACGTAAAACCGCCATATAACCAAAACCTTGATTTTGGAACATTCTTGTTTGTTGTGTAAGTTTTGAGAAATTACCTCACTACATCAATATAGAGCTATTTTAAAATATATTTACAAAGTATTAGGATATATCGATACAGGGTGGTACAAATAAAAATAGCTCAGTAATTTGGCCGAGATTGTATAATGTTTATACCTAATATTTTTCCCTTACAGTGTACAACCTGTAAATGTGAAGGTCATATTAGTGCAAGGCGGGTAGAATACAAGGTGGTACCGTTGTAGACACTCCATGAGGTTGTGGAAGGGTTAAGAGCGCGATGACGTTAGCCCGTCACACTGTCACCACGGGGTCCGGCCGCACTGTACAGTGCGTGAGGTTTAACGATGTCCCTAGTTCTGCTCTAGCATTTGACTAATAGCCTAACTGAAAACAATATACAATACATATATCGTGTCTGCATATACGTCTTTCTTTGCAGAAGCAGAGCAACACATTTAAAGATCATGTCTACGTCAAACTATTAATTAGACCTGTTTAGACTTTAAACACGACACTGATGTTTTCTGAAGTGTTAGGTTTAACCCCGCACTGTAGCCCAGTCTACCATAGCGATCTCAAGGTCAGAGACACGGTTAAACCTCATGCACTGTACATAAGCTGTTCCGCGATTTCGTTTGTGTTTGTTAGAATAAGTTTACTGTGTAGTGCAAAGATACTGGTAGTGAAGTGTTAAAATGTTGTGTCGTGCTGTTCAACCCTGTAAAAACAGAAGGAGATAAAGTAACCATCAAGGTATTCCCTTTGAGTCAAATTTACTTTACGTCGAAAAATACTTCGGTTTCGTCTGGTATGTTTTGGAATTCTTGTTATTTCCACGTGATTTAATATTCAAATACATCTGTGTAGAGTTGTCTACAGTAAATTTATTATTCAAATACAGATGTACAATTTTTTTTTAACGACCAATCTGGCTGATCGATCGTACTACATTCACTTTGCAAACAGTTTTCTCGCGAATAAATCCCACCACAACAAGATGGCGTTAACTGAATAAAGCGTCCGTACGAATTACTACGCCGTAAAATCTGCGCTGCGTTAGGCGCTGAAATACATTTCACGGAAACTAAATTACATCCAGCGCTGTCTGTCGGGAAAATTGTCAACCAAACGGGGAGAGGATCTTGTTTACTTCGTAGTTAAATTAAGCTTGCTGAGCATTCGACTCCTCTTCCCTGCAAAAGGCATAATCAAGTGAAATGTTAATAAAAGTCAAAAACAAAAAAAAACCTAATCTAATTTTATTAATCATCTCCGACACAGTCGGTGCAGTAGGGTTTGAGTGTCCCCGTGTTTTCGGGTAAACACATAAATTGGCGTCAGACGACGAAGCAAGCGAAAACATAAAACAAATTAAATATTTTACAGACATGTTATAGTAAAATGGTTGCGAAAATATAACTTACACAACATAATAAATTGTCTCATTTTCTCTTTATTTTCTTACTGAATTCCTCCCATTAGTCCACACTATCCATATACATATCTGAATCAAATTTTCAATAGTTAATATCTTGTTAGATAATAAGTTTATTTATTGTATGTTGTAATGAATGCCATTTTATGATAATAGAGTATTTTCAAATAATCATTCATTTCCTAAATTTAATAAGCTAATTTTAGATGTAATGGGAGAAAAAGATATCACAAAAAACACAAGGTATACAATATAGTTATTTAGCCCCATTTCGATTAAAATAAGTGATAACATATGATTTCATAAAACAGCTGATTTCATGGTATTGGTTGAGTGGTAGAACAGCTGTTTTAACGCATTGGTTATGTTACTTTATTTATAAAAATTGTAATTATTCATTTAGTAGTAACTAAAATAATTCTTTTTTTTTTGTTGACCTGAGTAGTAATTGACTTTCAAATTTTTTGTTTATATTTCATGCTCTTGTAGTTCTATACTATGCTATACATTTCAAACATAATGATTTTTGACATGAAATATTCAATCTTGTAAAACTATATGATTATGTTATTTCATTAATCTCTTTAGCGAAATTTGGAAAATATTAAATATTAAGAACTGATACTTACAAATTTATGCTCAAGCTTCTTATAACTTATAAATATCACATAATATTTTTTATAAATAGTTTATGTAATAAATGCTTTTAATAGTAATAATGCTTATAATAAACATTATTTATATTGCTTGACCGATTCACGTTTAGTACACATTATAAAATGCGTTTACTTCACATCAAAAACGTATAAATCAACTCAGAAGCATTACAATGTATGTTAGTTATCCATCCTAGGCTGTTGTTCTGGAAACCGATCAATAATGTACACATGTGAATAGCGAAATCACTACGAAATCCTTCAACCTTCATCTAGCCGAAACCGCAAATGGCAGGTACTTGTAAAAGTCAAGGTATTAATATTATACTTTATTCATTTCGGTTTCTGATTAACACTCTGAAGTCAATAAATTCTAATATCATTTTTTATTTTCTATTTTTGTTGTTTTTTTGGAGTACCAATATTTTACTGATAGATTATGTATATATATCACTGGAACACAGAGAGCCATAGTAATTTGCACTACCCATGTTAGAGTATTTAGTAGCTCATTCTACGTCTGAGTTTTAATTTGTTCTCCAGTTGTTTGGGACATAAAAGTCAAACATCTTTGGTTTCAAATGTTCCTAAAGAGCACGCCTATTTACGGCTCAAACCAACGGGAAAATCAGAGACTCCTCTGGTTTGTTTGTTTTTCTCCTTTCCTTACTAAAAATGTGGTTTATGAAGAACTGACAGTTCATCCACCACCAAATTCCTTTATTTATGCACAACATAAGCTATGGTAAATGCGTAAAACTCTTTATTTTTGAAAACCATTATTACAAAATGAAGCAACAATATATTTTACCTTATTTCAAAAAAAAATATTATCACTAAAATAAACTACAAAAAAATATTATACGAGATCTTTATATAGAAATGCATAAAAAAAAAAAAATATTGAAATGCAGTTTTATTTCCTTTTAAACTTTGAAAAAATATAGAGAATCAAAATTGTACAGAAAAATAACAATAAGAATTCAGGAAACAAACAATAAGCTCTTGTATAATTTCCCCTCTTGTAAATAATCTAGCATATGTTTAAACATATATATATATATATATATATATATATATATATATGTGTGTGTGTGTGGGTGTGTGTGTGTGTGTATAATGCAATGGGTTTATTTTTAACGTTAGTTTTTTAAAAGTTTTTCCTGAAAAAATACTTATAAACAGAAAATCAGTAATAATAAAGCTTAGTGACAACTTGCTCAACATGTTTTTTTATACTGTACTCCAAAATAGCTAAACAAGGCACTGTATAGGCAATTATATCTCTTAGATTATCGTTGACGCGTAGCCAAACTAAGCTAAAGAAAAAAAAGTAATACAGTATTTTATTTACAGATAAGGCTACTTATTTTTCACGAACGTTCGAACATTTTAAACAATGAAACCGAACTCGCTCCTGATATATCCACTCGTACTCAATATATTAGGCACTCAAGTTCATTTTTTGCATGCATTAGAGAGCTAAGAATAGTGGTTAAAAGTGCTTCATTTAGATATTATTTTGTTAACCTTTGTAGTGTTACGTCTGGTATAGTAAAAAATGTTAGATTAAAAAAAGTTGTTATCAGACATTCTCAATACCTTCATAGGTATTTTATTTATTGTAATATATAATTTCCTACTTGTAATGTTTCTGTTTCAAATATCTTCGTCAATTGCCTTTTGTTCCAGGAGAGCACCCAGCCGCCATGCAACGTGGCAAGAACTCCGCCTCGCCGATCCCTGGTCGATGGTGGGGACCTCTATCTGCCGGACTCGGACTTAGTTCATGTTTCTCCCGTCGTTCAGCAGCGCTTGCCGTCGTTGTTATATCCCTAATCAGTCACTTGACGCTCCACTTCACATGAGCCTCATCCCGCTAAGTGTGAATAACATAGTTTGCTCATTAAGTGACTCATGGACCTATAAATGTGCTATGGACAGTGCAGACACGTGTTTTACGTAAACACGTGAGCACCTGATTGAGAGTATCGCATATTGTAAAAACATATTTACTTTGAATACAGTAACTTATCATATTTTGCAGCCACGTTTATATTATACTGTATATTTGGCTTCGTATGCGGTAGTATTTCAGTAACATATTTAGGCATCTGTATATGTGATAATAAAAGTTATTTTATTTAATTTGAAAACACCTGAAAATTACAGGGTTTAGAAGAGCCTTTCCGCAGGAGTAGTAACGCGCCTCAGATATTCGGCATTCAAATCACTGGCCTCTTGATGCGCTATTGTTGCTTTGTTCGGACTCCAACATTATTGTCTTTTTTTTTAAATCCAAACACTGCGGAATTGCTTTTCTAATACGTTGTAAATTACTGTAAAGAATTTGTAAATAAAAAATAAATGCATTTAGAAAATCATAAGAAAATTTACTATACATGAAAAGTGTTAATAATATCTCGTTTATAGACGCAGGTTTCTGCAAAATATTGTACAAGACATCACTAACGTGCTCTGGCATGGGTAAAGTGAAGAGAAGAAAAATCTGGTTACGAAGAACGGGAATTTTTTTCATGTATGATAAGGCAATGGCTTACATATTACGTTATTTAAATTAGTTTCCAAAAGGTTTCATAAAACCAAATTTACTTAAAACATTTGTTGACCTTTCATTAGACAATAACAATGTAAACTTTAATTAAATACAAACCAAAAACCGAGGAACTTAGTTCCAGATTTTTCCAAAGAAGCCAGTTTTTTCAACGTCAAAATTTGTTTGGTAACTTTAATGAATTTTAAAATGTTATTAAATTTTTAATCATTCAATTTATGTTTAGTAAGTAATAAAACCACTTCTGATAATTTGAGTGAATTATCTTTTAATGAGTTTAAGTAGAAAGGCGTTATTAACATTTCTTAACGCTAATCCAAACATTTTTAATCGTTTTTTTCCACTAATAAAAAATAATTTGAACCCTATAGTTTTAGATAAACGTTTCACACTTATACAAAACTTATCTTGTTTTGATACATTTAAACAGCTCTAGCTCTAAAAACTATTCAGTTGTCTGTACTTTTCAACCAGACAACCTAATTCAGGCTCAGGCAAAACTAGACTAGTTTAAACTAGTGAAATAATCTTAACAATTTTTATCCCAGAACCCTATAACTTCTCCACCTTAAAACTTTCCGTTTTCCTCGTTAAGACCAATACATATGCTTTATTTTAAAAAAATATAAGAGTGTTTTAAAAAGTTTTTGAATTTTTAAAACACGTTAATTATTGAACTCTAAATAAACAGTAAATTTTACTACTGCACTGGAAATATCCAATTAAAGAATATAAACAACTGATCAAGATAACATACATTTCAACTTTCCATGTAAAACAGTTTCTAGCTACATTTTTTTAAATATATCAAAGTACGGTGAATTTTATAATATTTCCAACATTAATCAATTTCCTACTCAAAAACACCAATTCAAAAAGTTCTGAAAATATGTATTTTTACATATTTTTTTAGATAGAAACATTGTGCAAATATTGCTAAAACGTAAAAAACTATAAGGTTCAAAGTAATGGTTTATTTGACATTAAATGGCCCATGTCAGATTTGGTTTAAATTACTTGGTTTAGTAAAACATAACAAGAACCTTAAATACCTTAAATTCAAGAATCAATACAATTTCGATTCTAATAAGGTTACTAAATATTACGGAAGAAATGAAAATATTCAAATGATTGAGGTTGCCATGATATGTAATGTAAGATGGCTTGAATTAAAGTTGTTTTTGTAAGTACTAGTTTCTTATGGGTTTTACAAGGATGTGTTTAAGTCACAACAAATAGGATAATATGTAATACAAAAATTTAATACAATACGTTATGAAATTGTAAGACATTTTTGAAATTTATAATTTTCAACTAATATATTATCGATTGCTTGAGACAAGAGTGATGAAAACATCACTCTTCTGAGTCTAGTTCTGTTAAAGATGTTTTTTAAGAAATTCTAAGTTTTTTTCAGAAATAAGATTTAAAGGTATTCAAGTGGTCTGAACACATTGTAGTCTCTTATATAGGTTTTAGTTTAAACATTAAAACTTGATTAGTACAACCCTTTTAAATGTACATTTCAAGATTTTAATTTCTTCACTCATCAAAGGAGCTATACTAAATTTTCTGATTAACACTAAAATATTTTTTTTTAATTTTTGGTCAAAAATTTTTCCAATATATAGAACAATTGAGTGGGTTTTAATTAACTCGTTAGGCGTCAAAGCACACCTGGCCACAGCCCTAAATACCGCGATATTCCACGATTGCAAGTACCATAACTTCAAAGCGAGTTCCCGGCCTATGAAACCACCACCTGCGGTAACAATGGACGGTCGAGAGCTAGCGACAGCAAGTTAGGTTATTTACTTTGTGCATCGCACAGTTACAAATATAGACGATTTCAATTACTCTGGGAACACATATTTGTTCCGTTCGTTATGTGGAGTTGGTGTGAAAACGCTCAACAGATAGTTAACTCTTACTTTGATAGTTTAAGTGCTTTAATAACTCAATGTCACAATTGTAAACGTAAACCTTTAAAATACCATTAACATAAAGCTCAGTTTCGGTTTGTGTTCGTTTTGTTTCAACTTTTTATTATTTAAATATTGTATATAAAAGTAGTCAGAGAGGTTAAAAAAACTTTTTAAACATAATAAAAAACAACTTACTACTGTTAACTTACATTAGTGTCGCAATGATAATAACATTTTTAAATAAGAATAAATCATATATAGACAATAAATAAAACTTGTAAAACACACGCACGCACACGCGCGCGCACACACACACATGCGCGCGCGCACACACATACACACACATACACACATACACACACACATACATACACACACACACACACACACACACACAACACACACACACATACACACACACATACACACACACACACACACACACACACACATACACACACACACATACATATATGTATATATACATATATATACACCACAGTTTCACATCCTACAAGTATTGTATACGAATAATCTTATTTCGTCCCAAATTTCGTGAAAAATAATGATTATACCTTATTCGAATATTACATTTTTGATGGTGATATTACCATTTGAATATTTAGAAACAATTAAAAAAATTATTATTATGAGAAGAAAAATCCTAAATTGTTCCAAAGGCTTTGTAAACGTTATTTACCATCAAATTCATTGTGATTTTAAAATATTTAGTCCATGTAGATTGAAATGTTAACTTTAAAGTTACGCTTTACACATTATTTTATTAGATTTTTTTATTATAAAATATTTTGGAGAGTATATATTTTTTATTCTCCAAATTCTTTTTGAATTTAATTTATTTATGTATCATAAGATATATAAATATTTTCCATATGTATGTATAGGCTCAAGTTAAACACTTATTGTACGGACTGGTTCAATATTACATAAACGTTTTTAAAACGCTATTTGTATTTTACAAATTTTTCCAATAGTTTTTTTCAGATTTAACAAAATTTAAAAAATAAACAAATATAAAGATTAATATAAAACAAGTATCTTACTAACAATTTTATATAATACTATCATTTCAGTATATCCGGTGCAACTGGATAGTTATGTAAAAACCAAAGTGGGTAAAATATTTGTCACAACAATAGTCTAATATATATATATATATATATATATAGAATTGAAACTTCTAGATTATATTTTAAACAAATCGTGACACTTTTCAATAATTAGTTCTTACTCCCTAATAAAGTGTTACAACCCATATCAATAATAAATTACCTATGATATTATATGTTTATTTTAAATAAAAACACAACAGGGCCACAACAGTTTTTTGTTAATAAAACTTTAAAAAATATATAGTTTTGAATATTTAGTGAACAATGTTTTAAAAAAAATACTGAAACAAAAAGAACGTTAATGGTTGGTGTGATTAGAGAAAGGAATAATAGATTTTTATGTCGTTTTACGACTCTAATTTTTAAAGTTACCAACTCACCATGTGTATAACTATGTAAATAGATTTGTTGTGTATTATTTATGAACATAAATTATATAAATATATATATAAATACAGTGACCATTTATGGAGTGGTACTGTACTCAGAATAAATGTTTCATGTCCATTTGTGTACATAATTACAGAAAACTCTTTCCCGTTGTTTTTAAGGATGAATTGTTCGATGTTTCGCCATCTATGTGTACATTTTCAACGGAAATCTTATACCGTATAGGGCGCAGTACGTGGTAACATTGTGTGAAATCTCTAGTGCAAAAATTGTATTTTGGTATATTTTATAAATTAAATTATCGTATTTAATATATTAAGGAACCTATTTTTCTCAATTGTAAAACTACAGAGGAAAATGCTTATCACCACACACGCTTCAGGAAAAATATTTTGAAGAAATATGTGGTGATTTTAACTGTTAAATATTTATGGATGACATACAACTTTCAAATTTTATGTTATAGATTAGAGATAAAAAACAATTTTGTTAAACAACAAACGAAACTAAATTGGGTATAATTTCTGTTTTAAAAACATTTTTTTTACATTTCCTTCAGATATGTTTTCTTAGACAAGATGTTTTAACAAGAGCAAATGGCCATTTCACGACCGTTTACGAAATAAATATATATTTAACTTTTACATATAAAAATTAAATGAATTTTTTCGATGTAAAACAAATCTTAGAAAATTAATATAATACTGAAATAAACTCATTAATAAATTGATTATAATAATATGTAGTTTTATTAAACACGCTTGATTAAAAAAAACGTTAAGACAACTAAAAACGAAGTAGCACTTTTGAGGATGTACACATACATATTTTTATAGTGTGGATTTTTTGTATGACTATGTAATACTGCATATTTTATGTAAATTCTGCTAAAGTTTTAATAAGTCTTATACCTATGAAATCATTACTAGACGTGTGGCACTAGGACGAGTGTAATGGAGCGAGCGGATCGGTTTGAGCGTAAGATATTATTTATATTTGTAAAAACAAATTGGGTTATAAAAGATATTTTAAATTTGTAAATATTACATATTACAATTATTAACTGTTAATTATGTTATATTAATGAAATTGTTTAAGTTTTAACCAAAGGAAGTAAATAAATTTGGTTTATTCATATAAACGTTGATTTACTAATTACCATTTCCACTGTACACGTGTATCGAATATTTCACAATGTGGGACTATGTTGCTGCTAAGGTACGTTACATATTGAAGTGGAATGTACTTGACTGATACACTCTTTGCCGCATAAGTACTTTGTATTCACTCTCATAACAAAGGGTTGTCAGCCGCATGCATTATATCTCATGCTTCGGCGCTCCTCTAGATATTATTGGCTACGATACTGCAA
The DNA here is from genome assembly GCA_036971475.1 of Prosapia bicincta. Taxonomy (NCBI): domain Eukaryota; kingdom Metazoa; phylum Arthropoda; class Insecta; order Hemiptera; family Cercopidae; genus Prosapia; species Prosapia bicincta. The sequence continues at coordinate 65,922,774 of JBAIZL010000006.1, read as the reverse complement.
GGGACAATTTGTATGGAAGATCTGTGTCGCTGCAACCCAACATTATGTGTTCGGTATATGTTACTGTAAATCATCAAATATATTACAAATTTTAAAAAAATCATTTATAAATGTGTTGATAACAATGACTTCCTATATTTATTAATTAAGAGCAATAGATCTTCACGCCTTAAATGCTTCATGTAATGAAAAATACATATTTATTACGGTAAAATTAGAACAGTCGACGCAAAATCTAACTATATATTACTTTATTAAAACAAACATACTAGTTCATTAAAACAACCAGACTGGTCTCGACGACAATGACGCCTTCGTCAGTGCTTGGCTACTACTCATAAATATTCTGATTGTTTCCTTAAACTCGAGTGTTTGTTTTAATAAATTATTGTGTAGTGAGATTTAGAGTTCACAGTTTAAATATTACAATTTTTAATTGTTCTCACTAGCTAAGTTCTAATTAACGTAATACATATTTATTAATTTTCTTTACATTTATTTAGTACGACTATTGTGCTAACTGACACACGTATATACGACCTGGTGAATAACGTTTTATCTTCTATTATGTAGTTAGTGTTGATCATTCAACCATAATTAATGACTTTTTTTACACTTACTAACCTTATACACAAGTAAGACTATTTTTTATTTTTTAATAGCCTATATAAAATCTCTAATGTCATACGCTGTGTTGAGAATTAGTATCAAATGTTTTCCTGATGTACATGATTATCACGTAAATCTAATAGCTTACGTTCACTTCATCCAAACCTATTTAAAAACATACCGTACACGACTGACTAATGTACAAAAACGTCAGGTATATGATGGGAGTCGCATGAAGGCAGAGGATTATATAAACTTTTCTTTTTCGGTGGAGGGTTATTCGATTCCCCTCTCTGCGATTGGCATCTTTGATTCCAATATCCTTAAACCCCGTGACGTTCGGGTTACCGCGCGAGATCAAGGGAAATGTATTTTGAATTCAGTTCCGAGGGTTAACTTTCACTGAAAATATTGGCAATACTTTGACAAGACGAGGCGGAACTGCTCTGGCTAAGACACTGTTTGACGTTCACATTTCACTGCCTGATGGAAATGGAAATACGTTCTTTAGATTTTTCCGTATTTTATCACTTTGTGCGATACTGATACCCAATTTAGTCATATACATAATTTAATTGAAGTGGTGCAGGGTGTAGTTTCAAAATAGCAAAACGATAATGACGCAGCTTTTGTGTAGTATTTTAATCTTCTTCTTCGAGTATCACCCGGTTCTTACACTTTTAATCTAAATAAATATAACAATGATAAACTGTTAAAGTTAATATAGTAGTTATATGTAGGAGATTTGCGAAGGCGAGCAGACACAAAATGTCTATACGATGGCATTCGGAAAAGCTAAACCCTTTTTTAAATTTATTGATCAAACCATCTTCATTTACCTCATACGTTTAGTAAACGGAACGCAAATACTGCCTCACCTAATGGAAAGCTAGAGACTGAAAGAGACGAACATGTAAATAAACAAATAAAAGGATAATTCAAAATGGACGAATAAATGTAAGAGAGACATGCAAAGCAGAATTAAAAGCAGGTGTTAGATCTATAACTAGTTCTGTGTAAACACGAACTGACACCGCTAAGATAAAGAGAATACTGAAAGCAACAATAAGTAAATCCTTTTAAGATTTGCTGATAAAACGCTCAGGGAGAGAGCAAAAAGACAGATATAGGACGAAGATACGAGGTGGAAAACATTATTGAATGGGTGGCGAAAAGAAGATAGGAGTGTAACGACTATGAAGATGGGCAACATGAATAAAGAGTAGAAAAAAGTGAGAGATTACTCGCTAATAAGGTGACGATCTGTGGGTAGGCCATTAAACGATGGAACGACAACTTACTTGAGATACTTTAAAAACAGGAAGAATACATAAAACAATAAATAAAACAATACATAAAACAAGAAGAAGAAGAAGCTTATCAAACTGGATGTGTGAACCGCCAGGTAGCCCTTCTTGCACATAACTGCAATGCGTTAGAACTGACCTGTGTCGTGTGCTCCGTTCTCCTCATTACTTAGAGCAATCTCTGATATTTTAAGTTGTAAATATACTTTCAATTTTAAGTTAAGAAAATGTTTAGCATTCACGAGTTCTGCACATTATTATGAGAAAATAAATGCAACAACGTATAATTTACTGAAACAGGTCATGAGGGAATAAAAGGAAGCGAAAATGACTAAACTGTGTTTATGTTATAATTCGTAAGTTACACAGAAGGAATTCATGGGAATTTGTTGTCATTTTCTTATAATTGTGAGTAGAATAGGTGTTTATTAAGCATTTTTTAAGATCAAATGAGAAATTTAAAAATGTAAAGAGTAATTGAAAAATTGCTCTAATGGACTAATAGAAAAGAGATAAATGAAGACCACCAAATACCCTTCACAATGCGAGCATGCGAACCCACCTTGCCTCTAGCTGTACTCATAGTTTGCTAAACCATTAATGCGTATTGCACAAAATACTATAACTTTCAGTTAATTCCACTCATTTCCTCTTCATTGACTACTTATATATCTATGTTTAAATATTTTGTATACTCAATAATCTGGTCATGCCCTAGTAGAATCAATTTCGTGAATCTTAAACATAATGTCTTTAAATAATTTTTGTCTTTGGATAAAGTTTTCAAATCTAGTTATTGTTATGCTTCAAGTAGCATTCTAGTTGAAAGTTGAAACTATTTTTCCTGATGTGGTCTCTTTGAGCTATTTTATTTTAAAATCTTGATTTAATTTCCAACATCCGCTTTCTGTGCTTGCCGCAAAGACCTGTGTGTAATATTCGTGTATCTGTGAAGTCGTAATATCAGTATATGTGTTAACAGGACTTTTATTTTGGAATGAAAATTTTGGAAAATATATTTTATTCGTTTTGAAGTGAAGAGTTAAACAATACGTACATCAAACAATCACAACAATCAAGTTAAAAAACACTTAAAACATAATTCGTGGTATATTTTAAACTTATTATTTGTAGAATTTTGAAGTTTAAAATTTACCGATATGCTCTGTAATATATATATATATATATATATATATATATATATAGAGTTAGAAATTTTATATCAAGAAGTGTTATGATAGTTTTTTCAGCTTTAATAACCTTTTACCGTGCTCCCAATATTTACCAAACCAATGGTAATTTTGATAAATAGACATGATAGATTATCTGAGGTCTTTACTTAATTCTGAACATAAGTGGCTGGAGTCTATGGTGCCTTAACTAAAACCGAAAGAAAGAGGACAAATAAAGACTTTAATGTTGCATGGAAAAGGATGATATCGAAAAGCCACAGTTGACTTGATGTGGATATGCGCAGTGCATGACCTGCAATAATTAGCATAAAGAGGTCTTGAATCAGGTACCTATAAAGAGAAGAAAAAGAGGATTCCGTTGAAACCTCATTAAAGTTTCCAGATGAGGCGTTGTGACCAAGGACGATAAACCAGTTTAGCTCTTAATGTTTGGATGGAATAAAATGGAAACTGAAAACGGAGAACAAGTAAAATGTAGAACAATATTAAATAAATTACTGTTATTAGGGCTTTAGAAAGGTTGATGAGTATTAATTACCTAAAAGTGGTTTTAAATTAAATTGGGTGAGGAACCACGTGAAAACCAATTGAGTAAACAAGAAAATGGTCGAATCATATTTATTTTTCAGAAGAAAACCTTTAAAGGCGTTTCAAATTACACTTTTTAAAGATAAGTGCCAAGTTTTCCGGTGAATTAGTGAAGGGAAATGAAAAATAAAGTTGAAGTAGTTCAGACGATTATTATAATATTTGCACAGTCTTACGAACCTCTTGAAGGAGAAAAGAGAGTACAAAATGGAAACAATGAAAATATGAAGTAAAAATATAAAGACAAACATTTAGACAGTAATGGAAGTAATAACAGAACTGTACCTTCAAATAATTTGACTTTTAAACTCAAATTGCGTGTGCTATGATGACGTTTACTAGTGGGTAGCGAAGATGATAAAGCCTTCAAAAGAAAATTCATTGTTTTGCCTAGAAATCCTCATACGTACACATAACACATATGACACTGCCACAGATGTGTAAGTTTCAATCTATCGGGATCATATTTCGTTATCTACCCTTTATATCAAATTGTAGGAAGAGGATAAGGGAAGGTTTGGTGATTAAATAACAATAAGTATTGAAAATATTATCTAGATTCTGAAAACAAATGAAAGATATGGCTCAAGTGAGAAGCGTTTGGTTAATTAAATACTAACCGGCCATAACCTAACCTACTCAACCTAACCTAACCCAACCTAACCTAATCCAGCCTAACCTAACCCAGCCTACCCTACCCTGAGCTAACTTATCATAACCTAAACCTACCCCTATCTAACTTAACCTACAATAACGCCCCCAAACTTGACCCAAACTATTCTACCCTAACTTAAAACCTAAACTTAACTCATCTATTATAAACTAAGCAATCCCCATGAAACCTAATTAAACCCAACTAATGTTAACACACCATTATTTACACGTATTTCACCAGATATAATGGACTTACTTACCTCGCCTCCTGAAAATCCTACCAAAGAGATTCTTCTAAAAAGTAGGTATCTATTAAGGATGGGTCGATACCTAACATTTTAAATTCCGATTTCGATTCTAAAATTTTTCTTTCAAGTCTCGCCTTTTTAGGCCTACATGATATTCTCTAATAATGAGAATGAATTATTTAACATCTTGGTCATATGGTGAAGCATTTTAATAGCTCCGTTTTAATTTAATAGGCTACACAAAATGTTCAACCTTGATTTATGAATAGAAATTTCTGCAAGCATGACAAACATATCGATAAAATAATTGATTTATTTTATTTAAAATTATAAAAGAACTTCAGTTCCCAATTACATAACTTGAGTAACAGGCATTTCAGTTTGAATAACTGAAAAAATTGGAACTGTATTTTCTCTGTGTTTTGTTTCGACATGTATGGGGTGGTGGCGCACAGAAACTGAGGGAAGAGAGATAGACAGAGTGAGACCGCAGAAAGAGAAGAGTGGAGACAAACATACCGGAAAAGCTTCCGATTGTCTATGTTGTTGCGTCATAATAATAATATTATTTTAAATGATCTCATGTAGCTATTTGTTTTAATAGTATAATTCATTCAAAACAAGCAAAGAATAAATAAGACATAGTTGATTGAGAATTATATTTCTTATAAGTTACACCGATGACCATCCTAAGCTCCCTCTAGGGAAGGCAGTGGTCGTTTGCTGCTCCTACTTCTATTAATGTCTCCAAGGTGTTGAGAATCTCTGTAATGTGACTCACAACATACAATATTTAGGCTACATGTACATTTATGGAAAGTCTGGCCAACTAAATACTTTTTATTTAGGTTCAGAAGGGTTTTCTTTAAGTTCTTATAGACGTTTCACTTCTTTATGACAGGAAAAACTCTATTAGTCATATACAACTTATTTAAATTATATTATTTAAATCCCAGAGGTAAAAAACTCTTCATTCATTAGGCCCCTCTTTCCCGATATAAAGTTTAAACTTGTATAACTTTAATCAGGGATTGATTCAAGCAGAAGTAAAACCGTTCAAATAATGCAACACGCAACTTGCTTAAACTACTATATGCCATCCACTTGCCTATAACACAAGACTTCATATAACCTCAGATTTTTTATTCTTTTACACATTTTGAGGTTATGTTTCAATTATTATGAATTACAATAACCTACACAATTAAGAATATTTTATTACAATTAAATAACGAATAACAACGGATTTCATACCACAGATGCATTAGAATTATTAATTATTTTGACAAACCTTGGCATATTAATGAATAATTCAAACACAATTATTCCAATAACGGCAAAAATGATTAACTATTATTCAGATGTCAGTTATTAATTATTTAGTTATTTTTGATGCGAGTAATAGGTTTGCTATTTATTTAGCCGTTTTATAAGTTTGTAACAATGTTCTGCAATGCACAGGTTAATACGTATGAAATTGATCAAAATGTGCATTGTTCAATTTAAAAATAAAAATAAAAATTTGGTAGTTTAAAAATTAGAAAGGCTATATTAACACAAGTAGGAAGTATTTGTTTCAATAAAAATAAATATTCAAAAAAGAAAAAATAACTTAGCTTGCTTTATAAATAGAATATAAATATAGTTATTTATCTTCATGACTCCCTATTTGCGTTTTATCTAAACCTAAAATTTAAAAGGTTAATAATATGGTCATTATAATGATTTAAAGTTACAATGACAAACAATTTTTATTTTAGTTTTTAAATTTACCCCGTAATTAATGTTTTTTTAACATATTCACTTTAAACAAGAAAATGTTTTAAGAGTAATAAGAAATTATGTCAAGTTTTGTATAGTACAGACAAGTTATACAAGTACATACAAGTTAAAATGTATTAGAACTAGTAAATTAAAATTATTAACTTTTAAAATATATTCCACTTGAAACAAAAAGTGTAAACAAAATTATAATAACTATAATACTTATTAAATAATATACTGCAATATTTATTAAATCATTTAATTTTAAGTTTATTATATTATGACAATATAATAATATATGTACCGATAAATATACAGATTTAAATCCAATAAACATAACACAATAATAAACTACAATAACATGTTATGAGGCTACCTCGTCTTCATCCTACGTTAAAATTCTACACTTCAGAGCTACTCTGAGGTGATCGCTAAACGTACATTAGGACTTGAGTTATGCACAAAGCAACTAGTACATAAACAAGCCATTTTTTATAATTAATTATATTTCCTATAAATTACACCACATACGTATTTTAACAGTTAAAGAAACAAGAATCGAATTCGGCATTTTAATCAATGGAGAATCGTGTATCGTCGATTACTCTATACCATCAAAATCGACGATTAATGGAATCGAGAATCGGAATCGGCCCATCTTCAATATATATAATAGCATGCTAATAATGGACAACATAAAACTTTCAACTCTGCTTTGAATGTTTTGCTCTGCTTGGATTTGATATGTTAATTGGGTTTTTATAGTCCCTAATTATTCCAAGTGAAACAAAACAATAATAATTGATAAATATATTTATACAGATTTGCTAATTACCTTTGCCTTACGCGGTTTTATCATTTTATAAAAATATTTCTAGAAATATCTGATACAAATAACATCCAAGACAATCAAGGTGACCTCGAAACTGTGTAGCAAAATAAGGACTATGTGAAACGATTACTTCACAGTTGAAATAATCTCCTTAAAAGACTCTGTAGCACCCTGGCGACAGTAACTGGTTCGTTAATGATAAGAGCTGTAATACCCCCGAATGTAACAGAAGTATTGCTACACACAAAATGTGACCCTAAAACTAATGTCAATGCCCTGCCAGCGCAGCCCCTTTTCTCATTACTGTCACACGATTAATGCCAATACCAGTAATTGCCCAATACGATTTGCGTTAGGAACATCATGCATTTAATTTGCTCAATAATTGTCTCACTATAATTGATTACACCAAATGAAGCTCAAGCAATTAATGGCAAACTGAGGCAGGCGATTTGTTTATTTTTAAGCCCTCAACGGAGAGTTTAATGCTTGTGTACAGGAACAGAATTCACAGTATATTGAAGACAAAATCGATAACTAATACTTCGATTGATCCTGGTATATATTTTTCCATAGATAACAATGTTTTCTGGAACGATCTTTTTTAAAGTTATTGTAATATTCAACCTTTTTTGGTTCTAAACTGTAGCATTAAATAGTTTAAATACTTATACAAACCCTGTTATGTAATTATGTATACACATACAAACCTTTTTATGTAAAATTTAAATATATACCAGAAGAATAGATGTGTGATCTTAGCAATGGACTCAACTTGTAATATATAGAGCAGTTTCAAAACTAACACAAATGCATAAAAATCATAATATAGAGTTGTTACCCATTTATAAGCATTTAAATAATGCAACATACGAACAGATAAGATGAAACATTCTGAATAAGATAACACATTTAAAGAAATATTCAAAATAAAACAAGCAGTGAAGAAAAAACAAAACGATACCTTTATGCCAAGTGACGATGTACAGTTTCACAAACCTAACCTCTTCCAAACACCGCTTGTCTGAGCTATAATGATACCATTATAGTATAGCTATCTAAAGTAGGCTCGCAAAATATGAAATAACATCTTAGTTTAAATACATAACAATATAAATAATAGTCGTACACAAGTTTTGTCATAATCAAACGTATGTACATCATAATTTATTTATTTTTGTGTATTTTAAAGTATTTACTGCAACATTTCACTATAAATAAATTAGTATTTTGAAACAAGTAGTAAAGGTTATTGAACAAGATTATATACATGTAAGGCCGACTTAAACAGTTCCACAAGGCGCTGTAGTCAGTTCATTATCAGTGATTTAGAGGAACTGACCCGGCTATGAAACTAAGTTAAAATTAAATATAAAATACTAATGCTTTAGAAGTTAAGTATATAGGTAGGAACTGAAATAAATAACTCTTTAAATAAAAATATCTAAGTTTATTAAAGCTAAATGTAATGAAACTCTCTAAGTCTAAATAAAAATCAATTTCGTACCAGAATTTTTATAACAACAACATTCAGTAATAATTACGTCTCGTTAGTTGAGGCGCGCTATATCTTATATTTATTGTTTTAGTCATCCACAAACTGTATATGTTTTAGATAAAAATCCAGTTTGATGAAGCTACTTGCTAACCTACATGATGCAATGTAAACTTAGTGATTCTATAATTAAATGATTTTTTTAAAGTAAAATGTAGACAATTTCAGAGCAACAACTGGCGGCAAGAAAAATATATTGCGTCAATCATATTTTTCATTTAATTTAATATTTTATTTACAGCTGAACATTTTAAATTTACGTATAAAAGCGGTCTGTAAATGACGTAGTAGCAGAAGTGCTGCGAGGTATAAATTAGCCTCAATGCTTCTTCATTTAGCAACCGGGTATTCTCGCAAGATACCTTATTCAGACGGTATATAGAGTAGTGAAGCTATATAGCAAAGAGGAAAACAAATACGCGTCATTGTTGTGGAATATAGGTTACAAATTAGTTTGACAATTTATCAATATGTAAAAATGTATAATGTCACTTTTAGACATGATTGTGAAACCCGCCCCTTACAGTTAGGGTGAAGGTAAATATTTCGAGCTGTTGTAAAATTCGCCGTATTCTCCACGTCTCATACAAACACACTGAGTATATAAATCTACTGGCTAAGTCATCTCTGTAGGTGACGCGTTGATGTCTTCAATCTATTTAAAATGTCCGTTATACATGGAAGTTCTCTGCATAAGCAGTGGCACTAATGCATTACGAGAATAAAGGAATATCACTGGGTGTACGTGTGCATGGTAGAATTCATAGGGAATATATATTTTCACATGATTATGTAAATAAGAGAATGACATATTTCGAAGTTACAATATGCATACAAAATGGTAAAACATATTATTCTATCTACAGAATAGCATTATAAAGCAAAATATTTTATATATTTATTATTAGATATTATATGGAACGAATAATAATTCCAGATAATAATATTACCGAAATCGAGGAAGATATCACTTTCTAAACTGCTATTAAGAATTGATATGGAACAAAAACAAATAATCAATTTTAAAATGAAATAAAAACGAAAACCTTTATCAATATAAATAATAGAAGCAATTACAAAAAGTAGCAACAGCTTATTATATATCACCTAAAACAAACTTGGGAGGATAGTATACACAACCAATACTAATATTGTAATTGTGATAAAATATTAAATTAAGGATTATACAATATCTATTACCTGAATTTTGAAAAAGCATTTTTATTATGAAAATCATCTTGGATTCAAACAAAATCGAAATAATCACGGATAAAAGAGAAAAGGAACGCACAGATAAATGTGTATCCAGGTAAGCGAAATCTAGATAGTTTGGTATTTGTTAAGATAATTATCGGTGTTACATTTTAATAATAATGAATTAACATGCACACACAAAAATTTATCATTTTGCACTTTAAATTTTGGAAACAAATTATTATTATGTTTTTACTAAATTATTTTGGAATCTGGAATGCTTTCCAAAATGGTTTTAAAAGAAAAACATTTTATAAAAATAATTTTCTTACCATATATATAAAAAGTAAAATATTATATACATATATAGTACGTAAGAAATGTATATGGTTATATATAGGTTATAAAAGTAATTTTTATAAATTATATTGCCTGAATATTTTATACGTTCTTGCACACTAGGCTTACTTCATACCGTCACATTTATCCAGACTTTACCAAAATTAAATTATCTTTATAGTATTATTTTCTTTAGAAAATTTGAATGGATTTGGATTATTGGGATGATATAGGAAAAAAATATTTAAAACAAGATAACTCTTTGTAAGAATGTTTTATATTACGTTTTGTAGATACATATACAGAATGTAATGATAATATAATTACAGATAGAGACACTGAATTTGCAAAAACATATATACGATAAACGTATACAAGTATTAACGTAATGGTCCCTGTAGAGTAAAGAGAAAGAGTAAAAAATGGGATAGCAAAGTATATCGAAATATGTCACGGTAAAAATAGTAATAGCACCAAACTTTCTTATTTAGAAGTATATTTCATCGATATGTGATTATGTAGTTTGTGTGTGTGTGTGTATGTGTTGTGGAGAGATAGATAAAATCTCTATTTAAATATTAATAAATAACCTGGAGGCGCTGGTGCTCTGTATTTTGTATTAGCGGATTTCACTGCCACCAACCAGAGATTTACTACTGACGTCTGAGCCTTTTCTTTTCACACAAATGTTGGAATTGAATTCCTTTTCCTTTCACTCACGGCTTAATATATTAAACTTTATAAAGCCAAAATGTACGGTGTTGAAATTGAAATTTTCCTTCAAGTTTGTAATAATTGTTTATATATACGTTTGAATATATCGTTTAATAAATTCATTTATTTGTAACGATTTAAGTGATTTAAGACATAGTACGTACTGTTCAATGGATGGAAATACATCATTGAATACCAAATGTATCATAATTAATTTGTTTTAACGAAAGAAATCGCAAATTTAAAACCCCACAAAATGCTAACCTCAAACTTTTCGATCCATACTTAAGTATTACACTCTGGATTGATCTTAAGTGTACTTAGTGGTACACTCAAGCGTTCTTTGTGCCTGAATTAAAATTGAGAATTGTGACTTCCTGAAGGCGGTAATATAAAATACATTACGTTAAATATCTCCCTTTTCTTCTTCCTCTCCCTTTTCCAACTCAATATAATTTCCTCCTTTACTAAATAACGACAGACTTTCCAAATCGACATTGTTTTAGTCCGTTTTGAAGAAAAAGCCAACTTTTATAAAAGTATCATTTTATTTTAAGAAATTTATTTTACATATGTAAAATGAAAAATATGAAAATATTTCTTAAGGAATTCTTCTCTTTGAGATATAAAACATACAATCAGAGAAGGTATTCATCTGTGACCACACATATTCAGTTTATAAACACGGATAACTATTCTTGATAGTCGAATACTTCCGTTATTTTGACGACGTATTAGTTTAATCATAAAGCGAATAAAACAAATTGAATTTCTGTACTATAACGAAACTTAAGACAAAACAAATAAAACAAGCTCAAATCTTAATAATAATTGAGTGAAAACTAAATAATATGAGCACTAACTGAATATCAATATTTTTTTTCATATTCGTTTCAATAAGAAAGGCATCATCAAAAGTTGGTGCAAATATTAATATAACTAAAACAATTTTTACACTCTATATTTATGACATTTGTATTGTTCTTAAGTGGGTAGCGATACACAGTATTGAAGTAATGTCCACTTTATTAAGACGAAGACTATCACTGCTATAATTTAGGCTTCAAGGTTATATTCCTATTATGATGATGACGACGACTCTGTTATTGAAACGTTCCAAAAAAGTATGGATTTTTAAAATTGGCGTTATTTATTATTAAATTACTACCTTTGCAATCACTAAAGTGATGTTCCATACATCATTCCGGAAATATCGATTTGTGTATCCATTATAAAATATATGAAATATATTACAATTTAATTTACCATAATAACCGTTACGTAAAGAAACTGAATCCGCGGTAACTATAATTTATTTAGTAGCCTAAACTGTTTGAAGCATGAACCTTTAGTAAGTCTAAAAACAAAATGTTTTCCAATTCCACTACACAATATAAAATACAGTTGTCCATATTTAAATAAAATCCTAAACCAAAAGTTACAAATTGTTATTATGTTTTATCCATTTAGCTAAGTAGTAGTGGATTTTATAACTATTCATTTGAATTTATTCTAGAAAAGTGTAATACCATTAGCAAGAGCAGAGTGAGACTGGGAAAGTGTTGACTATAAATAATACAGGTGGCCCTTGCGATTTTGTTACATTTTCAGAATATGATGTTACTGTATATGCTTATGATATTATACTCGTATGCCTCTAGGAAATATTGGATTACCTTTAAGCACACAGTCCAGTTTTACTGAGAACATTAGAAACAGCTTTCACAGACCATGTTAAATTTAGTCGCAGAATGTTGCCACTTTCCTCTTAAAACGTTATCCGGTCCATTTCGCAGTGACATAGTTCTACCATTTAGACAACATGTTTTCTTATTGATATAAAAAAACGGGTTCGGATCGCTTCAATGTATTTCACTAGAAAATTTAATGCCGACATTAAACTTGTTGCGAACGCGTGCGAGGGAATTGCGGTCTCCAGTTACATGCCCGTCGGTTGTAGCAGAAAAACATCCACCTCCTTAACGTGACTGATCGCATAGTTGCATGGCCCAAATAGCAGGGATTTATGCGCGCCCATCTATCATGTTTCCTAAACAATGCAAGTAACACACACCTCTACAGCCATAGTACCGGACATTTGATAGCCATCGATTGTGTTTATAGGAAGAGCAAACTTAAGATACTGATTTTTTCAACATATGTTAATTCGTAAACATTTCGAAGGCATATTATGCTTCTATGTATATTATGAGCTATACAGCCATACTTCGTTTTTTACTTCTCCCAAAGGATTTTTTTAAAATTATTTAAATATTTTAGATATTTTTAATTGTTAGTCAAGTGTTTATGAATGTTTTTAATTATTTTTCAACATTCTATGCAATAATGCTCACCAGGTATAACTCGTTAATAAATCGTTTCCAAACCTATGATTATATGACATATTTCAGTTGTTTTAACAGTTCCAAAATTTTCCTTGCTAATACCTTGGACACCTGTAAATACACTATATAAATAAAAAATGAAAACTTTGCATAAAAAGACATGGCTTACTAGCAATAGGATACCCTTAAGTGTGGCACTTTCAGCGTTTTCAGCATGTATGGTGAAATATACGTGCTGCGCTGACCTCCTACTACCATCTGAAGGTTAAAAATTCCTATTAGGGGATATTATGGCGTAATGGAAAGGGCCTTCTACCTGATGTAAAACTACTTTCGACCGGAATGATGAGGGGTATGTACTCGCTACCCGCTATGTGACATTTAATTTAAATAACAATTAAAATCATTTTCAACCAACATTAGTATTATTGAAAACGTTTTTCTTCCCTGTTGAACAAACTAGAAAATTCAAAACCGTATGATAAGAAGCGTTAGAAAAGGTAAAAGCCTGATATTTATATTATTTTCAAATGAATATTAAAAAATTATTGTAAAGTAGTATAGTTTACCTTTACGGGTTTTAATAACTTACGGTAGTGTTTAGTGATCGTGAAAAAGGTTTTCATTGAAAATAAAAGTACTCTACACACACATTAATTTCAGAACGTAGCTTACTCCACCTCGTACATTAAACTGCCCTGGCCTTAGTATTGCCACACCCTGTACATGGTGCAAACATTCTTGCATGAACTCGACTTTAGAAAGTATTCCGCAAATCCCGAGCCGTAGCTTTTGGAATCAAGTCGTGCGCTCAGAGATTTAAATAACCTGAACGCGATAATGTCAGTTCCACGCCGAACTGTATTCGAGGACAGATATGAACCTCGATCCAAGTTTATTTTAACTCTTTCTTTTAAATCGTGGTTTTGCTTTTGATAGAAACTATTTTTTCTGTGTTTACGTTTCCAACTCTTGTCATTTTAGCTGGGGGATTTGTTTCAGACAATCCTTACTTTAAAAAGCTAATTCTCTTCACTCTGTGTACGTGACTTAATTATTCTATGCTCAACTTGTCCGCTTGCTTCATTTACAATAAATGCATTATTTTAGGTTCTTTTAAAGTCTTTTTACGTTGGTATTGTTTTCCAATATTTTGATTATTATTTCATGATTTTAAATAAATAAAACCTCTTGATCATACAAATGTTTTATTTAAACCCTCATTTACATTCCCATTGCAAAACCATCATCTTCAGAGGTAATTATGATTAGAATAACTTCTTCGCACGAGTTATTCTTAGATGAAGAATTTCCTTTATTAAATACAAATTGCCTAATTATTAATTCAATAAATTAATCACTTCGTTACAACACGTCATTATCGGCAATAATATATGCTACAAATTTGTATTCGTTCATTGGTAAGGACAAATCACGCATTCAGTCAATCTAACACTTTCATATAATCATTTTATTTAAATGAAAGCCTCCATTACCTCTCCTGAAGACGTTAACAAGACATTGGGGGCCGAATTATTGGGCCAATTATTTTGTATCCTGCCTTGATCATTGCGCATATAATGGTTGTCTCACTTGAAGCCTTCGCAAGCTCTTACTCGGCTATTAAAACACTGTTACATTTTGAACATCTGTTCTGTTCGTCAGACAAGTTTACTCCCTCATCTAATTTCGCATATCTTCACAGATATGATTTTATCTCTCGTCTCACACTAATGGTCGCGTTCTACTGAAAACCCTCTAGGACTCGTTTTTACTTTTCAGAACTAGTTGACATTGTTTTTCTGAGATAATTGATTTAAATTTATAGGATGTAAATTTACTTATATCTGTCTGCATTTCCACCTTCAACTAGTTTACAGAGGCCAACAGTGAAATACTAGTTTTGGTGCAATACGCCTACTCTGATATAAAATAACAATTTCAATATATTTTAATGGCGAAAAATTATTACAGAATATATATTTGTTTACAAAATCATCTATTAAAGACAATGAGCAAAAGCAATGTGTTGTAGTAGTTGAAAAATTATTATATATGCAAAATTATGACAGTGAACGTAAATAACAAATGCAATTCAAAATTACATTTTAATTATTTCATAGCACTTTCCATTTTTACAAATTTAATTTTTACTGATATAAAATTAGCGAATAGTTAGAAGAGTTTTGTTTTCTTGTAAAATAACAAAACATAATAACTGAATAACTGAGGTTATTCAAGAACTATTTTTACATACATACAAGGAATGACAAAACATAATAACTGAATAACTGCGGTTATTCAAGAACTATTTTTACATACACTAATTACAAGAAACATCTCTTATTGTTTAATTATTTATTAATTTTTATTCAAAACTTTTCATCATCAAACAGTACCAAAATCTTGAAAAATGATTGAAACAATAATGCAAGATACATATGTTAAACTAGAATCAGCATTGTTGCAAATTTCTTACAAATGGCAAATTTTATCTTCTTGTAGTATCATTAGAGACATTGATTAAATTATCAAATTTAGAATATGTTTGTATTTGTTCATATATTATTTTGGTATTATTACTGTATTTGTATATATCGACTGTTTTATATATGTTCATTCTTTATCATTTACAAAATTATTTTAAAGGTTTCATATTTTCTATAATTGGAAATTGGTGGTTATTATTAATGCAATGATTTGCAAAATTATATTTGTATATATCTGGTTTTTAAGGGCTTTTAAATATTCTTTAAACGTTTCTTTTTACTTTTTTGTTTTTTTTTGTTCTTATATATATATATATATATATATATATATATATATATATATATACATGTTCCGCAAAGATTATCGCACAGTGTATGTATACTAATATGCTTATAGTCAATATTTTCAAACACACACACACACACACACACACACACACACACACACATATATATATATATATATATATATATATATATATATATATATACAAATAATCATAATCTAAATCAGTTGCAATTTAGTAGTTGTTATTTACATAACCCTGTAGCAAGTAGAGAAGTATTTCACACCGGTAGGAAAAAGGAATCTACGCTGACGAAGTGATTTAGTATTTCACCCCTATTTCTAAAACAGTAAAAATATCCGACCGTTTCGTATAACTTTAAATAACATTCCTTATAGTCCTTCCTAGAGGAGGGCTAAACCGCTTCCAAAGACACCAGTAGATTGTGGATGCTTAGACCTAGGGTTCTGATCCATCCCCCCAACCAGGGGAAATAAGGGGCATGATGCTTCCTAATATTTACTATTACTTTCTGTATATAAGTTTAACATATCGTTTTTAAAACAGTATAAATAAATAATACCTTTTCCTCATTATTCCTTTATTTAATTTTTAGACTTACAAAACTGTGGGCAAATGTTTAGAACAGAAATGGTTTTGAAATAAATTATAGAACAAATATTAAATTATTTTGTTCGTAGGACGAACTTTATAATAAATGTCAGTTTAGAGTTCCCAAAAATAAACTCCATGATCGTAAATGATCGAATTAATATTTAATTAAATTGATATCATCCATTAATAAACGCGTTCTGTTAAATCTGTCCGAAACCTACACATTGAGATAAGCAAACATACCCATATATCTCTATAAAGTCGGCAATCATTTCAACTGAGGCACATTGCAAGATCCACACTGAAACTACTCTGGGCGCCTTAACATGGAGAAGATAATTACAAGTAATATATATAAATCAGTTGATTTACTTCAAGAAGCGTTACATAAGTTGAATAATTACTCTTGGGTTTTTTATTTTGTGATTAATATTCTGTTACCACATTTACATAATTTTTATTAACAACTTATCCATGTACATATATTACTGATATTTATTATATTTTTCATTCAGATGTAGGTAGTTGAAAATGGTGACGAAGTAGGAATGCTTGCTTTAGCGTTATTCACTTTTACTAAAATTAAGTCCTACATAAGTAGAAGAGGTAGTCATTTCAAAGATCTAGCACTTCACAAACTCTGATGGTATAAATCCAAAATATTATCTCGTATCGGCTATAAGCAATCATTGCAGATTATGATGATTCAATAACATGTTTATTTTACTGAAAAAATGCACCATCATAAATTCTAGAGTTTTTCAGTTAAACGAAGAAGTACCTACTCCCATTGCTAAAACTTGGTGTTTGTGGTCATCGTTCATTTCGAACGTTTTCCATCATATATTCGCTATGTCTTAGGTGTAACCTCAGAGAAACGGTTAATACAAAGTTAAATGATTACCTAACCTAAACTAGCCTTAATGGGGGCGCAATTAGCTTGCAAGAAGCAATATTAGGATATACTCATTGTTTTCTTCCGAAACTCAACGTACCAAGCGTCATTTCAAAGATCTAGCACTTCTCAAACTCTGATGGTAAAAACCCGAAAAGCCATCTCTTATTAATAAAATCCTTATATTTATCAATCCACTTTTGTAAATGCTAAGATTTACTTGTCACAAATAGCATTTTTCAATATATGAACTATAATAATAATATGTAGTCTGCACACAGACAAACTACGGCGTTGTGTATTCAATTTCAACTCATTTAGAACTCTGGTAACTTGGAATCAGTAACGAAAATGATCTCTATTATGTAATAGTAAAAATAGGTAATGAATTATTCCGCGTAATATTGAGACATTTTGTAGATTAATCGACTTCTTTACCCTATCAACAAGAGATATAGGCCAATTATTTTATGCGTACAGCACAGCCTAGGCTATTAGTTTCTGCGACAGAAGTGTAAAGGATGAGAATAAGGTGCAGACATACATTCTCCTCTTAATTGTTTTAAGGGAGAACCATGAGTGACGCACTTATATGGAGGTACCCCTTGTCTGGGCTTACAGAGCAGTGATATTGTCCGTTGCTAACTTCACGGATAAATTGTTTAACAAATTTAATAGCTGTGAACAATTTCATAGTTAAATAAAAACCCATTAAAGGGGACATGTTTTCCCTAGCCTGTTTAACTAACCCGGTATCGCCTAATTAAAGATATCGTTACACTCACATCGCTCGCGTATCGTCTACCTTTAGCGATGCAAAGCGCCGCCTACAGAGTGCGGAGATTAACGACACCCCCACATCCCCAATCTGCAGTGGAAGTAAAACACCCAAGAACTGTGTAATGAATGCGCTCCGCATCAGAGACTCGGCAGTAAGTCAGCGCGTCACGTTCGCTCCGGCATTCAGTCACGTCAGCGGCGTAACGTTCTCGCCGCGTTTAACAGGCAACTGCGTGCGTTGGAATACGGCACATTGACTGCCAAGTAGTCTGATCACCTCCCGCAATTACGCGCTACGTTGCGACGGGGCAAGCCTATGTTTAAGTCGGTACGAGGCGATGCGCTTTCGGTTGTGGTAATATGTTCGGCAACGAGACACAACGCACTGAGAGTTTAATGATATATTTGAAGGTTGTAATATGCGACGTGAAAATGATGAAAACAGAAAATTTTAGGCTGAATAATTTATTTAAAAAATAATATCATTTTATTGACCGATTCTAGAAATTGCCGACATATAGATACCAACTTACGCATCAACATAGATTATTAGCTATTTATTTTTTAAAAACCTATATATTATTACTAATTAAATGCATGATTATTATGAGTATGGATTAGTTTTATAGTTATTATTTACCATTAAAAATAATATTAAAAGCTACTTTTCATATATTATAAAAATATTAGTGTTTAATAATTGAGATCATTATCGCTTAGTAAGGAAAATAATATTCTGAAGTATATAGTAAGTATTCTAATAGGGGTATATTAGGGATTATTATAAGTATATAAGATCTCTTACAATACAATGTGTTGCATACAATAATATAGGTCGCTCTGTATTTCCTGTATAGTCGCTGTAATATGTATTTCCCTCTCTTCCGTGTAAAACAGATCTGTAAAGTAAAGCAAGCACACAACACATTCAAAACCTCAATAACTCAAGAGATTTATATTTTATAAAAATTAAAAAATGGTATATTTTGGAAAACCAATATGAGATAATTTTTATTACACTACGAAAACAAATAGTAAGAGTTTTTCTGTGTGCACTACCTCACTTAAAAATGGACAAATGTAATAAATTATTAATCAGGCTAATATTATTGTTGTTCATATCAGCTGATTAAACTGTTAACAGCTGAAAACCCATGGTATAGTTATCGATTTCGTTAAGCTTTCCTTATTGAGATTACGTGTTCACACTCCTTATTCGAGATAAAGGACTTTTCAAATGTCACTTTTTCTGATGTCTATTTTGTGAATGGATTAGACAAGATATATGCTAGACTATCCGCTATATGTTACTCCTAGGCAGAGGATACCTAATCTGTACTGTTGAACTAACTATTTATGGTTTTTATTATATGTTATATTTTCAAATAAATTACAAAATAGAATTTAAAAAAAATTACGACCATATAACTATCAACGCATATAAACTACTTCAAAATAACTCATAATTTCATTCGTAAATCTTCTTAAATTGTCTTGTTTAAAGCGTTGCAAATTTATTAAATGTTCAGATATCTGATTAGCTAAAATCTTAAAGGATGGGATAATTTTGTTGGGTGTTAAAAATATCTTACAGGGGTTACAAAACCATAATCAGCTGACTACGAATTTATATTATTAAATTCATTAGTTAATTTTTAATTCGTTCCGAGTGCTCGAAAACCATTATACTCACCTGGTTATAAATACAACCATTTATACTCACCTGGTTTTAGACACATAACCATTTATACTGTCAGGTATTTGTAATGGGATGAATCTGGTATCAAAATGTTTAAAGTAAAATAAGCAATAGTTTTATATTTTTACATAGCTTTCATAAAATGTCCGTTTTCGAAGTAGGTAGGGGAGAGGAGAGGTAACTTTTTTCCTTCAATTCTTTTTTCCCATTTTATTGTTCTATGTTGTTTCCCGATTATTTTATTATTTAACATATAATATCTCAACATCTTTTTACTTTATATGAAATAAGTTTTGAAGCTCAGATTTTAATGAAATAAAAATGCAACATAATGAGTTTGCCTCTGATTGCACTGATCTGCCTGGTACAGTGGTTGAAGATGTGTTTTGTCTTAATAGATAGAACTATTGATTAGAGTATTGCAGTTGCAGTCATTGATTTCAATCAAAACCTAGCAATCTAAGTGGACGGTAGTGGTAAAAACGTGGTCATAAGTCGTTGAGTGACGTCATAACAGCTACACGTGTATGGATACTAAATCATAGGATGTGAAGGCATCATCCTAAATTGTATTTCAGGGTATAAGCTTCACTTTGGTGTTTATGAAGCTATTGTTTCTTTTAATGATGGCTATAGTCAGTTTTGAAAACATGAAGCATCTAGGGATAAACGTTGGTCTTACCACCGTGTGAGGACACTTATATAACACTCACAATAACAAATGTATGAAAATGGGCAAGGACCAATCTTACGTTTCCAGAAACAAGCGCAAGAGATGAAGAAAAGATGACAAGCCAGAAGACAAGGGACATGAAGATTGAAGATAAAGAAGATCCCGATAAACTTTGGTGTTAAATTACTTTAAGGTAAGAACTGCATAATATAATAAATTACAGCTAGAAGATACAGTGAATAGGCTACCTGCCTAGATTCCGTCGCTATTATCCGAAAATTAATTTTCGTATGGTTTTTACATATTTTCCTCAGAAACCTAATAAAACAGAGCATTATAACTTTTCTCACATGTTCTCATATGTTTTAAGATAAGATAATATCTTGTGTTATCTATGTGTTTTCATAATTTCACATAGAAAAAAATGTAAGGAATAACTGTGAAAGGCTTTGTACTTTAAAAAAAATAGTCGTAAAACCGTCACATTTTTAAATGTCTGAACTCTAAGGTGTTAAACAAAATATAAATTTGCCTATAAAACAACCCACAAAACTTATTGTTCGGCTTCTTTAATAGTTTCTGATACAACTATGCAAACGTATGGGGCACTATATCATTGGTTAAGATGGACCCGCGCATCCCCTTGAACTTTAAAAACTTTGTACGCCACCATTTTGAAACTGAAAGATATGTTTTCCTGAAACATTTAAACCGCCATTATACAGTATAAACAATTGTTTAAAAGTAGAAGTAGATAACGTTACCCAGCTAGAAAATATAATTTATTGTAAAAAGACAAACAAATAAATTGCCATGTAAGATAGGACTATACTATAAAGAAACGTTTGTGATAGTTTAACTTGTGTGGTGAAGTTTGGTTGAATGACGCCCTGTACATATGCTAGCATATTGTGACGTATCGACTAATGAATCATTAAAATATTGGTGATTTCAACTCAGCTTATACGGGTTCAGTAATTTTGTCGAGTGTTGATATAATGATCGTCATAGCAGTAAACACATATAAGTGCAATATTTAAACACACCTTTTTAATGTATCTCATAAGTTCATGATTAGACTGCAAAGTAAGGGAGACAGGAACAATCATTACTCTCATACATGAGCTGCACATTAAGATTTGAATATATAAAAGAAGAAAAGATGAAACCAGTTGTCAACAGAAGAGTATTCATTATGAGATACAGATATACTAACCTAGCTCTATATACCTCTATTCAAACCGTATATATGTAAAATGTCTACTATTTTTATTCCTATAAACAGAAATGTTGCGATATGTTCAGCAAGCATTTAGAATCAAGCAGGCTTCATATTTCAGATTACGTTCTGTAGAGTAAAACGCCGTGACTGTGCAGTAACATTGTAATTACAGATAGCGACACACCCAATTTGCATAAGCAATAACAAATTATACAAGCTTCGTTGTAGTCGGCGCAGTGTTTGTGGCGAGAAGCGTAATTATGCGATAGCGACACTCCCAATTTGCATAAGCAATAACAAATTATACAAGCTTCGTTGTAGTCGGCGCAGTGTTTGTGGCGAGAAGCGTAATTATGCGATAGCGACACTCCCAATTTGCATAAGCAATAACAAATTATACAAGCTTCGTTTTAGTCGGCGCAGTGTTTGTGGCGAGAAGCGTAATTATGCGATAGCGACACTCCCAATTTGCATAAGCAATAACAAATTATACAAGCTTCGTTGTAGTCGGCGCAGTGTTTGTGGCGAGAAGCGTAATTATGAGATAGCGACGGATATGCCAATACGACAAAAATAAATATGGCCTGACACATTATAGTCTAATTTTTAAAATTATGAGGTTATCGATGTGTGTGGGTGTGCGCGCGCAAGTCTGTGTTTGCGCTTAGGTTTTGTGTGCGAGCTTGTGTGTGTGCGCGCGTGTGCATTTGTGCGAACGCGCCTTTCTGTGTGTGTGTGTGTCTGTGCGTGTGTGTACGAGAGTCCGTCCATCTGCGTGAGAGAAAGAAAGTGAGAGATAGTAATATGAAGAGAGATACAAACAGGCAGATCTTCAAAATTTGTTTAAATCCCTTATATACTATGCCTGCTCCGTATTTTGTACCAAATGGATCCCATTGATACCAGGTACGGGCTTATCTCTGACGCAATGTAATACTTTCCTCTTCGGACAAATAAAATAGTGGAATTCAACATTTTTCCTTTCCATGGAAAAGTCTCTCCGTAAGGTTTTTATTTTAGAATACTCAATTCACTGTCGTTACCCCGCAATAATAATCTCAGTTTTCCCGAGCAAACTATAAATTATTGAGGTACTAACGACATATATATAGTAATCCTTAGATCGAATTATTATTGTAATTTAAAGTATAAAGTAAAACAAAATATTCTTGCATATGAAAATGTTTATTTAGAAATATATATTTATACTACTACTGATATTTGTACCACGAGATACAATTTGCAAGATTACGACAAGGTTTATTTTACCTAAAGTCTAAAACGTTTCAGATCTCCCAACAAAAAGAAATACAAAAACATGCATCATAGTTAATAGTTTATAACAAATCCGGCAAGATATTGGTAAATATCACATTACCGAAATTGCACACACGGATGGGCAACACACAAATTGTAACCTTTCAGGAATAATATTTTAGCAGACCATATGAAGGAATTATAGGGTCCTTCAAGGGTGTATTATTCGTGGGTATCATGTTTAAGGATTTATCAGTTTCCTCCTGTAAGCGTGGAACTTCCATCGACGCTTCTATCAAGAGGTAGTAGTAAGCGTTAAGTCAGATAGCAGCGATATAACACAAGTAAAAGTTACTTTGAGGAAGAGATATCCCCGACGATTGAAAACGTAAATATTAAACGTTTCCAGAAAGATGACACGTAAGAGGCTAAACATATAGTGTATTTGTCTGCCATGTATCTGTTGTGTCAAGGTAACATGTGTTGTGAAATATGAGAGACGGAACACTATACAAGGGCGTACCGAAATCCAAAAGAGGAAATGATAGAGTAATAAAAGGATATCATATAAATAAATTATGTAAGATAAGAAATTGTCAAGATATAATAAATAGATGTGTTGACTTGTAAATATATCATTTATTTACACATTTCGCTATGTTAACATTATTCTCCTCCAGTAAACTGTAATCCTTAGTTAAGTTTACTTGTTGCTGCTAGCAAATATAAACATACTGGTTATTTTCGTTCTTACTTTTCATAGCTTTACTTTAAATCTTTTACTTTTCCTACGTCTTTTACAAATATTGTATTGTTTAATTTTTTGTCAATTTGTTTTGTAGACTTAAACTGAATGCTATTGTTTCTTGTGCTTGCAAAGTAAAAGGTGTGTTCTAAGTTGCATATGAGTTGTTTGATACACAAAATGAAGTCTTGGACCTCATATGATTATGTTTTGGGAAATAGATGAGGGTTTCTGAGCTCCATCCGTCAGTGTTCTGGGGTTACACAACGGTTTACATGGGGTGCATCAGGGTGTTCTGTGATTCGTAAAAAGATTTCATAGCTGCATAAGGGATATGGGGTTATTCTTGGTCCGATAAGGGTATTTTGTGATGTAAAGCGAATGTTCTAGGTTACACAAGATTGTATATACGATGCACTGGACTGCATACGAGTTGTAATGGGCTGCATATTCTTGTAAATAAAAGAGAAGTTTTTTGAGTTCATTAGGGAGAGTTCTAGGAATCATAAGGGCCTATTATAGGCTGTAATTTTCTCGTCTGCAAATGTGTGTTTTGGGAGTCATAAAGAAGTGTAAGAGGCTGCATAAGAGATAATGGGCAGATCTTGGGCCCATAAGAGGTTTTGACTAGATACCCACATTCTCTGGGGACATAAGTTTTTTTCTGAACTCCATAGGAGGATTCACATTCTGGGAACCAAAGTTGTGTATTATAAGCTCCATAAATGATATCATGAACAGCATAGCGGAGCATTGTTTAGTCTAGGTTTCTGATAAATTCCTTTGGAACTCTAGTAATAGAGTTCATTGTAGCTAAGCCCTTCCGTGACCCCTATAGTTGCTTTCATCCGATCAGTTTAACACTGATTATGAGTTTGGTTCCAGGCCAGCATTACAAAGCAATTAGCTGAAGCATTTGTCACAATAAAGCTGTTACTCAGGGCTACTGCTGAGACAAACATGGGACCACACGCTGAGCAAATTCCTACTGACTGTAATTGCCTTTATTATGAAGAACATTTCCTATCGTCAAATGTGAAACACATTGAAGCCTAGAAAGCAAAAATTACAGCCTCGATCGTAAGTGGTTCAAAAGTATGGGGAGGATTCATAATTTATACGATTTCAATTATTTTTTTAAATTTGTATAAGCAAAATGTTTGTCGAAAATTAATTATATATTTATGAAGAAATTCTCTTTTTAAAATAGAACGATAACTTCGACAACATGTTCACAATTTGTTGCCCCACCCCTTTAATATTTACCCCTATGACATGCCTTATTTATAATATATTGTAAATAATTTTACTAAATACTTTTTTAAGTAGTATAAATTATCAATACTACTTTAATGTAGGTTTCAACACCTAAACAAGCTAATATATAGGGAATGCTTTCTTGGTTTGCTTATTAAATGTATTTTTTAAATAATAAATTTCCAGCTCAAAAGGAATTTTCGTTTTATTCATCTTTACAACTAATTTGCTTTTTCTTTGTAAAATTAAATTCTAAAC
The DNA here is from genome assembly GCA_036971475.1 of Prosapia bicincta. Classification (NCBI taxonomy): domain Eukaryota; kingdom Metazoa; phylum Arthropoda; class Insecta; order Hemiptera; family Cercopidae; genus Prosapia; species Prosapia bicincta. The sequence continues at coordinate 65,897,255 of JBAIZL010000006.1, read as the reverse complement.
AAATTGGACTAAGAGAAATCCTTTACAAAATAGCCACTTGTAACAAATTGCAATAAACAAAAAGCTGGCCGCTCACTTATATTGCGTATTCGAGATTAGGGAGTTCAAGGCGCTTTTCTTTAGAAATACTTTCCTTTGACAGAAATTTACAAGTAGGGTAAGACATTTTTGAGAGATGTGTTTTCTGCGCTCAAAATTAACTTTCAACAGGAAAAAAGGATTGGAGCTAAAACACATCATTTAATAATAAAGAGGTAGAGACACATGACATTATTTTGTTATTATGTTGCCACGTGTTTTGAAAACAAACCCTGTCTTTGTTTATTGTTAGAAAATCTCGAAGCATTTTACCACGCAATTAGTAAGATAGTGTATAACTGGTTCTACTTCCACTTAAATATACGTACCTAAAATCTCGTATGCGTTCCTTCCGGTATATTAAATTATATTTCGTATTTGAGAGTATATATAAAAGTGGAGGGCTCCATTAAAACTCGTTTTTTAGTTTGGTCTTTAAATCATATGGTCTTGAATTTCCCAGAGACACACTTGTAAGTTGCAGGTGTCTAAAAACGTATCTATGAAGCTTTTTAAGATCTAAAGGGGGCTACTTGAACAGGCTGTCTTTGTATAAACGTAGACAAGAAATTCCTTAAACGTTGTGTGGAAGATCTCCGTGAGTATGACAAACATTTAATACAGAACCACAGAGGTATTATTGGAAAGGTGAATTGAAGGGACAGTCAGAAGAGAAGGGTCAGAAAAAGACTAGAAGGAAATAAATAACTACAGCCTCTTGAATATCTCATCAACAAAAATTTCCCAGAGAAAGAATTAAATATATTCTAAAATTACATTATTATTAAAGATAAATTAAATTACTTTTATTTTTAAAATTAATTCTTATAACGCATATGAATGTATGGAGTAAAACGATGCAAGATTTAAATGTGTCAGCCTAGACATCAAGCATTTGACCATTTAAATTGTCCATTCAAGCCTCGAACAATTATAACGACGGTTTCACAGCAATTACTAAGTAAAGGAGTAAGTAATTCCGGAAAATCTCCCCAAGTTTAAAAGTAATGGTCTCAAGATTGAAATGCGTCTTTACGAGGTCCTGCCCTATTTACTTTCTTGTCAGTTGAAACATCGTTGTACTGACATTAAACACCTTTATTGTCGATTCAGGAAACTCGTCTTCGGTGTTATTTTTTGTAGTCTTAACAATATTGGAAACCGATGTTTTTTCATTAATATTTTTTCATAAAATTATCACAGTTCAATTTATTTTTATTTATATTTCATTGAGTGGATTTGGTTATAAAAGCTATTTGCTAAAACGTATTACTATCTACACACTCTGTATTGTGTTCTTAAAGAACGCAATCAAGAAGTGTTGTAAAGTTTTCGAGCAAATTCCCGGCGGAAGTTCTAGATATCAATCCATAGGGTCACAAATTTAAATAACACGAAACTGATAATGTCAACTGTCCGTGGGATCTTGACAGATCCAAGTTTAGAATTTTATCAGATACTGCAAATTATCTAGTTTTTAATAGATTTCACGACTATTTCTGTTTGTTGCATATATTTTTGATTATTTAGTTTTATGTCTCGTCTTCAAGGTTGATTTCAATCTTCTGAAATATATCTTTCATTTAATACTTGTAGTGCTTTTACATTTTAAGGTTTTTGCATTAATTTTACTTCAATTTTAAGGATTAACTTGGTTTAACATAGAATCTAACGATATTACAGGTTACATTAACCCATGAGAAAAAACTATCCATTGCAATTACCTAGAGATACCATCAGAGTGTTTGGCACATTTTGGTTGTTCTTCATCTGTAGACTCTACAGTTCTGACACACAAGAGGAGATAAGCTTATATTTAGCTTATTATAACGTATATACTGGTTCCTTTGCCTCATGACAAATTCAGGTAATTTTTCGGGTTCCTAGTAATAAAAAACAATTTTCTTCTTTCCTTAAAATTTGTTAAAAGCTCTGCCTACAGCATTTACATTTCCATATTCTTCTTTAACAGGTCTCAACGAGTAGACACCACGTATGACCACGATTAGAACTCAAGTATCCGCCCAAGATCACTACGAGATGTAATTATGTTTCCACTATATCGCCTGTATTTAGGGGTTGTGTCCTGTCTCATTACTACTAATTTTCACAACTCTTTAATTTTTCCTATCTTCTGCAGGTGATAGGAGTAGTACAGTTAAATCGCTATTAAAAAAATATCTCTCTCTCTTCCTCGCCCTCATTATATATATCGCAATATGTATTCTTGTGTATTAATAAAGAACTAAGTCAAAATACAAATACAAGAATTAAATTTGAATTTACAATTCAAAGCTTTTCGTTGGCTAACAGTACCAACATCATCAGGAATATTAAACAATTCAATTGTTTATTCCTGATGATGTTGGTACTGTTAGCCAACGAAAAGTTTTGAATTGTAAATTCAATTATAATTCTTGTATTTGTATTTTGGTTTAGTTCTTTATATATATATATAAAGAACTAAACCAAAATACAAATACAAGAATTATAATTGAATTTACAATTATTACAATTGTACAATTATATATATATACATGTAACAAAAAATAATAATTATACATGTTTTGCTACAAGCAAATAAAATAATATTGATAGTACTGATGTTACGTTTTATTAATATAACTTCATATTGATATTATCAAGAGCTTCCTATAATGTATGTTTTTTCTCTTGTGAATAGATAATACTGTTTGTAATATTACAATACTGTTTGAATATTACTGTTTACGATAAAGTATTGAAAATCTACAAGTATACAGATTCATAAATATCATTAATGGTATGTATGAATATTGATTAATATATATATATAATTAGGCACTGATCCTCAAAGGAGCGCCGACAGAAGCTATAACTTTTATATTCACATCTACAAAAATGTATAATTGAGAAAAACACTTTACTTCGCGAAATGAAATATTGCTTAAGAGTTTGTTATCAGGCGCGCCGAAGAAAGATTTCTTTTAAAAAATTGGAACAAAAATACATAACATATTACTATCGTTATATCAAATTATTTGTATTGAGATTTATCAAAATTTAAATAAACTAATGTATTTACTAAATGATCAAAACTATCTAATAATAACCTTTCCTTATGAATGTTTAATAAGTAATGTAACATAACCTAAGTGATAAAACAGTTGTTTAACCACATAATGTATGTTATAATATCAGCTGATATATGAAATCATGTGTTACAATTTAATTCACTTTTGGAAGACTCATAGCGTAGCCTAATCGGCTGTAATTACAGACGATAATAATCTGATGGTAATCATAACGACGTGAAATTGTATGTTTATATCCATCCAATAAGTTTTTGTAGGCGTCACCTAAAGGTTTTCACTTCATAAAACAGCAACTCTAAATCCCGTATATATGAATACACATAATACACATGCTTTTTGTTAGGGAATGTTTTAGAAAATATTATTCGAAAAAAATGAAACATAAAATTAAGCAAAAATAGAGATTAATTCACCCAGTTTAGTCGAAACTATTTCTACACAATAGAATAATAAAAGGTAAATATTTATCATATTATTCTAGAATAATAATGTTTTTCTATTCTGAATAAAATAATACGCTTATACCGTTTTCACAACAAACAAATTAATTGCCTTTTTATGAAAAAAGGGGCTCTTATTAGTTTAGTAAAATTAATTTCGTCTTCCCACCCCCAACACTCCCTGAGCGGTTCGTTAGTTCCACCCACGTTCTATTTTACGTTTACTTGTAAAAAAATCCAAATTTAAATCATTTGGCATTTAACCATATATGATTGATTTGAAAAATATTTCGCCCAATATATCTGTTGGAACAGTTAATTTTATTAATTAAACTTAATCGTATATAATGCTGGTATAGAGTTTGTAAAAAAATGCAATTAATACAGCTGAAATAAACGTAGTCTAAGACCCTCCAATCTGACTTTACAATTTTCATAAACTTTTTTTTGATAATTTATTTTTCACGTTATAGTTATCCAAACAAAACCGTCAACTTAAGTTGTTTATTTTAAATTCTCACTTTATTCATGTAATAATTTTACAGCCCAAACGGTGATGGAGAGTTTCAAATTAATTCTCTGCACCCATATAGTATTACCAATTTGAAAAATATTGCAACGGTAAATACATCATATGAAAAATAAAAAAACACGTTACAAAAATGTACTTCCATACAATTTCTTATACTGACTTACTTCGGTGCCATTCATATTTCGGTTCATCTAAAATAGACTCGCCAAACATAAATCAAACCGCCAGAGTGCAGCAAAAACTACGACTGTTTTGACGTTTTAATACAGAGCGAGATTAATGGTTCCGTTCCGTCGTTCCTTGTCTAGTAAGTGTTGGAGGTTTGGAGACAAGAGGCCAAGTTTAAAGTCTAAATGAGCGTTAATAAACTGAAAAGACCTATAAAAGGAAGCCAAATAAAATTAAATGTTTTACTGTAATTTAAAATTAATAAGGCTCAATATTAAATGCAATTGTGAGCCGGACACGAGCTCTATAAGGCGTAGCGTTTTTAAATTATCCGTATCTGGAATTTTCTTACGTTATACAGCTTGGAATATCTATATATAATTTTATTACAATATATGCGTATACACAAGGAAAATAAACAATATTGAATCATGATGTGGATAAAAGTCAGGACAATGGACTAAATACATTTTTGCTAAATATGTTCCCAACATGTATTTCACGAATAGATTACATATCTAAAGTTGTCTTTAATTTACAGGATATTTGAATATCAGAATAATGAAATCGAAATTAGGTTAGTATATATAAAAATCATGAAATTAGTAAACACCAACAATTCAAGTACAGCAAGAGTATGAAATGAGACAGAAAGGTATTTTTTTCTAAGTCATGTACATTTCTGATTAATACATTCTGTTTTATTCACTGGCGATGTTTCGAAAACCAGTTTGTTTCCATCTTCAGGAATCAGTACATAATGCACAAATTAGTTATTACTTCAAATTTATACAGATTTGTCAAACATTCAATATGAGTTAAACATTCAAACTATAAGTATTACATAAAATCTATACATGCTGAGTCTATACTTATATTTTATGGGAATAATCTCTTACCTGCTTATGCAGACCAACCCGACTTAAGGCATAGGGGAAATAAAAAAAATAGTTCAAGGAATTGAGTCAAACAATTACATGACAATGAAACAAAAACACATTGTCAATTATGTTTATTAGATATAAACAACTGACAAGTTTTCGATCTGTTAAACATGTTTTAACAGCTATGAACTTGCAAATTACATAAAATCTATAAATGCTGAGTCTACACTTACATTTTATTGGGAAAAACTCTTAGTTGGTCATCCATACCAACCTAAGGGATAGGGAGAATGAAGAATAATCACGGAGTTGCACCAAACAATTACATGAAGAGTAAATGAAAACACTTATTATGAGTATTAGGCTGTCAACTACTACGACTAATAGACATAGATAACTGACATGTATTAAATCTGTTACCACTGTTTCAGTGCTGAACTGAATACAAAATATTTAAATAATTTATATAATAGCTACGAAAGTCTTATAAAGCTCTTTAAAATCTATAAAAGTCTTATAAACTATTAATGTCCAATGTTTTACAATATATTATTTGATTTATTTAAATATAGGATTGTAATAATTGAGTGTAATAATTTAAAACTGTATTTGTTGAGTTCTCTTTAATATATATTACAATGGGTTTGCTTTAAAAACACAATATTAATTAGCTTAGCGTACATTTTAGTATTCCTAAGTAGGAATAATCCTATCGAGTATTTGTAATAATGTTTTATGTAATATTATGCTATTATTTTTGGTCACTTTTATATTAATTATATAATTTATTATTATATTTATAGTAATGTAACTATTATTTAGCAATAGTTTTTATATGATTTACATTAAATCTAATTTGGTCATTATGTGCTTGGGCTTGAAAATAAAATCAAACTAGTTTTCGAAACGCTGCAAATAATTTCAACTAAATTGTAAATTTACTTGACTGGAATATCAATATACATTTTTTTTGAAACTATCAAGAGAATATAACAGTATACCAATTAGAATCAGGTCAATTTCAATTCGTTGGCACATTTATTATTTACATTAATGTATAAAAAAGTACGTGAAATAGAAGCACTAAGTGCTAATAAGAATAAAATACTGTTTATATAATTTCTGGGCATAAGTATCTAGCAAGGACCTCTATAAATGCTAAACTGTATCGTACTGTAGAGTATCACAACCAAAGCATAGAGATATCCGTTAGAAAAGCCAGAGTTTAAGGGTTGTTTGCTAATAAGAATGGTCAGTAAGACTCGTATCGTCCACAAAGGATAGAAAAGGATTGTAAATAGAGTAGGTAAGGGTTGTATAGAGATATACTAATATCCCCTCTAACCGATAGCATTTATAGACATATCCTGTAAAATCTATTACATGAATTTATTTATAAAATTTAAAAATTATGCAAAGACCTTTTCGCGTTCTAATTGTGTATCATGCCACGTGTTTACGAATCCATATTCTTTATCTAGCATACATGAGAAATTAACAACAATTCTTCTATCCTCCCTACAACTTACCCCTATTCGAAGGGATACTGAATGTGCTCCTTAGTTCCAAACGAACCATTGGTCATATGTTATCCAATATGAAAAACAAAAATCAAAGTCAGCTGTTATAGCACACTTTCTTGCTAAAACCAAACATATAGATAATATACCTAACGGTGCGTCACTTGTTAACAAATATTTGCTACTGAGGTAAGATATGTTAGTTCAGTAATAATAGGTTAGGCTAAAGTTTCGTTCTTACTTTGTAAATAAGAAACGTTATGCTCTGCATCTAGTGGTGTAAGTCTACGTCGTGACGTATCCACGACATTAGAATATGAAACTGCTAAGCACAGAAAGTACACCTAATTATCTCTAGTTTTACTAATTCAATAAATCTGTGGTAGATTACATTAATTGTATTATTGTTGTTTTCTTAGTGTTTTCCTTAGAAATACTGATAATTAATTATCTCTACGAGAAATTGTATTCCCAATTATAATGTCTCTGCTTTCAAGTTGCCATCTTCATTATTCTATACCTTTGTGTTCTATCCAATAATGACAAATTAGCAGCTTAGATGTAGAAACATGTATAATGGGGATAATCATTGATTTGAATAGATGAAATTAGGAAGAACAATTTTAGGAGCTATTTAGACTACATTGATCTTAAGAAGCAAATCAACTATAATTTAAACGTTTTTCTGAAAATTGCAGCACGTTCGTCTAATTACATCACTAAGGATACGTTACACTGACCCCAATGTCAAGAGAGCCTGCAAGTGTCTCCGTAGAGGTTAAATCATGATTAGGATCTACTCAGGTAAACCACACGTCTGCCCTTCGAGATTTGCAGAGTGCTCTAGCCACGGTATCTGTGTGTGTGAGGGTGGTTAGTAAACACGTAGCAATCAACATTCGGCGTGTGTACTAAGCCTAATGGAGAGAGACCGGCAATCCACTCCAACAAATTTCGTCAACACGTTTTTCCGAGGCGAAACAGATTGCCAGTGCTCTTTCAATTATCACTTATGTTGCTCTATTAATCCTAAACTTTCATTCATTTTAATAGAATATTTAAAATTAGACACAGTTTGCAATATTATATAGATCTTCTTGTATAGTCTGAACATTATTGAAGTGGACTAAAATTATTCAACAAAAAACGATTGCATTAAAACTAGGCGTGACAATTAGTACAATACTCGTCAAAGTGTATAATCGTTTGTTTCTAATTAGCCTAAATTGTGCAGTACTTAATAAAATGCTTTTTGTAAAATTGTGTACGCGTGTTGCTTAAAAATAATTAAACGTTGTAAGTATTTTTACAAAAAACCAAATATGGTCTTCGAAATCCAAAAACGGAAAAACTATTTTAAATAAGTAAGGAAAAATTAAATGGTATTTGAACCATCAATTTAAAAATATTTAAATAATAGATTTACATATATTTTCTTAAAAAAGAAATTGTTTACCAAAAAGAAAATACAGTAACGCAACTTTAAAAAAAAAACAAAACATATATATGTATGTATATATATATATATATATATATATATATATATATATATATATGTGTGTGTGTGTATGTATGTGTGTGTGTGTGTGAGTGTGTGTGTATGTGTGGGCGTGTGTGTATTCGTAATTACCACAACTTAAACGCTATCCCCTCCACGTTCTTTCTGAAACAAAGCCACCCCTTTTAAACGCAAAATTTTTTATATTTATACTTTAAATTTTCAAAAAGGTCCCCAAAAATCCAAAATAAAATTTTAAATTTATTTCAGAGAGAGGGAGAGCTAAAATCTGACCTATCCTGCGTCACTTCCTCCCTGGTCCGTCGTTGGTGCCATGTCATCTCTCTCCTTTTGTGGCTGGCCATATTGTATGTAGAATTCGCCCAAAGCTCGCGTCAGCTGCTCTTCATTGTTTCCAAGTTTGAGTGATATCCGAAACAAACAATTCTCTTTTCGTTTGCGCGAAATTATACATTTTTATTCCTATATTTTTTAAATTTAAAGTCCTGGCTTTAGTATTTTAATACTTCTTTATCAATGTCTTTATAATTTTCGAACTTAATTTAATTCAGGCTTTGATCTACTTGTTGTTTTTTTGTTTCACTGTTCAAATTTAAATTTTATAGGTGTATTTGGTTACTTTTTACCCTAAATTGTTTTACCACTTTAATTTTAGGCACTGTTCATTTTTTTATATTAGCACTGACTCAAAACTTTTATTCGACCTAATTTTCTGTAACAATTTCCTTGAGGACGCTACGACATTGCTGTTAAACTATGCAAACCACTTTTGGAGAGTTTCCTCCACAAAAGGGTTTTAAAATACACGACACTACTTTTCAGTGGCCTATCTCGCTCTTAGCCCTGCATTGTTACCATTTACTTATTGGTTTGAAACACCGAAAGAGTGGAAGGAAACACTCGCATACGACCGATCCCTTCGGTGGTTTCCAGATACACTGTAAAACTATTTGACGTTCCCGGGCTTTGTCAACCCCTCCCGGCTGCTTTTGACAAATAGAATTTCCCACTGCTTGTGTGACCGGATGCTTTGCCTCGTTTACTTCCTCCTTGCTCTTCTCACGATCTGTCTGCCTGTTGTCGAAATATTCACTATTTTTTCAACTTTACTTTATCTCCTTCTGAATACTCCGCATCTGGTTTTTTGTCTCTTCACTTTCTCCTTCATTTTTCATGGTCTCTCTAGGTGGATTTTACACTTTCCCCACTTTTAATTTTGAAAAAATCCCCTTTTTTCCAAAAATGACTTTATTTCTATCCCTTAAACTCGTTAACTTAAACGTACATTATGCCTAAGGAATTTTTGTTTTGTTTTGGCTTCGCTGTTTTGACTGCAAAGCCTCTTAAAATATATGGAATTTACAATGTCACTTGCAGTGGTAAAATGTGACATTTTAGCCCGTTGCAGTGTGTGTGTGTGTGTGAGGTTGGGTTTTTATATAGTACTAGCAGAGTACCCGTCCTTCGTAAGGAGTTGACGTATATTTATATTGATTTAATTTGTATTTATATTTAATTTAATGTAATTAAGTCTCAATAAATATATCAAACTGTAGTTTATAAACCTTACAAATTATTATCTTGATAAACCAAGAGTAGGAAAAGCATCTGCATGTCACATGACATTTGTAAAGTATAAGTAACCTTGAAAGATGAATAACAAACATTTAATATCACCTGTTTAGTTGAGTTTCAAACTGACTTTTACAGGTGATTAGAAACACATTTAATATCAGCTGAATAGGTCAAGTATATAATGGAGTATAGATAATTAAGTGTTAAGAGAATTTACAATCAATATATATATATATATATGTATATATATATATATATACACAAGGAAGAAGTGTGTTGGGATCATAGATGCAATCAGGTAGAGCTAAGAAATTAAGCAATCTAGCTAATGGGTATCTACTGTCTAGAGTTGTCATAAAGGAATATCTACGCTTTACGAGTCACTAAAGTTTCAAGGCGTAGCCAAAGGTCACGGAGGAAGTGCGTGGTAGGGAATTCCAAAACTATTCCCCAAATTTGGAAATTATGTCGAAGTGAATTGTGATACCAAGAAATGTGAGAAACGGACCAAGATTAGCAAAATCTAGAAAGATAATTGTTTAAATCCAAATCACACGGAAGTAGCAGTACATAAGACTTAACGATGTGTTGGTGTGAGTGATATAATGTCTGTTTAAAGAATGAGAAACGAAGAAGACTTTGAAGAAATCAGATTCTGTAGAAGTGCATAACAAATAATACGTATTTCTGTAATACTAGAAGTCAATGCTATATATATTTTAAAATAATTTCGGTGTTCTCATTTACGGTGCCTTCAAGTTGACTAGAGGAAGCACAAAGAGGTATCTTTGAGGAAGTATAGTAAGAGGTAAAATAAGCCAGGGAGTAGTGCTAAAAGAATTAAAATAGGATCTTTACAGGAGGAAATGGAAAGAAATAAACTCGTTTTACCACCTGATAGAGACGGAAACGAATGGCTTTGGCGGCAGAAATTTGTGTGTGTTGGAATAGGTTTTTGGACCAAATACATTAAAACTACTAAGGAAGAAAGAAAGCAATTCTGAATAAAACACAGTATAACCAAATAGATATTTAATCCTGGTTTGTGCTACAGGTTTATCAATTCTCCCGCATGCGTATTAATGTTCCTGACTTAGACATGTTCTGTATCAGAACATATTAGAACCTCTATTGTTTCTAATACGCAGTGACGTATTTCTGTAGGGTCACGGTACCAACGACCTCGAATTATAGAGGCACTTCTGTATTTCGTAAGAATCAATTCACTATATCGTAATAACGAATTATTTCGTAATACCTCATTCATTATTTCGTAATAACTAGTTATTTCGTAATAACTCATTCATTATTTCGTAATAAACAATTCTTTCGTAATAACTCATTCTTTATTTCGTAATAAACAATTCTTTTGTAATAACTCGTTCATTATTTCGTAATAACCAATTATTTCGTATGAACTCATTCATTATGTCGTAATAAAAAGTCATTAAGTAGTAATAATTTATTCATCGTCACGTGATATTAAGCTATTTCTTAAAACTCTACATCTCCTAAGTTTGAGGAGTTTTCTAATATTACATGATCTATTTCTAAATTACATGTTGTTTCTTGAGATTACATTGAGAATTTCGTTATAAATAACTCATTGTCTTGTAATAATGTACTGTTTCGTAAAACTTCTATAACTGGTAATAATGAGGAATATTGTAATAATCCATCCACTATTTTGAAATTAGAAGTTATTCGGTAATAATAAATAAACTATTTCATAATAAGGAGCTACTGCCTAAATGATCAATTGCTAATAACGAAATCTCCTGAACAATTAATTCACTATGTCTTAGAACAGGAACTTTCGTAATATCCATTCTCTATTTTGTAGACAATTATTAACATTTTCCATATTAGTCCAATAGCTATTTCGCTAGTTTTTGCAAGCGTGTTAGAGCTTAAAACAGATTCTGTATAACATGTTATACTGAGGGTATCTATACTTCAGATCGCTATTGAAGCTTGTAATTATTTACGACAACACTGTAATTATTCTGACAAAGCCTTATTACTAAGTAAGCGTAATACGGTTGCTAAGCTTTGACGTTCACTTCAGTTTCTCAGTAGAAACGTATTATGTTTTCCAATTAGGCAGGGCGTAAGCTGAGACGCAAGCGACGCAGCGCACGCAACGCAACACACGGCAGAAAAAACTGTGCCGCCATATTTCCTAACGGATCCGCGTAAGCTGAGGCACATGCACGTTTGTGTCTGGAACACGCGTGGGCCAGTATGTCACACTGGCCTTTTGTAGCACTGACACAGATTTTACGACACACGCCACGCAGCTAGTGAAAAAATAAAACAAAACAAGTATAATTTTTCAATGAAATTTATGATTTTCCGAAAAGATGTTACGTGTAGTTGGAAATCAACTGTAACTTTAAAAACGTTTTTGAAAATTCTCTGGTTTTAATTGTGTGTTTTACCTATTCATCATAATTAAAATATTTAAATAATTTGCACCTTTAAAAAGACATTTGAAAATTACCAGAGTATTCTCTCAGTAGATTCCAAAGCAAAGAGGATGTTACTACTAATGGGATTAAATCTATTAATTTAATGTTATATTTATAATATTTTAAAACTTTTAGGAATCACCATTTTCGAAATTTTTCAGTAAAATAAATTATTTTATGAGTTATTATTTGAAGCAATTAAGACTACACTACTAGCTTACTAAATTGATACCGTCAGCCTAACCTTTGTTTACATTGGAGAAACCTAACCTGCTACCCCTCAGGACCATGCTACGATGCCTGAGTACTAGATTAGAATCTCGCGTCAGCAAGTAAGTTAATAGTGGCACTTCGTTCTTCAAATCATTAGCTTTAATTAAATCAGTGAAATCAGGATGATTAGAGCAACTTAGTTTGGAAAATACAGAAATGAGGTTCAAAAGAGAGATTATTAGGAGAGTTATAAGTCGTTATATGGGCTAGGGCGGCGGAAAAAGGGAAATTTAAGGGGTACGTCCTTGCCAGGGCAAATATACATAATTACATACATACATACATACATATATATATATATATATATATATATATATATATATATATATATATATATATACACAGATGAAAACCGGTATTTAAATAAACAAATTCATTGTAAAAAGATTATCACCTGTTTTGTATATGTTTTCTCAAGTAATGTAGCGGAAAACAATAATTTCCCTAAACTGTGGCCTCGTTTATGTCCGCACTGTTAATAACTCATTCCCTAAACAGCGCCAACCTTTAATGGTAATTAAAATATAGTATTTATGCTGGTAAATTAAGATGTAGGAGCATTTTGGGTCCCTTTACGACTTGTTAGTTCCTGTCCTTTCTAAGCGTGGAACCCTAAAGTACTCACACACTGCCGTAATAGATGCTTTTGTTTAAGAGATTATATTTTCTTTTTATTTTTTTTTTCACCTTATATTATTATTTTTATTTCCTCAGTTTTTCATCTACGAACATGCAGGTTTTCATGGTTATTTTGTAATCCCTTGAATGATCATTCGTTTCTATCAAACTATTTCTATGTTCTTTTTATTCCTCTTTTTTTATTTTTCTCTACGTTAGCTTCTTTCATAATCATTTTTAGGTTTTTATTGTATTTAAAATATTTAAAATGTATGATGTTCAGGCGTTTAAGATAATCTCTCTACTTTCATCCCATGTTCAATAAATAGATTTTATCTTTTGTTTTGATTACGTTCAATTTCCCGTAATTGACAGTAATGCTATTGTGTGTTAATTTAAAAGTATTTCTTGTTTTTCCACTGCGTTAAATACCTGATGGGAGTTACCGACATTCCGTCACTGTTTATTTATGATAATATAAATTTTAGAGAAATATTGTTACACATTCACTAAAACATTCATTTCACTCTATTGTGAGCAAATACACTACAAATGTACTACATCAAGTATGTCTGTATGTATAAAGTTTTCGTTTACTTTCCCGGTTCAAACACTCAAAATGTAACTCACGATAGAAGTGTTTGTTTTCGTCAAGTTAACGACAGAGCCTTTTCGTGAAGTGCAATTTGATGTAGTTATTCTCGGT